>OZ025852.1:192500-515000 GCA_964019425.1 Flectonema sp. DT1601 | reverse complement strand
CGCAAGAATCCATTTGGCAGGAGTGTGCGCGAATCTATATATAGCAGCACTCGTAACATAGCATATCGTCGGAAGCGAAGTAAAAACGTGGATTTTTATTCGCCGAGTGTAACCAACAGCTACAGCAATAATACTGTACACACCCGCACCAGCATAGGTGACAAGCAAGGCTAGACTTGTTCTTTTTATAATTAACCAACTTCCGAGAGCGAATAAACAAAAATTTGGTAGTGAGCCTACCACCAAGACTATTGACCAATACCTTTTTAGTTTGGCGTCAACGTCGGATCCGTGTTGACCATGTTTTTTTAGATAATCGCAATATTGGTGAATAAATCCACCTAGCAGAGCTGATACCGCACTCGCAAATAAAAACATTACCACCCAAACCTGAACAGTTCCAATCTCATGTGCTACGGGTTTAGGAATCCCCTCAACTACCAGGAGTATTCCTGCTAATGATCCACCTATGAATGTTAATAAATAATCAGTTAACCATCCTGCTTTTTGAGTACATAAAGACAAACGATCATCGCTAGTCACATAGACGTATGATAATTTAATACTCATCATGGATGTGTCTTTTACATGATTGCTATCTGGTATAGGGCTGACTTGTTCGGATGCTTCGATTCCTATGCCGATTTCAGATTCAGTAATCCACGCGGGCTGTACATCTAATACACTATCTTGTTTATCGTAGTCTACTGGTGTGCTCATTCATAACAAATATATTACACTGTTGAGATGTGGAAGTAGGATAAATTACAGAGATGTAGCCTGACCGTCGAAATATGAGAAATGTATCGCATCTGTTGACTACAGGTAATGTTAGTGAAGGTACACACTCCGCTTACATTAAGCTGTATTTCACATCTCCTTTGTCGGATATGAGAGGGGGGTGAAATAACTAAACACCCGATGAGTACATCGTCTGGTAGCACATTCAGATCAACAAACCAAAACCGAAACATAAAAACAGGCGTCGTAAAACAAACAAAAAAAAAAAAAAAAAAAACAGAGATTCACAAACACTCCACTTGGTAGAGGAACGAATCGAAACATTGCCTTTCCTTGTCTAGAAAGAACCAATATAGTAATAATCTATGAAGACAGTAATATAAAACTCATCGTATAAAAGTACAAAGTTGACTCACACGATGGCATAAACGAATGGATTGTAATTCCCTTTTTTTTTTTTTTTTTTTTTTTATTCTTAACGGCAACCAAACCTAATTATTGAACACATGACAGTCTGCTACTGGTTGAGTTATCCCTTTGAAGTTTTACTGCTGCCAGAGTTATCTTTCTTCTTTGGTTGATTTGGTATCCGTTCTCGGGTTTTATCGAGAATGGTTTTAAAGAATGATTTACTCTTCGTCCGATTCTTACTTTTTTCTGTCTTCATATCGATTTCGATTTCATCTTCTGGTGGTGGAGGAGCAGCAGACGACAATACCTGTTGAAGTAGTTTATCACCAGATTCAGTGTCTGGTTCAGGTCCGTATCTCTGAATCATTCTTGATAAGAGATCAGCTTCACGACCAGACCACGATCTCAGAATTTGATCAAGACCTCTACCAGGAACTTTCTCAGGGGCGTACTTAGCATAAAAACGTGCCAATCGAACCCTCCATTCCTGAAACGTCATTTCCCCTCCTGTAACAGGACAACTGCTACAGGTGAGAGGTTGCTTAGCCGCCGACATAACGATTCCACAAACAGGACATAAAAAAGTAGTACTACTCTCGGGAATTACTCGCTGTCCTCCACATGATGTACAGGTTAAATTATCAGTACATAATGATACAGTGATTTTAAAGCCGTCTGTTTCGTTTATATTTTCTAACAGGGCTGTGAGTTGCTTTACTGTGTTTGTTGGTTCTCCACAGACAGTGTGAATGACATTTCCGGGTACAAGAGAACTGTTGATAGCGTGGGGATCGTTTTCTGAAATAGATAACAACAAGCCAACGTTACATTCGGTTGTGTCAAAACATGTTATGTCTGACTTTGTCACTATTAAATCGTGTAGGGTAACGTGTGATTTCGTACTCTTTTCTGGACCATATTTCCTTATTAATTTTTCTAAAAAAACAGCTTCCCTTCCATGCCAAACTCTAACTAGCTCATCGAGGTTGATATGTAATTGATCTGAGTTTTTACGATCGCAAGACAAGACTTGTTTTTCCAATTGGTACGACGTTATGTAATCTAAGAAGCGTGTTTTCCATTCCTCGGAGGTCATGGCTTTACTGGTAGTTGGACATTTGTTTGAAGAAACCAACGGTTCCTTCGACAACATAAAAGTTTTATCGCATAACAAACAGCGACAATCACAGTATGAGATCGCTTCTATTTTCGACGTCGCGTTTCCTGAAATTGAAGGACAGGTTTCAGAAGGACATTTCACGAGATTAGCAGCGATGGAAACAACGAAAGTGATATCGGATTCGCTTTCTGAAATTGCTTCTCTGAGTG
This sequence comes from Flectonema sp. DT1601, assembly GCA_964019425.1. Taxonomy (NCBI): domain Eukaryota; phylum Euglenozoa; class Diplonemea; order Diplonemida; family Diplonemidae; genus Flectonema; species Flectonema sp. DT1601. Next base: position 512,519 of record OZ025852.1, on the reverse strand, counting down.
TCTGAAGACTATCTGTTAGTTTTCCGTTACATTTATGGATTATGTGACCACTCATCAGGTCACTGTTTGCGGCTAGTCCAACAGAACTAATGCTGACGATTACCAATCCTTGAGTGTTTGCGGATTTCATTTTTTGAACATCACATCCAATCGAAGTTCCACGTTGAGGAACTTCAATAATAACTTTTCCAGAAAGAGGTTCTGGAGGGATATCAGAAAGCGGAACATCACCACCAACATCTTCAGGGGCTTTCGCACCTCCTAAGACAGCTGCGAGGAGGGAGGTGCCATCATCGAGGGAGGGTTCAGGTCCGTGTCTTGATATCATTCTCGTTAGCAGTTCATCTTCTCGACCTCCCCATGAACGAAGTATTTGACCTATCTGTCTTCCCATTACTTTCTGAGCATCATATTTAGCATAGAATCGTGAGAGTCGATCACACCAATCTGAAAATTGCATTTCCCGACCAGTATCAGGGCAGGGTCTGCATTCAGCTACGGTGGTATCAAAAGGGATGTTTTTATCAGGAGGTTGAGTGCGTGTTAATATGTTTAGACTCTGATTACAACAAACACATACAACTATCGTTGAAGCTGCTGGTACCGTACTAGTTGACGAGCATTCACAACACTTTATAATAAAACCCTCCTTTGACTGCATATTGGCGTAATCAGGCAATGAATCTGCCGCAACATCATGATCATACTGAGAAGGTAGAATTTGGTCTTCAGCAATGTCAACTTGTCCCCAGAGAGCTTTTGCTGTTTTCGTATTGCTTTTGCTTTTTATTTTTTTCTTGAGTCCAATGCTAATTCCATCTTCTTTTGTTTTAACTAATTCGACATTTAATAAGTCAGTCACCGACATATCTGTATCAAGCCCATCTATATCGAGGTCACCCCCCAAATCGAAATCATCCATTATTGTTGAGGAAGGGAGGGGGAGCTTGCCTGCTCTGATATACGTAAAAGTGGTTACGAGACCTGACCAATAATTGCTATCGAATAAAATCTGAAATGTTTTGAATATTTTTTATTCTTACCTGAAAAGGGAGTGAAAAAATAGAAAGTTTAAACCGCAGAGTAACTATGGAACGTCAATAACCAAACCAACACGCCTCCTTTATTGGGCTTGGGAAGAGCAAATAGAGAGGAAGTTAACATGTAAGAAGAGGTGGGGGTTTCTTTTCAGATTTTTTAATAATGTTTTTTTTTTTTTTTTTTTTTGAAATTTTTTTTGGTTTGGTAATCTTTTTGTTGATGTTTATTCCTCACAATTGGATTGCGAGATTTTTTTTAAATTTTTTTTTTTTTTTTTTTTTTTTTAAATTGGTTGTAATTTTTTTTTTTTTTTTTTTCTATTCTTGTCGGGGATCATTTTTTGGGAGGGAAAAACGTTAATTTCAAAAAACCTGTCGTCAAACTACATTATAATCTTATCTTGTGGAAGGCGTGGTGTCATTGTTAAGCAATAGACACCACGCACGAACCTGCTCTGCTCAGGAGAGCTGATAATCGTGGAAAACAAAAGACACAGAAATAGGAAAAGAACGCGTAAGGGTGGGTGGCGAGAGGTTGTCTAGTGACACTTAGCTCAAAAAAATAAAAAAAAAAACGAAGATGAAGTGGACGTCGGTCACTCTTGTGACCTACAGAATAAAATATTCTCCAGGTAACGTCTGTTGAAAGTTTTCTATGGAAGGGACAAAACCCTTTTACTATTTATAAAATAAAAAGAAATAGAGCCAAGTGTCGTGAATGAACAAAAGAAAGTAAAGCAAAAAATTCTAACAGGGAAGCTGGGAAAAGTTGGGGAGGCAGTATGTTTCAGGCAAAGGCTTAACGAAGTATCTTCGCTGAGCTTGCGGGGAGAACGAATAATCAAGAAGTAGTCTGTATTCTCTCAAAAACAAGACCATGAATGTGTCACTACAAAATGTCCCTTTACAAAAACAAACGGGGGACATTTACAATACGATTTGTGTTCCACACAAGTCTTGCTCTTTTGTGAAAGAAGCACCTTAAGGGATTAAGGCATGGAAGGGGGTAAAAAAAAAAAAAAAAAAAAGAAATTTCTAATTAAAAAAGGGGAAGAAAAAGGATATTTCCCCCCTCCGAAGCACTATAAGAAGACTCCCGAAAGAATAAGATGGTCGGTGAAAAGAAAATTGTTATCCTTAGCTTCTGTGTGCGTGTGTGTGTTTTTTTTTTTCTTTTTCCTTTTTTTTTCTTTTTGAACCGTATTATGTTTTAAGAAGAAAATCTCATTTTCAGGGTTGAATTTTTATTTTTTTTTTTTGTTTGTTTGTTTTTTTTTTATGAATTTTCAAAAAAATTTTAATTCCCCTTGCGTTGAGGTGCTTACAATATATCTTCGTCAGTTCAATTTTTTTTTTTTTTTTTTTTTTAAAATTATTCTTGTTTTGTTTTTTTTTCGTTCAGTTATAAGTTTGAAATCTGTACACGTGCAATTACAACAGTCTATGTAGATGCAAGAAAAAAAATAATAAAGTAAACGAGAGTATCGCTGAAATTTGTTAAAGCTAATTGGTGCTTTGTTTTTTTTTTTAAATTTATTTAGAAGGGTATCATGTTTTTTTATTTTATTTTTTTATTTTTTAGACCGAAGATACAATGAGCTATTTCACAATGAAAAAGCTTTTTTTAAAAAAAAAAAAAACCATCAAAAGACAGAGGGGCAGACATAGTGAGCCCAAGCCTATCATTCATGTTTTTTTTTTTTTTTTTCCCCCCAGCTAGACTTTCTCACGGAGCCTTGGCAGCGGTAGTCAAGGCAGCAGCCTCTGGTGTCACTTCAGTCTTAACACGCGACATCTGAAGAGTAACTGATGATTGAGGTGAGGATGAAACAACAACGTTCTGACGCTGGCTGAGCATCATGTGTACAAGTTGCTCTTCAGGTGAGAGGGTTCTGTCAGACGATGGACGGGCTGCAGATGGACGCTTTGACTTCTTTACTCTCTTGTTAAGCTTTCCTTCAATGCGGTAACCATATGGACAATCAGCAATGTGAGGCTGAATAGCATCCTTAAGAAGGTCAACAACACTCTGAGGAGCGGTGTCAACAGCGCTCTGAACAACAAAGTTTCCAAATCCATCCCACATCAACTTCTTGATGTTTGGAATGATTTCCATACAAATAATCTCACGAGTCTCATCTGGTCCGATGGTCAAACACTTCTCAATCACACAGCTGCTGTATTTGTTTGAGGCGTAGTTGGCAACATTTCCAATAAACTTACTAGCCAGGATCTGTGAGTACACAACATCACCCTTAATGGCATGCTGAAGGACGTAGTTTCCATACATGTCTTCAATAAGATATCTAGTGGCCTCCATGATTTGAAGCTGCAACTGAGTCTTCAGCTTCAAGTTGGAAGCGTGGTCAAGGCATCTCTGGATGGTAACACATCCAGTTTGGTCAGTCGCTAGCTGGAGTAGGTTGCATCCAATCATGTCGAAGATTGGTTCCACAGCAGTGGCTGAAAACTTTGACAAGACAGCCTGAATTATCTTACGTCCGTTAATAAGAGTGCAGATCTTTGGTCCCCATTTAACAATTTCGTTAACGATAACAGTGGCGTCTTCTTCGTTATCAGACGCTGCGATGTTCTCAACGAAGATATCACTGCCAGTGTTGCTGTCACAGATCTCGAGCATGTTCTGACATCCCATTTGAATCAAAGTCGATACCTGAGCTGGAGTTGATGCTTTCAATAAAGATCTCACAACTTTGCTTCCGTGCTGATGGCAAGCGACGCTAGCGAACTTACCAGCCAAGTCACCAAGCTTCAAAGAGATTGCTGCTTCGTCTGATGCTTCTTCGATGGCGGCAACCAAAGCTCTGGATCCCTCATTAGTCATCGCGTAGGTAGACAAGTCACCCATCGCGTTTAAGTTGATTACACCAGTTGGTCTGATACTTCTCTGTGGCTGCATGTTCTGAGGGAACATTGGAGGGCTGACTGGACTTGGGGATCTAGCAGGAGATCCACCCATGTGTAAAGCATTCATGAGATGCATCTGAGTTGCGACGTTCTGAGCAAGAGCCATATCGTACTGAAGATCCAGAGATGAGTCAGCAAGTGGTGACATTGGTTGCATCTGTGGTGATGGCATCATACCAGCAGCAGCAGTAGCTGGCATCATTGGAGGGCTTGGCATGATGTTACTCGATGGTAACATTTGAGGACTTGGAATCATTGTTGGAGATGGCATCAGTGGTGGGGAACCTCCTGCTGCTGACATTGCTGCTGGGAAACCAACATTCATGTCAAGGGCAGGGTTGTAGGTACCCTTTGGTTGCATAACAACGTACATTCCGTTACTGAGACCGACATCGATCGCCTTTACCTGAAAGTCATTCATCAAAGCTACCGATCCGTGAATAATTTCAAAACTATCAGGAACCATTCCAAACTGATTCTGACAGAACATGTAAACCTCTCCAGCAGTCAAAGTTGCCAAATCACAAGGCATAGTATGAACTTGATAGTTCAAAGCATTCATAATGCTGATAGTGTGTGAGCGGTTGCCATTCACTGGGGCAGCAACGGTGGATGGAGCGGTCATTTTTTTTTTTGTTTTTTGTTTTGTTAATAAAAACGGGATAATTGAAATCTGAATAAAATAAAAAAATAATATAATTAACGAGTTCTCATAATCCAAACAACACCTTTTTAATAATATAACATAATAAAAACAACCCCGTTTAGAATGGCTGTCAATTCATAATAAGTTAAACCTAACTAAATATATCAAAAGTGGCAATCGCTAATTATTTTTGGCAGCTTCGGATTAGGCAATGAGTTTCTCAGTGCAATTAATTCAGTTTGCATGATTGCAGCTTTCTTTAAATTACCAACACGGGAATAATATCTTTGTAATATATTTTTTATTGACACTCTGTTAGTGTATTGTCCATGTTGTGCCATTTTGGATAAATACTCATCGATTTCTGACTCCGGAACAGCTGCTTCGGCGTAGAAACTTAGAAGTGATTTCCAAATTACTGAATTGTGATCAAATCCGTTTTGAATTGCTGCTTCCCAAGTTCCGATAGCTTTATCTCGTGAAGCTAAAGGTTTGTGAGAGTAAGTGTAACTTGACAGTACTGTCGTGTAGTCAGTTAGTTCCCGTACAGGATTCGTAGCAAACAGTCGTTCTACTTTTCGACACATACCTAGTGCTGCGTACAAACGAGCCATTTCCTTATCACCATCTCTACTGAGTACTTTGTAGCTTGACTCTGCTACTGAAAGAATTTGTTCTCTAATTTTAGTGGGTATAATAAAAGGAGCTCGTAGGTCTCGTTCAACAAGAGTGATGCGAGTTTGTCTGACAATCTTCGCACAAGTTCTGACAATTGAAATATTAATTTTTTTGTTAATTTCTTTTATTTCATCTTTTCGTTTCCGAACAGCGATTCCCATAAGACTGTCATCCGGTGGAGCTGATTTTATTTTCACAATATACTTAGTCATCTTTAAAAGTTCTTCAACAGACGGTGCCATCTCCAGTACAGTCAACAACAGGATTAACGAAACTTCACCAACTTCTAAATTGGCATGTTGCAGGACTCGAACTGCGGCGCGATAATTCTTTTCTCGAGTGTTTCCTGAGGAACTGATCGCCCTAAGGATCAAGATTGGGAACACTTCAGGATCTATGGTCGTTTTTTTAAATTTAAGATACCGTTGAATCTTTAATAAGGATTTATAATCGCCAAATGAACAGAGACTTTGAGATAATGCAAGGCAACAGGAGTAATCAGGTGAGATGAATAGAGTGTTGTCTTGAGTCGGGTTTGTGTGATTCTCAAATAAACGAACGGCATTGATTTCACCACCACTCTTGTTCATCATTGTAATCACAGCAGATAATGATTTCGGTCCTGGTTTATTAACTTGAATAGTTTCCCAGAGTGATTGGATTTTTTCTTTTTTTTCTGCTCTTCCTCGAATTCCTCTTCCCTTGCCATACTTTGCTTTTAGTTGGAGGTCGAACTTTTTTAATTCTCGCAGACAACGATTGTCGCAAAATGTTGATACGGTTCGACGTATCATGTTAACTACATTGTGAAGTTCTGATAAAAAAAAAAGAAAAAAAAATTAAGAATATTACACAGCGTGTGGTTCCTCCTCAACAGATTCAGTCGGAATATGGTTTTTTTTTTTTTTTTTTTGTTAAACTGCGTACGATATATGTTTATCATAATTTTGCGCAATTAAAAAAAAAAAAAAAAAAACTTATTTTAAAAAAAATAATAATTTTCCCCTCATTATCACTAACAAGCGTGAGGGTTTTTTTTTTTTTTATTTGGGAATAGGGGGGAGAGATGTGCGGGGGACAAAAACTAAAATAACTAAAATAAGAAACAGAAAGTTTTGGTTTTTTTTTTTTTTTTTTTCGTAAACTAAATCAGCTGGGGGAGAGAGATTGAGAACGTTTTATCACAGCAAAAAAAAGTAGAAATCAGTCGAGTCTTTTTTTTTTTTTTTTTTTTTTTTTTTTTTTTTCCCCCTTCTCCCTCTCATACTTTCGACTACCTTTGATAGGTGTCTCCGAAGATGAAAGTAATCGAATGGACCTGACGTTGTCACTCTCTGTTTTTTTTTTTTTTTTTTTTTTGGTAACCTTTAAACCCTTACCACCTGAGGAAGACGAATTGTCTACGTGCCAGTCGTTTCTTGAAGTCTGCTTACCTGCTTCTGAACGACAACACAAACTGGAAGGCATTGCAAGTAGTCGATGCATCTGACAAGACTGATGCTGTAATGACTAAGAACGGTTGACAAAAACCGCTGAACTAGGAAGCAAGAAGCTTCCTGTAAACAGACAACACTATAATCGTTTTAATCAAATTCTAATAAAAAAAAAATTAAAAAAAAACAACAGAAACAAAAAAAAAAAATCTCTTTTGCGTGATGCAGAGACGACAACAATAGAAAAAAAGGAAAGACGTATGTCGCTGAAAACGAATAGACGGACCCGATTTTTTTTTTTTTTTTTTTTTTTTTTTTCTTTCTTTCTCTCTTTTTTCTGTGATAAAATAAGAACCGAGATGATGCTCCTACAGTAAGAGAACCTTTTAAAACTCTTCCAACAATAAAAACGTTCTTTTTTTTTTTTTTTTAATTTTAATATCTCCAGCCAAGGTGTAATAATAATAATATTATAAATAATTATTACAAAAAAATAAATGTTACAACGCGTAAAAACGAAATTCCACTCTGGAGAATCGAGTGCACGGGAAAGAAGAAAAAAAAAAACACACCCCATTTCAGGAATTAAATAATTACAGTGAATCACACGCGGACTGGGAATCTTTTGAACCTCTACAGAGCTCAGTTTTTTGTTTGTATAAATTAGAACACAAAAAAACCTCTCTTTTCAAGACAGGTTTTTTTTTTTTTTTTTTTTTTTTTTAAAAGGTCAAAATATAAGATAATAATAATAATAATACACATCACGCTCATAAGGCCTCTCAAAAAAATACACTATCTTTTTATTATTTTTCTGTCTTCCAAAAAAAAAAGGAAGTTGAGATCCATGCAATTACAGTGAGTTGCCATCAGGTTTTAGGTACACAGACAAAACACTTGAGGAGAGGGTGAAAAAAAAAACTTTTTTTAATAACATTCTTGTAAAAACCCAAGTGGCTAAATCATTTCATCCCGTATCCCAGAATCGGGCTGTAGAGGATTTCCTCATTTAGCAGAGTAACATGAAAAGTGTAATGTACATCTCCTGGCTACAATAGTTTCTCCTCCCTCCCCCTCTCACTTTCCATCCTATTTTTTTTAAAATTTATTTGCTGCTTGAAAGACACGTTATTTACGAAGGATCGTTGGATCTCTCTTTGTGAGAAGAAGAAAGGGGAAAGGAGAAAAAAAAAAAAAAAAAAAAAAAAGTCGCGATCGATATCAAAGTAGTGTGCCTGATGCCTTGCTGACTACCTTGTCGAAAAATAATTTCCGATTAACTCATTCCAATTAAAACAAACAAAGAAAAAAAAAAAGATGGGGTTAACGAATAATACGATAATATAATAAAGTGTGGGTTACCTACACAAAAAAAAGAAAACTGATAGTACAAAAAATATATATCATAAAAATGAATACCCTCCTCCTCCAATAAGAAATGTAACAGACATGGCTAATTAAAGTAATTTTTCATAGAGAGCAATTTGCTTTCGCAAATGTTCAATAGTTTTCTCTTTCTCATCAAGTTTTGTACGTAAAACCGTATTAACTAACTCTAAAGGAGAGTGTTGCATTCCAACATCAAGAATGATGCTTACTACTTGTGTTTGAGATCCAATAAGTCGTCTTAGTCGTCGAATTGATTCGTTAACATCGTAATCACCAGGGAGGTTATTAACGAGTGGCTTATCAGTGAGTACACTGAGTCCCCTTGAAAAGACATCACTTTGAATCACACCAACGTCACCGTAGACGTGTCTCAAAAATTCACTTCCCACGACAACACTGACGAGGTTCGAACCATGTTTCAGAGTCGCGACAGATTGTAAAAAAGTTTTACTGTCGAAATCGAATGTTTTTTTTACATTTCCCTCATCGTCCATCCAACAGACTTTGTTTTCATAGAATTTCATTGGTCCTTTTTGATATTCCCAAAACACATATGCAGTACAAAGAGCAATCCAAGACCTATCTTGAATATGTGTATTCCTATGACGAAAATAGTCAACATAGTGGTCTTCAGTTGATACAGATGGGTCTCCTGTTTGAGATGATTTCTCCCGAACTAAAGTTCGATAGCCTTCTGGTGTTTGAGATGTTGTTTGAGATGATTTCTCTTGTTGATGGTTGCTGTAGGTAGTGTCTTGTGACGATCCAGCAGATTCTCTTAATCCTTCTCTTCTAAGAAATCCACAAGACTCTGTTAGTTGAAATGGAGATACTGGGTCTGGTATTGGTCTGATGATAGGTGATGTTATTTCATCTGTTCGGCTATCCGAAATCTGTCTTGACAGTATAGATGACGGACACTCAGTACTTTGATTCTTTATATCACGTGAAGGAGATGTCGGAACAGACGACACAGATTTCCTTCTATTCTTTGTAACTGGTTCCTCAGTTAACAAACTAGTGAATTTAATTATCCTTTTTACATAACATCCATACGTTGGATGATCCATTGACTGAGCGCTGAAAGCTACTACTTTACCAATCATTTGATAAGAGTGACTGTAGCCGTATCGCTTGGCTAGGCCACATAGTTTCTTTGCATTTACGACCACCTTGACAGGACCTACAAAGGGAGGATTTGGTCTTAAGAAAAGACGGTTTTCATTTTTTTTATTCTCCAAGAAGGTTCCCGAAGCTTCGTGAACGTTGTAGGCTTCACTCCGCGTCTCATTGCACTGACCTTCAAGATGAGGGATTTCAGTGTCAAAGAATGAGACCCAAGCGTTGCTGTCGTCCATCCAGCAGGCAAAAGCTTCCTTTCCAGAAGTAACCATATATAAAGCAGCCATTGCTAAGTAGTAGTATCGTTTTGCGTAATTCTCTACTTTATACCACAACATCTTCTTCTTTGATCCATCAGTACATGAATTACACTTCTCTACTGACTCTGCCACACAATCATAAAGGTTTTGAATATGTGCACACTTCCCAATAATATCATGAAGGTGATGCAATGCGACAAACGTGTTTGTTTCATATTTAAATGTGCTCTCACAATAAGACAGAACAGATTGAAATGTCTGATGTGCTAAGGTAATATTTTGATTATGCTTTTCCTGAACATTATGCATTGGTGGGTTTAAGGCAAGCTGGGCAAGAAGTAAAGCCGTGGTTGTTCGTCCTCTCCCAAGTTGGCAGTTAAAGAAGATGGGGGAAGAAGGTGATTCTTCATGTATTCTTAGCAACGTTTCTTTTAATGTATCAAAGTCTTGGTCTCTGGGTGCCTTTTCATCAGCAACAGGAAGTCGTAAGTAATCGATGTTAAAGTTTTTTTGAAGTTCTTCTATAACTGTTTTAACCGTCTTGACGCTGTGCTTAGACACGTCCTTCTCATAATAAGCATACACAGATCCACATGCTGCGAACTGAGTACTCTCACTGGGAAGCTCATCATGAACGATGAACATGTTACCGAGTTTGCTCGCTTCGTTTAAAATGTCAACTCGCAGCTGAGCTTCTCTAAATTCTAATTTCTCACGAGTAGTGCTGCTAAGTAGAATTGTATTATGAAACAGGTCACTTAGATTCTTTAAACAGAATGGTTTACCATTTATATACATAACTTTCTCTTCTCTAAGATTAACAATTAATAGCTTTGAGTCACTGTCTCCAGGAAGGGTTCTTGCAATGAGAGATTTAAGTCCATTTACAGTCGGTTGAGCCATTCCGTGAAAAGTATGTAATTGATGGCTTCCAACAGCAACCTGACGGTAGTTTGGAACGCCTTCGATGTCTTCTTCAAAACCAGCCACCTTTCCTGATGGGAAGTGGTCAGCTTTCATTGCATGACAAGATCTTAGCCATTTTCCTGTTCTGGATTTAAGTAATTCGTAGACGAGAGGTTCAGGTAGACCCATTGCCTTTTCAAAGTTCCCACCCATAACTGAATCTTTAAACCTTTCATAACAATGCTCCTGGTTGGTTGAATTCGCTTCAAGAACCATATCAAAGAAGAATGGAACATCAGATAAAGTGACCATATCTTCACGAAGTGTTTCTTCTTCTAAGGCGTCTAGTTCGTTTGCTGATGGAAGTAGCAGAATGAACCTCGTACCAAATTGAACTTTTTTAATAGAAACCGCACCAGTAACATCTACAGTCATTAGAACTCTGGGATAATCACTAAGTCTGGTAAGCTCTGCTTTGGTCATACCAAAGAAGTATTCACCAATCAGAGCGAATTCAAGAAATTCTTGATTGAGAGCAAGTGTTCTAAATTCTTTTTCCGTCACAAAGTGATAATCTACTCCGTTTATTTCGTCATCTTTCCGTGGACGAGTAGTGTGAGAGACTGGAACTCCAAGGTTTGCACATTCAGCTTTGATTCGCTTCACAAAACCAAAATCTCTCGTAGTCTCAACAAGCATTACTAATCTATCACGAGCATCTATTTCAGGTTGTTGGTGACGAGGAGGAATGTATTTCTGTTCCATAACGAAAGCTTTCAGTTGATCGTATGCGACGTCTAAGTCTTCGTTTACCAAGTTTAAAATAGCATTCTTTTTGTACTGATTTGATACCAAGACACTCACCTCATGAGCTTCAAGCACCACATCCTCAGAGTTCTCTGGTCTAGTAGCTTGGCTGTGAACCATAAGGTTAGCCATCATGTTACGTGACAGCAACTCTGCTTCATCAGGTGGAGATACGTACACCCACTTGCAATTCATTCCTTCTCGTAATATTGATTTTGCTCCTTCGCTCGTCACATCCAAGACAGGAATGCAATTTCTTCGTTGAATGCGAAGTACTTCTTTTCGTTCTACTGCTCCAGGTGTATGTGGATCCCAACCGATGAAGTCTTCTGGAACCATATTAAAATAATCAGCTAAAGCTATCTCTCTTACAGGTCGACTAATGTCATTACCGTATGCCCATGGAAGTGTTTGTCTGCATACGACAACATTTTCAAATTCAAGAGCAAGTCTATGTTGCAATGTCCACTTACCCGCTCCAGGAGCTCCGAATATCACAACAGGAAGAGGTAGTTTTTCTGGGTCAGGTACAGTAGAGGGAGACAAATCGGGTGAAGGCAGAATCGCCATAGGAATGACAGAGCTATTGTCATCACATTCACTCTCATCGTCACTACTACTGGTTCTTGTCATTGGAGACAAGACTGAATTATCTTTAGAACAAACCGATTCAAGCTCAACACTGCTATCTCTTGGTACAACACTAACTAGTTTTCTAACAGCAGCTTTTCGATAATTTGGTGTTCCTGGGACCACATCTCTATTAGAGGAGTTTGATTGTCCTTTTCTCTTAAAAGTGTCTTTCAAGATATTAAAACACCGTTCTCTATTAGTAGAATTGACCTCAAGGACTTTGTCAAACTTTAAAGGTGTTTTCAACAAGGTAGACATGTCAGAATGGAGGATGTCGATATCTGGATTGGATAGACCTTCTGTTGAAGGATGCACGAGTATGTAATTAGTATCAAGTTTTATTTTTCTTAGAGCAATCGCATCTGTGATATTTGTTCGTATGACTGTACGAGGATAGTCGTCAAACTCGATTCGTTCGGTCTTTGCAATACCGAAATAGTTTTCACCAATTGCTGCGTATCCTAAAAACTTTTCTGCTGATATGAAAGAGGTAAATTCTTTTTTTGAAATAAAATAGTAATCAACGCCTTCCTGTTCGTGTTCCATTCGTGGTCGAGTTGTATGACACATTGCAAAAGTGATATCACTGGATTCTGATTTTAATCGTTCAACGAATCCAAAGTCTGCTGTCGTCTCTACAACCACCGTCAGCGAACAATTATTTTCATGTCTTGAAGGAGTTCGGGGTAACGGAAACATGATATCCGTTACTGTAGAATCATTCTTACGAACACTCACAATTCGACTATTCTGAACATCAATTAAGGGTTCTTTGAGTGTCTCTGAAGGATCAGAATGACCTTTTCGCAATTCATCTTTAAACAGTTGATAGCACTTCTCAATATCAGTTAATCCTATTTCCAAGGACAAATCAAAATTTATTGAGGTATTCGATAAAGTAATCTTGTCGTTACGTACGCTATCAACCTCCGAGTCTTCTAGTCCAGCTTCTGTCGGATGTAGTAATACAAAACGTGTATCACACCAATGAGATATCAATGTAACAGCAGCAGTGACACTCATTGGGATTAACACAATAGGTTTGGTTAGGGTTTTGGAAATTTCGTTCTTTGTAATGCCGTAGCGGTGAGGTCCCGCGGTCACGTATTCCATTAGTCTGTCGTCGGCAATGAGATTGTTGAAATCCTCACTTGTTATAAAATAATGATCAATCCCGTCCCTTTCGTGAAGCATCTGAGGACGGGTTGTGTGTGAGACGACGACAGCAACGTCGTTAAATTCATCTTTCAATCTCTTAACAAAATTAAAATTTATCGTAGTCTCAACCACTACGGTTATCCTGTCATGATCATGCTGTCGAAATAGTGTTTGCGGTAGTTGTTTTGTCTCGAAAACGAAACTTTTTAATTGATCATACGAATCACTGACATCTTCAACTACCGAATTTAAAAATCTATATTTCGGATACAAGGACATAAACTCAAACTCACAACTACGTTTTGCTTTATAATCCGAAGCATTCTTACTTTGAATTTGTAACTTTGACAGGCTGATTAACTTTTTATGTGCCAGAGCATCAGCTGAAGTCACACACACCCATTTGCAATCAAATTTATCAATAACAGTTTCCTTCATGATTGAATTCACACCTTCACATGTTACTACTAATAGGGGAATACAGTTTTTTGATTGAATCTGACGTATCTGATCTCTGACTGTTGAAGAAAGACGTTCCTTGTTGGGTTCTGTCTTCTCATCAGCTGGTAGGAATTTCATTTCACACTTTACTACGTTGTCGTACTCTCGTAATAGTCGTTCGTGTAGGATCCATTTATGTTCTTCAGCTCCAAATATAACAACCGGAAGGGGTAGAATTGAAGGTTTTGGTTTATCTGTTTTGGAAAGTTTGGTAGTTGAGTTTCCATTGTCTAATTCGTTCTCACTGTTAACGCTGCCTGTCGTCTCCTGTGATCTCATTTCTTGATCTTCAGAACTCATCGAAACAAAATCAATATCTGTTGTGTCCACACGAACTTGTCTAACTGCATGTGGAAGTAATTTGCCAGATGGTTCCTGGCCACTGGATTTCAATACAACGTCAGCTGGTTGCGCTGAAACAGTTAACGTTGGCGGGGTTCCCTCGTCAGGTGATCCTGGCGGTTGTATTGCCATTCCCTCATCAGGAGTGCCGGGCATTATATCCTTCGAGTTTTGTTGTGTTTCCTTCCCTTTGTATATTTCAATACTGGGTTTTCCTGAAATTGTAGTCGGGTTAATTTCACTACCGTTTTGCGCTACAGGTCCTGCAGAGTCATCCTCTCCTCCCTCATCTATCATTCCTACTGGGTAATTATTATCTTAGATCTGTAGTCCCTATTAAGAGGAGAATTATGTCTTAATCAAAAAAAAAAAATAATAAAAATATCAACGGCTACACTTCACGCCACATTTTCTTAGTGGCAAACTAATCCATACACGAGAACTTATAATAAATTTTCAATTTTTTTTTTTATTTTTTATTTTTTCTCGCTTTTTCAAAAAAAAAAGGGATAATAGTTTTTTTTTTTAAAGCCATATTTATATATAAAAAGACAATAAAAATAAGCCTTCAATAGTTCAATGGAAATGAGGGAGGGGAGAGGGAGAGCGTAATTATAGGATGATATGTATAAGAAGAGAAGTGTAATGGAATAGAATTTGGCAAAAAAAAAAAATATAATAAAAAAGTCTGACATAAAAAAGGTCTGAAAAACACTCTGCTATGCAGCATCGAAAATCGAAGCGTAACGCAACGTTAAAGGGGAAAGTAATACTTATTACTGTTTTTTTTTTTTTTTTTTTTTTTTTTTTTTCCCGCCGAAGCGAAGATGCCGGGAAGAAACCACATGCTAGTACAGTTCTTTTACTTTTCTTTGTCTGCTGGAATTCTATCTGAGAAAACCTTGCGTGCTCCATAGGCAAAAAGAGATTGCTCGAAATATCAATATTTTAGAGCGCTAGCAGACGGTAATATCTGAAGTCTCTCATTTATGCTAAAACTAGGGGTTCTTGCCCAATTTAAAATAAATATATAAATTTGTAAAAAAGACCACTTTTCTTGTTACCGTAACGTTACTTAGCTAGGTTCGAAAATACAGTCGCAGTGTATTTTTGCAAGAAGGGAGTAGATCATTGGTAAAACAACAACCAAAAAAAAAAAAAAAAAAAAAAAAAAAAGACTCGAAAGCGAGTTAGATGGTGTGGGATGAGGGGAAGACTCGCAATCAATTCCAGAAGTCAGTAGCGGGGATGTTCTCTTCACTGGATAACAACTGTTTTCTTTTTAAGAGGGAACGAAACAACAAGCCACAAAACAAAACCAACACAAAAAAAAAAAAACGGGTTGAAAATAACACCCCCCTTTTTTTTTTTTCCCTCATTTAATATCCTATTCCCCCTGCCAACCTTCTGTGTGCTTCCCAGCGATTGCTGGAGGCAATAATAAATAATACGATAAAACAACTATTTTTTCCCTCCCAAAAAAAAATCTGATGTAAAAAAACCAATACAAGAATCACTACTAAACAATTTCCTATGGGGGAAAGTAACAAAAATTATCATCAAAAAAAATTAGTTCGGCTAACAACTTTATAAGAGTCATTATTTAATACAAGAAATATATCTAACAACCCGATTAACTACCAAGGCAAGCACTCATGTTAAAAAACTGACTGAATTACGCTGGTGGGTAGTCAGGGGGAAAATGTAAGCAGCTCAAGCGGGACTGTCGTCAAGGCAAAAAAAAACGCCCTATACCGATATATAAGATAAGAGAAATAATACATTTAAAAAAAAAAAAAAAATACTAATTTAACAATCAAGTGTAAAACACATATCATTTCCCTTAACGGCAGATATCAGAGGGCTTCTCCGTACTACGGTACTTGATACTAATGTCTCACCAATCATGGTTCCGTGTTTTTTTATCTTTTCTCGGATACCTATGGTTGCTGCCTTATAATCTTCGAAACTATCATACGTCACCCCACTCGGAGTGAATCGTACATACTCCGAAGGTGGTGGTGGTGCTGCAGCACGCAACTTTGCCCTTGGTTGCCACCTCTTTTTCGAAGCTCTCGCTGGAGGGGAGGCAGGAGTCACATCTGTTTCTGGAGCTAGCGGCATTAAAACTACTCTCAGTTTCATATCTCTGAGTTTCCTCTTTGTCAAAACCGGCATAGTTTGAGCCCTCTTTCTCGTATGTGCTAACAACACTGGACTACTAACTGCTTTCGGTTTATCCTCAGCAGAATTCCTTCTCTTCGGTGGGAAGATAGGGGAAGCTGTTTTTTTTTTTTTTTTTTTTTTTTGTATATTTATTGACGAAAGAAGTTGTTTGTTTGTGCACGAAACCGTGAACCGACTTAAACTGATAAAGCTAAAGGTTTACGTGTGCTGCCCAACATTCTTTTTCGTTTTTACAATACTTGTTAAATGCAAAAAAAATATCATGCGAGTCATACCTACATCAGGTGAACTGTAAGGATCAGAATGCGTCTCTTCGGGTGGACTCAATGGACGAACTTTCGCTGCAACCTTGCTGCATTTTATCTCCATCGTTGGATGTTTTGTTGTTAAAGCTGAAGAAGTTTATAACAAGTTTCCTACTTCGATGTAAAAGTATAGTAGCGTAGCATGACTTGTACCTGTAAGAACTTAATTAGGTTATTTGTTCATAACCACTAAGTGATATCACGTACTGAAGTTGAGACTGAAATTATAATAATGATTGGGTGGGGAGACGTGGAGTGGGACGACGAACCAACGGAGGGGGGAACCTGGAGACTGGTGCGGAAGAATTAAAAAAAAAAAAGAAGAAAATGAGGGGAAGCACTTCGGCAGTCGTAAAGCTTTGTTTGGCTTGCACTCTTTTTCTTTGTTTTTTTTTGCTTTTTTTTTGGAGAGACTTTTCTGACGTCTCCCAATTTTCAAAAAGATTTAGAGTGTCAATATTATGGCCAACATCCTCCTTGATCCTCCCTTTGCTCATTTCTTGCTGATGCAGAAAATAACAAGGCGCCAGACGTAACAAAAAACGATGGCGGAAAGAATCTTAAAAACAGGAAACGCAAATAAAAAATGATGGGGCTAGGCAAGGATTGTTTTTTGCTTTACATTTCCTCTTTTTTTTTTTTTTTTGAAAGTTTTTTTTTTTTTTTCTTTTATTTTTTTTTTCACATTAAACGTGTAACAACCTACCTACTCCGAGTAATCGCGATTTTCCAGCCAATAAATCCAGTGGGAGTAATTCCCTGATACAAAAAGATTTAGAAAAGCAAGAAATAATGAAAAATGATTAAGACTGTAGTGGAGTTTAATATTAAAAAAAGGATAGGTCGGTTAACTATAACATAATGGTGGCTGACAATTATGCCATTTCGTCAACAATAGAGTCACGGATACCCTGGAGAACTCCACCAGCCTTGTCTTGTTGAGCCTTTTGGCGAAGACGGAATACGTTTTCAATAACAGAGATTTCAGTGGCGGTCGTGTTAAGACCGCAGAAGGCACACCAATCGTTTACGACGAGTCCGGCTCCTAGAACTTCGCAACCTCTGTTAACTGTTCCAGCTACAACAGGAACCTGAAGAAGTGTCGACAATTCATCCATATCCTTACGTGGTGTTTTTGGGTGAACAAGACATCCCTTATTACTGAGCACACAGTAGCTTCCAACAAGAGCGTTACCTGCAATTGATGTTCTGAATGTTTCAACTCCGAGAGTGTCCTGTTTTTGTTTTGTTTTATTTAAATTATTTCTATTCCACATAAAACGAATCAATAATGGAACACATACCCTTACAATCTGTTCTGTTTCCTTATCAACTTCGGAGTGAATAAGAGCTACGTGGTCATTGCAGACAATGCAGTTTCCAAGAGCGGAAAGTCTTTCTTCAACACGTTCAACCTTGACATGGTCTGGTAGAGCGTTTCTCATATGCTGCAGTTCCTGATCAGAGGTGCTGCTTGGGAGGAGAAGTCCCTTACTGTTGCCAACACACATTCTTCCCACTACTCTCATGTCAGCGATGCTGATTGAGACGACAGGAATATGTTCCGCGAGCTCCTGCTCAAAAACTGAGTAGAAGTTGGCACTCGCTCCGATTGCTACCAAACAATAGCTGTTTGTGAGTTTTGCGTATACTCCAATCTCGTCGTGGGATTCGAATCTTGTACGGAGAGCCATGTTTTTTTTTTTTTTTTTTTTTGTTATCTAAAAAAACATGTTTTAAAAAAAAAAAATTAATAACCTCACCACAGAACTAAACTACTAACTTTTACTTAATAAGTTGCACAATAACAGTAAAGGGGCGGGCGGAGAGTAGTGAATGGAGGGGGAAAGAGATTACAGGATACTAATTATCAACCACTAGTACTTTTAATGGAGATAATCTATTTTTTTTTTTTTTTTTTTCTGACAGACGCGTCACTCTAGTTTAGCTATATCGAATGCAGTCCCGCTCCCTCATTTGAACCGTATGGTTGAGGTACACTAGTAGGAAATACAACGACACACTGAGAACATTTCTGAAGACAAATAGTCTTTGCTTCGTTAATTGCGTCTTCGATATTGTGTTGTGTCCAACTTGCACCCCATGGACGTTTTCGTGAAGGAGAAATTGTTGGATCACAAGCCACAGCAAAAGCTTTATAATCAGGCTTTGCAAGAAACGCATCATAATTTGGAAGATCATGGGGCCAATCAGAAATGCAACCCACGAGGTCGGGATGAAGGTTTTCAGAGTGATTATCCTCAGCAACAGCACTTTTAGGAGGCGACGCTGCCGGAGATGCCAAAGTATTATCAACGGCATTGAGGTAAGAGATACTGTTTTGAAGGTAAGCCACCATATTTCGTAAATTAGCATTCTCAGTCAAGATACCCGTTCCGTCAGGAGAAGAATCAGTCAGCTGAATATTAACGAGCCCCAACTGCGGAGTAATCCCAACTGGTGCCGGGGAATTCTCCTTCACTAGAACTTCATCTGGAGTGGCTCCCAATTTGTAACCAAAAGCCTTAATAATTTTTAAAATAGTAACATGGTGATAAACGTTAGAGAGATCATTGTAAGTTGCATAAGCGATATCCGCAGAGGAGCTAATTCCGATTTCAACCAGCTGGTTGATATGAGACTGCGAGACGCCTTCTGCTTCCAACCTTTCTAACAAAACTTGCGGTAGTGAATCGACTGCCTCGACGCGTATTGGAGGTGATAGAGATTCTTCTGGTGGTGTTGGTGAAAGTAATTTCTGACTGGCTGTTTTTTTTTTTTTTTCCTTTCCCGAATTTTTCAATTCCCTTTTTTGCTCAGCCGTTCTCAGAGGAAGTGTTTTTTTTCTGTCACATGATTCCTCTTCATCATCAGAAAAACTTTTTGTACTCTTTTTTTTTAATGAACTTCTAAGGCTTTTAGCTCCGATTTCATCAGTGTCTGAATCGGTATTTACGAGTTGGGTATCAACAGTTATTTTATCTCGACTTCTTCTCGATGGTTGTTGATTTTGATACTGACTGTGTAGAAGCTTTAGTTGGATCATTTCCACGTGATCACGTTCACGTTCCTCTTGCTCTCTCTTTAGGGCACCAGCTAGTTGAGAAACTTGCTCTTGTAAGTCTGTTATTTTCTTATCGGAGGATTCTTTATTATTTTTAAACTGAAGTACTTTATATTTTAAATTAACATTTTCACCTTCAATATTTTCTATCCACTCTTCTTGTTTTTTTCTATAACTTTCCATACTTCCTGGTTGCTGTTGTTGTTGTTGTTTTAACTGCTGACGGAATATCGGTGGTGATGTTCTCCCGAGAGATGACTCGTGAGTTCCGAATCCAGAAACTGGGCTGTGACCTCCATAGAAGGAGTCATCGTGTTCGGGTGAGGTGTTAATTCGGAGTTGTCGTTTTCCACTTGCAGATCCTCTGGGACTTGTTGGAGAAGTTGAGAACGACGGGGATTGTTTTCCCTTCACTTGAGTTTTTTTATGAAGCAACTCCATTGGAGATTGGTATCCCTCATGTCTGTCAAAATTTCCCTGTTTGAATAAATCATCAGTTTCAGCAACTTCCAAGTCGAATGCCCTCGTCGAGTCCGGAAATTTCGAAAAATGAATCCTCGTCATCACCTCAATAAAATGTTTCGCAGTTCTGAATTCATTCATTGGATCGTTATTTTGATCAACAACAAAGTTACACAGAATGTCAAATTCTTTTGGAATCCTAAGAAGGATTTGCCAGACAAAACCATCTCCTTTGTCGCCTTTTCCCGATACCTTCTTTCTTCTGATTCCCGCAACTTGATCATTGCTAGCGTATCTCGCAAACCTTCCATCTTGATACGCAAGAATTAAGTGATCATAAGTGACTACCAACACCCTTCTATTTTTTACATTATTTCTACCGATTTTATCCACTAGTCTAACAAAGTACAAACTCGAATCAGAAAATTGACGGAGAAGTCGAGTCGGGGGCTCTACAAAAGGAAGATCCGTCTTTTTGCATATTGCAGGCATACCCCTGGAGGGGTGAATGCCCGCAGAGGAGTACCTGAAAGAAACTAAGTAAATATACATATTAACTACATCTTTTTATATTAAAAAAAAAAAAAAAAAAAAAAATACGAATCTACTACTACTCACCGAATTAAATAAATAATCATCAAAAAAAGAAAAAAAGGGAGGTGTAAATATGTTAAAAATGGAAGGTTTTGTAGTGTGTTTTTATTTTGTGCGGAGTCTGTCTGGATCAATTCCGAAGACAACACCGAGTATTGCTAAGTCATTCCACATGGGTTGTTTATTGTCAGACCACAGAATAACAATCATAACAACTAAAGGAAGAAACATTGTTGACAACAACACAATAAACATCCACCATGGAACTTGTGATCCTTCCCACTCCTCATCACTTTCACATAAATCCAGTTGGACGTTCTCTTCAGATTCTTCCTTCCGTTTCTTTTTTTTAGTTCGTCGTTTTCGAAGAGAGTCTTGCTTCATGTTTCTTATGTAGGCTGTGATGCGTTAAAATTTGAGTTTATTATAAAAAAAAGTGCACTAAAATAAAATATAGCAAAGAAAAATTATAAAAACACATTGTTCTGCTGTGATACGTTAATTACGGGGACAAGTGGTTTTTTCTTCCGACCAACTTGTTTTTAGCTAAAAAAAATAAGAAATAAGAAAAAACGGTTTTTTACCGTTTTTTTTTTTTAACAAATCCTGTGATGAAATAAGAATAATAATCTTTCGACCGAAAACTATAAATATCAACAAATTGTGCGAAGTGAGAACAAAACATTTGAATGAATGACTGGAAAGGGGAGTCCCATATCTGTGCATTACCGTCGTCGTATTTTCGTAAGTCAGTTATGTCTTTTGGGCTTTATTTATTTATTTTTTCCGTACCGACGTAGTCGGAGAAGAAACTATTCAGCTTGGAAGCCAATAGTCCCATGCGACAGGATTCTGTCTACGTTCATGTTTTTTTTCTTTTTTTTCATTGCTTCTTTTTTTTTTTTCCTTACTAAAAAAAAAAAAAAAAAAAACAAGAAATTGAGCGACCTAAACAAAAGGAAGACGCCACACTACAATAGTAGAGTAACAACTGCTTGGATATTCCTCAACCGACTTTAAAAAAAAAAAAAAAAAAAAAAACAAACGGGAAAAATGGGGGAAAACAATAAGTCAGGAGTATAATTATTATGATTCTGCTGTTTTTGTGTCACACAGCAGACGTCAGGGATTATTGTTGTACAATTTCTGATCTATGATAAGCTCATTTGTGTAGGTAAATGAGTACTATCAATCCTAGTAGTAAGAAGACAGTAATAAAAAAAAAAAAAGAAAGAGAACCTGTGATCAGATACTACTTCCATTTCACCGTCGACATATTTATTTTAAAAAAAAAAAAAAAAAAAAAAAAAAAAAAAAAACACCGAAAAACACGCCTTTAATACAACCATACGAGGCAAGTAAGGGGGGTTAACTGTTCGAGTTTGTACGTAAAATACAAATGTATTGTATCATAAACAACATAACGATAATTTAACATTAGTTCTGAGATACAGTTGACTAAAGGGGGGTAGTGGTTGGGGAAACCAAACAACATATTCACTTCGTTATAGTAAGAACACGGGTAGTCTTCGATTCTGTTTACATCACTAATAAGGCATAACTTATGGTGTATAAATACTCACATAGTATATAGTGCAACGGAAAAATAAAAAAATAAAAAGAACATAATCCTTAACGGAAATCTTCAACCTTCAGAGCAGCACGACCTTTGAGTACTAAGATCTCTTTTGTCTTATCGAGTGGGACTATTCGGTCGTATTTTCTAGTGGCTTCGGTGTACAAAGCCAAGTCTTCGTCTTCAAAAGCTTTGATGGCGGAGGTGATGAACTCAAATTCATGAGTCTGTTCAGCAAAGTGAACATCAACATCACGAAACTCATCAAATTTGGTTCGAAGACGATCAATACCAGATTCGTCTCTCGGTGATGTAATTTGCGCCAACTGACACAGCAAAGCAATAAAAAATTGTGTCCTCGCATTAAACCTTAATAAATTGTCATCAGCATATTGCTTGCCAAGTTCCTCATACATTTCTGCTGCTTCAGGGTATAATCCTTGGAGGATTTTAATTTCTGAAATCTTCTGAAGGCAATCGTTACAGTTAACGTTGCTATTTCTGTTCATTTTGTAAAGATCGAGAGTCTTCTCCCACCATTCTAATATAGTTTGTCTGGTACCCTCAGGGTCTGATACGCCTGCTAGAAGCTGTTCTTCGAATAGTTTTGCACAGTCTGTGGCTATCTTTGCAGCCTTGTCATATCTAGCAGCAGCAACCAATTTCTCTATTGCCTGTTCCCAGTAATCAGCTGCCTTCTTGTAGTTGTATTTCTTTGCGCACATTCCCGCATCTGTGAGGTCTTGTACCTGGTCACTCTCACATTTTAATTTCTTATCCATTTCTAAGCATTTAAGAAACGCCGATTCAGCACCTTCCCAGTCCTGCACTTTTTTATATTGGTTGGCTGCCTGATAGTAGTATTCCCTGGCATCGTCATATTTTTCTGATCCGAAACTGAAAAACTTTTTCAGTCGTTTGTCACCCTTAGCTACTAAGTCAGCCATTGCTTACTGTAGGTGTGTTGACTGATGGAGTAACATGAATTATAAATACAGAATTAAAATAAATAAAAAAAGTTGGTCTGCTGTTCCATAAAACAATGCGGAATAACGTATTTTATTGTCAAATATATGTATTTGTTGGTACAACGTTGGCACACATGACGACGACTAACAACTGGAAGGTGAAAAAAAATAAAAAATCTTCTTTCTTCCATAATATTATGTATCATATGCCCACATACCACGAAATAAAACAGAAAACCCCGGAACAGTACCGAGGATCATTCACCCCCAGTTGTCCAAAGCATTATAATTATACTGTTGGCATCAGCTTTCATTCTGTTGGCGATCTTCCTGATCTCATTCTCGGTTTATCTCCGCTGAAACGTTCTCCAGCAGCTTCCCAACTACACCTCCGTGTTCTGGCAACCTGCTCAGCACTTGCCACAGTTTCGTTCTGTTTTTGGGGGTGTGTTGATGACGTGTATTAATTTTCGAGCTTTGTCTACAATCTAATATTGTGAACGTGGCTAGAATCTCTTTCCCTTAATTAACTTGGCTCGTGATGGAGCACTGGACCATTCGATAGTAAAAAGATACCTCCGTAAGTAGGAGAGTATCAGAGGACGAGCTTTGCTAGCTTGCGAATCAGCCAGCTCGTTACCGATTATTCCACAGTGCGAAGTCGCACTCGTTCAGACAGGTTTACCCCAAATGACAGGAATAATCAGAAACTCGATCGTTCTTCAATTCAGGAACATCGAAACTTCCTTTCTCATAGGGTAAAACATAGATGACAACGCGTTTCTCCGCAGTGTATCCTTCCGAATTCCACACATCTCTCAAAAGATTACTGATGTCCTTATTCTTGAAGTCCAACGGGTCATCATTATCAGAAACAGCTATCCGCAGCATGAATAGAATGGCGTTCTGCTTGCCAGTTCTTGATGTTCTATCTATTTTCTTAATGCAGAAGAAGTCCAGTCCATCAAAGTTCGCTTTTTGTTGGTTTGTAAAGGATGTCATCGTCAAGGTCATCACCTTGAGCTGCTATCTGTCAAGATCGTGAGTTCTTTTATCCGAATCTCCAACAGGTACATAGTACATGTTGATATTTGTTTTCCAACATGTAATACGTCATAGCACCGCACCAACCACGTGATGAAAATAGGTTTCCTTTGCATCAATTAGTGACATCTATCTGAAACTAGTTATATAATCCAACGTTACTGTATATTATGAGTGCTCTAGGAGGGTAACTCACAGTAACAGAGGACTCAATCCGTAGCCATATCCGTACACTCAGCATGGATTGTTGAATTAGCATCACAACTACTAATCTCCAGCTTTCCGCATCGCTTGGCTTATTGAACTATCGAACTAAATAAATAGAAATAAAATTTAAAAAATAAGATAAAAACAACTACACTGATAATATACCACAGCACTCGTAGAGCCACTAAATATGAACGCGAGGTTGGCAGCAGCCATTCTTTTTTTGAATCAATGATTGTACCTGATTTAAGGAAAAGAAAATAAAACAAAACAATAAACAACATGAACAGGCTAACAAAATAAAAGTAACGGAACACAATAAAATTGCAGGGGGGGGAAAAATAGAGAACAAGGCTTGCTCACTTGGTAGAAGAAGAAACGAAAAGCTTGAAACGTCAATCGCAATTTCATACTTGACGAACATATTTGATAGACCAATGCTATCGTACATTGCTATCTAAGAGAGAGACTCGGGGTAAGCTACATAAAAGCAGCAACAGAAAACCCGTTAACTCGAATTTGTATCGTTTGATGGCACAGTTTAGCATTTTCGACTATGTAGTATTCACATTAGGGAAGAAAAGAGGAAAAAAAAAAGAAAAAAAAATGAAATTAGTTCGATAAGGTTAGGAAAGATTAGGTAACATATAACAGGTCGGTTCATCATAAGCAATAGTTTTAGGACAATCTACCTCCCTCGAAGTCCCCTCAAGAAAGTAAGGAGGGAATAACATTAGTTATTATAGTCAGTTATTTAATCCAACGTTACTGCATATTATGAGTGCTTTAGGAGGGTAACTCACAGTAACAGAGGACTCAATCCGTAGTCATATCCGTACGCTCAGCATGGATTGTTGAATTAGTATCGACTACTAATCTCTAGCTTTCCGCCTCGCTTGGCTTATTGAACCGACTACGGGTTCAGTCAAACCAAAATTGATAATATTTGGTTACTGTTCTCAAAAAGGAACATTATCAGACCAGTCTATCGTCTCTCAGAAGTTACAGCTTGCTAATAGTGTATTTAGCTTCAGGCCTCAATCTTAGGACTTCATTCTAATTTCTTAATAAGGGAGGGCTGGCGTTATATTTTGATTTTCTCCAGCTGAATTCTATCTCTTCAACTTTGACAAGTTAAAGAGAATCTGGGAATCAAAAAAAAAAAAAAAAAATTGACTAGGGGGTAACAAATAATAATTTTTTTAAAAATTAAAAAATTTTGGAAAACACAAAAAAATTTCCTTTAGCGGTAAACAAACATAAAAAAAAAAACTGCTCCACGAGAAAAAAAAGACTACTTATTTCACACATCCACGTCAAGCAACACGATACCTGAACAAAACCAAATAAATACGAACATAAACTAAAATATAGAAGACGAAATGTGGGGGTGTTCCCGTTTAAATATTTATTTATTTATTTATTTATTTACGAAGCCTAGGAGCCAAAAGTCAGGAAAAGCTCAACAGGGGTAACGATCGCTACCAGCCAACCGTGAGACTCTCACAGACGATAAGAGACAATAGAATAACCTGAAACAAATGACTACCTAAACCCACCGCCTGCACAGTATCATTATTAAAATTCTCAGTAGACCATAATAATTTAATAAAAACTATTCAGATTAAACTTATATTTCGTTGAACGCAGACAAAATCCTGTCGCACGGGAAAATAAATCAGAGACCATTAAAAACATCGGCTTTCAATCTGAATAGTTTCTTCTCCGACTACGTCGGTACAAAAAAAAAAATGAAAAATAAAGTATTAAGATTGCCGATTGGCAGCTGTGAACATTCACCGTAAAAGATGAAAAATACACTACGAAGTTCTTGTAAGGTAAAAATATTTCTGTTCTATTTTGTACTTCCTGTCCCCTTTACGCTGTTTGATAATATGCTTCATGAGAAAGGCTCTTCCAAGGAAGTCACTTTGTTAATTGTCACAGTGGCTCCCCAAGACAAAAGAACTAAGGGTGTGAAAGCGTAGGTTCAGGCCTTAGTCTTTTAACTTCCTTCAGCGTTTGATGTACATATCAAGAAGAAAAAAAAAAAAAAAAAAAAAAAAAAAGCATCTTGCTCTTAAGATTATCAAACAGAAAAACCAGCATCTCCCACTGGGGGAATAACGCTATTATAACAATCTCAACAAAAATAAGTACAACACCAGTTGTTCAACTGGGGGTGAATAGATAGAGAGAGAGAGCCTTAAAAAATAATAATTAGAGAACAATCGATCAATTAGAGGTGAGAAAGGATTTGCCTTACAAAAGGCTCACAATCAGATCACCGTTATTTTTTTTTTATTATTTTATTTATTTTATTTTTTTTAAAAAAAAAAAAAAAAAGGCAATACCTAGATATGATACTTTACACGAATTACTACAAAAAAAATGTAAATAATGTGCAAAAAAAAATTGAAAAAAAAAGTTTTTTTTTCCATCAACAGGTAAGAAGTATTTGCAAAGTTTTTTTTAAGTGAACTATTTTACTTATCTATAGATAGATAGATAAGGAAGTCCAAATGCATTGCATACTGTGCAGCTATATATTAGTTGGGTTTGTCGCAAAAATCAAATCGAAATCAAAAAAATAAATACAATAAAAACAAACAATACTTTCGGGCTAAAAGCAAGTTTTGGATACTTAGATTCTTGCACAGCGCGCATCTGCGGTCGCAGCAAGTCTCAGTTCAGAACCTGACGAGTAGGTTTATCGCAAAAAAAAAAAAAAAACCGATTAATAAGTAACCGCAATCTACCAGACAATAGTCATCACCATACAGTAAACTAAATTAGGGATTAGGGGAAGGGAATAGAATTATATAGGACATCAGAATGAAAAGAAAAAAAAACTGCAATACAAAAACCACACACAGAATGGTTTGCATCAACAGAAAAGTCTTTTTTTTTAGTATTAAAATAATAAGTGATGGTCCCCAAAGGATTGCAGGCATTCTTCATTTTTAAATCACTTCATGCAGTTAAGTGAAAGAAGGTAGGTCTTAGATTCGTTCTATACTGTATTGAGAGATTTATAATCTTTTTTAGAGAATCGATGCGAAATAAATTCGCAAGTTACTAGAAACAATTGAGGTCCATGTCTGCTCCCATCTCAACCAGTTTGTTAACAGTATCGTCCCAACCACACTCACTTGCAATTAATAACGGAGTGTATCCCTGTTCATCTTTTTTATCTAAATCAGCTCCGAGTTCTGCCAATGTCTCAACTGCATCAGTGTTTCCGTAATATGATGCAATCCATAACGGAGTACATCCATCACTGTTTGGGGTATCAACAGGAGTGCCCGACTCAACTAGTGTTTTAATTACACTTCTCGTACTGTATTGTGAAGCTATTAGAAGTGGTGTTCTGCCGTCTTTGTCGCGGGCTTCGAAATTCGCTCCGAGTTCTATTAGTTTTTTTATTGAAGATTCCCTCTTGTAATAGCATGCCTTCATCAAAGGTGTTGTTCCAAAGAATAGCTTACAGGTCACTTCGAGAGACACCCCGGCCTCTGCCAAGAGCTCAATTAGGGGTGTGTCACCATCTTTTGCTGCTTCCAAGAGAGTTTCTGCTGTTGCTGATTTTCCTAAACTCTGGAGCTTTGATACAGCAAGCCCAGCTTTTGTCACTGTCATTTCCACTACGTCAGTGGAATCAAGTGCGAAATCTGCGATTTCTGCTTCGACATTAATGATATTTTCTCCGTTTAGTTTCATGTCCATGACGATGTTTTCCATCGCTCCCAAATGTGTTAATGCTTTTCTTTTTACATCAGTAAATTTATCATCAAAGTTAACCGTTACGATATATTTCTGTTCCAAGGGAAGTACTACTACTGTTACGTCCATTGTTTTGTGTTGGTTCTGGTTTATATGGTTAATTAAAGAATGAATCAGTCAACTTTATTTATGTTTTGTTATTACAATATTTTTCACCACACATAACTAGGATCCTCTCACAGTCACGTCCATTGTTTGTGTTGGTGTCCTAGATTAATAACGGGAATTTTTTTTTTTTTTTTTTAATTTTTTTTTTTTTTCCATTTCTGGACTACTGCAACAAATTACATTGCGAACTCGGACGTACATCGAATGGCCGACAGAACATCTGTCGGGTAGATTTTTGTTAACTACGATGACCTACTAAAATCACCATATTATAAATTAGAAATTGTTTTTCTATCACAACAGAAGGCTTTATAATTATTATTATTATTTTTTTTACAGAGAAAATTAATTACCACACAGCCTCCATCGTAGCCAATTTTAGGGGGCTAGGGTGTCTCGAAATTCACTTTAATAAGCAAAATAAAAATTGATGAAGCCTGGATAAAGGCTCAATTTAAATGCTATAAAGCTACAGCGCAAGGTAGTTAAAAAAAAAAAAAAAAAAAAGAAAAAAAACAATATCGCGAAACTACTAACGGGGGCGGGAAAAAAAAAACAACATTGTTTTTTTTTTTTTTTTTTTTTTCTCCCCTTCAATGAGCTCATCGATCTTTTGCCTCTGGGTTGTTATTAAAAAAAAAAACAAAAAAAAAATCGAAATACACGTGTTCCTACTAAAAGAAAGAGAACCAACAAAAAAAAAAAATTAAACAGAATACAAATATATTAGAATTGATCTTCTCAAGAGCAATTTTTTTTCATTTACAGCAGTATATAGGTAGTATATCAAGAGTCAAGTTGTTAACTATTTATTATTGTTTTAGTTCGACAGTAAGAGACGGACAGATTGAGAATCCACCGCCTGTGTATATATCCCACGATTCCATTTCATGAGGTGGTGTCGCTCCACCCCTGTTAGTCGAGGTCGATGCAATCCAAACTATCCCTTCATCAATTTCTGAAGTGAAACTAAAAGACCAACGACCAGCCTCATGATAAAGAGTAGCACCACATTCAGATGATATCCATGTAGTACGTCCTCGGACTTTTTCAGTTGATTCAACATATTCCCCTGAGAAGTCTTCTTTATCAGGAACAAACACTGTGTATGTTGTTAGTACTTTTGGAAGAGCATTCTCTCGTTCGCAAACTGATGCTTCTCGATCTAATAAAGATGATTCTTGTTGTTCTATTTGGTCCATTCTGTCGTTAAGTTCTTGATCTCTGTCCAGCATGTCAGATTCTCTTTGATCAAGTTCTTCCTCTCTTTCTGATAGACGTTCTTCTCGTTCTGATACTTCAGAGAGTATTTCTGGTAGTCTTCCTTGGCGTTCTTCGCGGTCTTCGACTCCTCGAAACCGGAGTTTGTATTCCTTTTCTTTACCTTTTAATTCTCTTATCTGTTGCTCTAGTTCAGATTCCATCGCTTGGATACGTTTTACCTCTGCTTCTTTCTTTTGGAGAAGTTCTTCTCTGCTTGAAACTGCGTTTTCTCTAAGTTCTAAAGTGTGTCTCCATCCGTATGCGTCATCACACAAGGATTCGTCAGATACACTTCTCGGTAAGTGGTGTAGAGCTACTGCTCTGGCGTATTCACGTTCTGCAGGGGTTGCTTGATCATCAAGTAATCTCTGTTCTGCGTGGTCTAACTTTCCAGTAATTTCCTCTCCTTTCAACCGTTGGATCTCCATAGCGAGATTTCCGACTATTTGCATTAGGCGAGCATTCTCTTGCGCTGCCACATCTAACGGGGATTTCTTATATTCTCTTACATCTCTCGAATTGCTTGTGACAAAAGTATTGCTGTTGTTGTTGTCGTTTTTTTTATATATTTTTGATTGGTTTTTATTATTTAGTCAGTTTATTCATACCGAATTGTTTTTCTATCTTCAATTTCAAGCCATCGAAGTTCGTTACGTCGGCTGCCTTCATAGCACAATACCAACTCTAGGGTTTCCCCCATCTTGTTTATTTATGTCCCTATAAAATAGGTATTGCCAGCGTGAGTAAAAATAAAGTTTTCCTGACACACGTAATAGTGTGGAATAATGTACAGCGATTCTCGCTATTTTTTTTTTTTTTTTTTTTTTTTTTTGTAATTTAAAAAAAAAGATTTAAGAAGGGGAAAAAAAAAAAAAAAGCGAAGCAGAGTTACAAGTAAAATAGCGTTCTCCATTGTTAAAGAACACTCACTCTTTTTTTTTTTTCTCTTCCCCGTTTTCTTCTTCTTCTTCTTTTTCTTGTTTTTTTTTTTTTTTTTCATCGACACATGTGAAACGTTAAAGATTTTGATTTCTATTTTTTTTTTATATTTTTTTCTTTCATTTTTCTTCTGTTCTTTTCCTACTATTGATAAAAAAAAATAATCGTGGAGAACCGGCAAGAAGGAGGTTCCGTTAGTAAAATAGCAGCTCAACATTAGGTAGAACCCAAAAAAAAGCGAACCATCAACCGGCTTTGCATAAGGAATATAGACTAAAAGATATTTATGCTAAGGAAACAAGACACTAATGAACTGCCAAGCAAGTATTTCAGTTTTAAAAAAAAAAAAAAAAAAATAGGTAGATTGCAATAGTTTGATATGATGTGATCGGATGCAAACTGCACATCGAAATACAATAAAATAAATTTAAAAAAAGGAGGTGTCTGGAAGACGTTTTTCTTGTACTGTTCTGAACTTTTTAAAAGCTCACGAGACGTTTTTTTTTTTTTTTTTTTTTTTTTTTTTTCCCTATCACCGTCCAGAACATTGCCCCCTGCGATTAGGCAACCTACCTAAAGGCTCCTCATAACAAAAAATTATTCAATGAACGTCCTCTTTATAAAATATACCTGTCAACACATTTTAGATTCGCAATGGAGTCTCTGAAAAGACAAGTTGTAAAAAAAAGGACACATCGAGAGGTACGATTAATCCTTACCATCCTTCAGTACCAAAATATCTGTCACCGAAGTCACCAAGTCCAGGTAGGATGTATTTCTTGTTGTTTAATT
Organism: Flectonema sp. DT1601; assembly: GCA_964019425.1. Taxonomy (NCBI): domain Eukaryota; phylum Euglenozoa; class Diplonemea; order Diplonemida; family Diplonemidae; genus Flectonema; species Flectonema sp. DT1601. Next base: position 481,384 of record OZ025852.1, on the reverse strand, counting down.
CATCATCAACCGCTGAAGTAACAACTTGAATACGAGGGAACTCCTTGTGGAATGAACGGAGACCTTCTGGACAGCAGACAACGTTAACAAAAACAATGTTTTGTTCTTTTACACCATGAGACTGTAATATTTGAACAGCACGGATTGCAGAACCTCCAGTAGCCAGCATAGGGTCTAACAAGAATACGTAACGGTCTTTAATGTCATGAGGAAGCTTCACGTAGGAGTAACGAGGGTCTGGTTTTCCTGTTTTTTCATCTCTCTGAATGAGAACCTTTCCGATACGAACATCACGACATGTCGCTCTTAAGGCGTTCTCCATTGACTCTCCAGCACGCATGATAGAAACACCACAGATCTTGGCACAGAAACTTAGACCATCATACTTTTCTCCTGTTGGTGTAGTTACTTCTGTTCTTTTGAATGGAGTGAAGGAAAGAGCTTCCTCGATGAGGAGTCTCATCAGTCTGTCTGAGAAGAATACGAAGTCTTGTCTCGTGGTGTCTTGATCTCTAATTATTGTTTGCATCGCTTTCATCTGTTGTGTCATTGGCATGACGTGGACTGAAGGAACGTCTTTTAAAACTTCAATAACACCGCCATCTTTCTTTTGAGCAGCGTGAACTGTCCAAGCCGTAGCTCCAGCCGCGGTCCCCATTGTAGCACCGACAAACATCTTCATAGCGTTGCGTCGAAACATTTTTATGTATTTTTGTGTTCTGTGAAATAGTTGTTTTTTTCAACATAATTTTTTCACTACCAAAAGATGACCAAAAAAAACAAACATCAGTCGATCCATCCCACTACCTTACTACATGTCAAAAAATTATTAATTTATTCAAAGAAGTTTATTCTTCCTTAAAAGCTAGCAGGGAAGCAGGGAAGGCGCTGGTGAACAGCTAGAAGAGAGAGAGATAAGAGAGATAATTTCAGCCAGGGCCATTTCAACCATCGTGACGTAGGGGTGGAAGGCCTTCTTCATAAATTCCTTCTTGTTTAAAAAAACAAAAGGTGGTTTTTTTTTTCCTTGCATGGTTTACTTTATAAAAAGAACAACAAAGAACCACAACAAACACGAATACTGTTGTTACTCACAACTGTATATTGCGATCGGATTGTTGGTGTCAGAATTGAACACGTCTTTGAGTTACTGGAATCGAGAAGCAAAAGAAGGCGGGAAAATAAAAAGGGGATCGAGAGAAACCACAAAGAGAACCTACCCTGAAGAAAAACGGAATACAAATTTCCTATATAAAATCATCAGAACTGTACTCTCAGATGTGGCACAACAGGGGGGGTCAAAACCAAGTCAGTATCTCATGATACTAACCTTGCGTGTGTGTGTGTGTTGTTTTTTTTTGTTGTTATTGATTGAAGCAACATTTATTTAAAAACGTCAGACGCGTCCTCGCGGATACACGTAAAGATTTTTTGGGAAAAACACGAATATATATCGATATATCAATTTTAACATTCATTCATTTTCGTCTGTACTATTCTTTTTTTTTTTTTTTTTCTTTTGAAACAAAATCTTTTAAGCAGACCATCTAAAATACCCCGGACAAAAAAACGACTACAACATCCGAAGACACGCTCCCAGAAGCGTGTGAAAAGAAGAACAAGAAAGATAGATATTATTTTTCTTTTCTTTTCTTTTTTTTTGAAAATAAAAAACAAAGTCAGTACACGAAGATCACGACTCACCGAGACTGGGATGCCAAGGGATGTGATACTTGCAACTTTGATTCATCAGCGTAGAAGAAGAACCTCGTCAAGACTTTTAAAAAAAAGAATTTTAAAAAATAAAGTAAGAGGACAGTTTTTTCCCATGTTTCTCTTTAAGAAGACTAAAATAATTGAAAAAGCAGATTTTGTATTTTAAAAAGTAATTTTTTGTCTGCATTTATTTTTTGGTCTGTACCTACGTAAGGAAACTTCCGTTCGGCGTGTAAAGGTGAACCGAAAAGAAAAAAAAACCAATTTTGGTATTTTTCGATAGTCACCTTTCCTCACTAATTCATAACTACTAGTAAGATCCGAACCGGAACTATTCACTGCTACTTTGTTTCGAGAGGAAAGAAGAAAAAAAAAAAAAAAAAAGAAAAAAAAAAAGAATACTACATTCGAAGGACGCAAACTGGTTGCCTGGAATCACATTGACCAGCGAGAGCAACGTCCGAAAACAGTGCTGTCCCGATTAGGACAGACAAGTGAAACAAATTCATTATTGTTGTAGAACCTGACGGCAAACAAATGTTAACAAGCAAACAGTAATCCAGAAAGTAACTTTCAGCTAAAGAAGTGGCTGGCCATGCGAAATGGGTCGCAACCGAACACATCCTACGAAACCAGACATGCTGGAGTCTTGTGTTGGGAGAGTGAGTTTGAGTGTATTCGTGGGAAAACTTGCAAGAAAGAGCAAACAGGGACAAAGAGAGGAGGAATTCATTTTAAAAAATAGAAGCTTGTAGGAAATACAAGAGTGGAACAACAAATATAACAAACACTCACAGATCACGACTCACCATGTCTGAAATGTCATGGGACGGGATACTACTAGCTTGCAGCTAAACAGTTCCAGGTTCGTGATGTGAAAGTGCCTTGTCATAATCAACTGTTACATACACAAGCTAGTCAGAAATAGGAGATGTAGCACTAGTTAGCTTTCTCTTTAAAGAGGAACAAATAAAAAAGGAAAGGGGTGTTGGTTCATTCTGTACCTCAGCAACTATCCGAATCGCATACCAGTACTTCTGCACTCGGGCAGGTTACGCACTGAGAGTACGTTTCCGCACAACAAAACACCACAGCGATTCTAGTGCTGAGAGCAAACAAGAATTAATTTTAAATTAGTTTGTTAAAAGTACTGAAGAAAGCGCGTCATCTCATTAGAATAATGAGAAACGCTACTATCAATTTTTTAAAAAAGAGTAACTTTAAAAAAAAAAAAAAAAAAAAAAAAAAAAAAACTACAAAAAAAAATTAAAACCTATATTGCTATGCTTCTTATCGACCTCATATGAAGATCTAGTTAGTTTAGTTTAGTTAAGATCTGATCTTTTCGTTTTTCAATTGAAAAAAAAGTATTAAAAAAAAAAATGAGACTTAGTTTTATTTTGCCTCCCCCTAGTTATATAACCCTAGGATTATCAACACTAATGCGTGAATGACTTTTTAAAGAACGGGAAAAAAAAAGAAAACAAGGGTTCTCAGGAAACGCATTACATCGCATATTCATAGAGCCAAGAGGCAACAGCAACATAAGCAGACCCAAGTTAGAATTGTTATGGTAGGCTAGGCTAGACTGATGGAGTATCCCTGACACGGCATGCCATTCTCAGCTTTTCCACCCTTGTCCGATAATAGATGGACGTTATGATGTAGAAGTTCACCGCGGTACGATATGTAGATGAGATCGATAGGGGGGGTGGGGAAAAGGGAATTTAAATAAAATCAAATTATATGTTGCTTGAAGAAAACAAACATCTTAGAAACAAACAATAACTGTCAAAGATGAAGCTAATCACCCTTTCAAGGTATAGATAACATATAATTTTAATAAAGAATTAAAAACGAAACAACTTATAGTCTCACTCCCTCAAAGGTTGGTGGTGTACTAGAATACTCATTTGTGGGTGGATCAGCAGGATCAGTTTTCTCACAACGTTCTATGTAATCTTGGAATGACACACTGTTGTTCTTCTTCTTCATCACAATACACGCTGCAGCACCACCTCCAAGGACAAGCAATGCTGCGAGGGCAATCAAAAGCCACACCCACCAGTTGCTGCTTTCATCTTTGTTGCCTCCTTCTTCAGTTGATCCCTGTGTTGGATTTAACTTCTAATTGAAAAACATAAAAAGCAATCTGAAATCAATTCAAATAATAAAACAACATACCAATTGAGTTCCTGGAGAAACAGTTGTTGGAGAAGGAGCCGTTGATGGTTGTGTGGTGTAGTTTCCAGTCTGTTTTGGTTCGTTTGTTTTGTTTTGTTTTGTTTTGTTTTGTTTTGTTTTGTTTTGTTTTGTTTTGTTTTGTTTTGTTTTGTTTTGTTTTGTTTTGTTTTGTTTTGTTTTGTTTTGTTTTGTTTTGTTTTGTTTTGTTTTGTTTTGTTTTGTTTTGTTTTGTTTTGTTTTGTTTTGTTTTGTTTTGTTTTGTTTTGTTTTGTTTTGTTTTGTTTTGTTTTGTTTTGTTTTGTTTTGTTTTGTTTTGTTTTGTTTTGTTTTGTTTTGTTTTGTTTTGTTTTGTTTTGTTTTGTTTTGTTTTGTTTTGTTTTGTTTTGTTTTGTTTTGTTTTGTTTTGTTTTGTTTTGTTTTGTTTTGTTTTGTTTTGTTTTGTTTTGTTTTGTTTTGTTTTGTTTTGTTTTGTTTTGTTTTGTTTTGTTTTGTTCGTCATTCAATTCCAGACAACTAACGACGACTTTAACTATCAACAACTCAAACAAGCAACATAATTATTGTGAAAAAAGAGATGGCATACCGTCTTACACTCAGCTTCCCCACCGATCTTCTCACCCTCAAGCACCATTCCATTAACGTTTTTGCACTTGCACACGAAATCGTACATCGAACCCGGAGACGTGTTCGGGTCGGTACAAGTTTGGGTGTCTTCTGGACATGGAGGAACGCCTCTCGGTGGCTTGCATTCGTCGAACGCACAGTCGGTAACCGGACCTCCAACATTCTCAGTGTGGTCAGCTTCACAGGTACAAACGAAGTCGCCATCCTTCATCACATCCGGATCACTGCAGATCTGATGAGCGCCACATGGATCAGAAGAACACTCTCCCGTCTTGTCGCAGTCAGCTGGACCTCCCACCTTGAACACTCCATTGGGACACGTGCAGACGAAGTCGTCGACCATGTTCGCTTTCTTGGTTGGATCTTTACAAGTCTCGACAACGTTCGGGTGCCCCTCCCAAGCACACGGATTCTTCGAACTTCCCAGATTGCACTCGTCACACTCCTCAACAGGTCCTCCGATGTTGTGCGCCAATCCAAACGGACATCTGCAGTCGAAGTTCCCGGTTGCCGATCTGTCACGGTCCACGCAAACCTGTCCCTCCGAGCACGGGTTAGGCTCGCACTCGTCGACTCCACAGCTTGCCTTTGTTCCCGTGGCCTTTGGTCCGTTGTTCGGGCACGTGCATACGTAGTCGTGCAACATACTCAGCGACTGGTCAGGGTCCATGCATTCCTGATCATCTCCACAAGGCTTGTCTTCGCACTCGTTCTTGCTGCATCTCGCTGGGCCGTCGGTCTGCTCAATCGAATCATCACTCTTGCACTTGCACACGAAATCGTGGAACACGATGTAGCTTGGATCCATGCACAGCTGACCCATACCACAAGGATTGGCATCACACTCGTTTTCTTCGCACTTCAGAACAGCCGCACCGGTGGACTTCACTCCGTTCGGACAAGTGCACGTGAAGTCACCAATCGAATCCCTCGTCTGCATCGGGTCGTTGCACTTCTGGTTCTGGCTGCTGTCACAAGGATCGGAATCGCACTCGTTCTTGCTGCAGGTCGCCGCTCCATCCTTCTTCATAATCGACGTGTCTGACTTGCAAGTACAGGTGAAGTCGTGAAGCATGTTCGCCGTGGTGTCTGGGTCTTTACAAGTCTGGTCACTTCCACAAGGATCGGCAGCACACTCATCGACAATGCACTTTGGAACGCTTCCTCCCGTAGCCTTGACTCCGTTCGGGCAGGTGCACGTGTAATCCTTCACACTGCTGAATGTCGGTGACGGGTCGTTGCACACCTGACTCTGCGACGCATCACATGGGTTCGAGTCACACTCGTTCGCAGTGCATGTTGCCGCACCGTCCACCTGCTTGATCGTCGCATCGGCCTTGCACGTACATTCAAAATCGTGCTGGCTCCCAGACGACTTGTTCGGGTCATTGCAATCTTGATCACCAGCAGTACCGCAAGCGTCTGCTGCAGCGCATTCGTCAACTTCGCACACCGCAGAAGCTCCCGTCGCTTTGGCTTTGTTGGCACAAGTGCAAACGAAGTCCAGCAACGAACCCGGAGTCTTCACAGGATCGTCACAAGTCTGACCACTTGCACACGGAGTCGACAAACACTCGTCCAGAGCACATGTTGCTGCTCCTCCCATCTTCTCACCGGTTTGCGGGGACCCGCATTTACACATGTAGTCTCCAGTTGAAGACGCATCATCGTTGGCGTCAGCACAAGTTTGTCCACTTCCACAAGGCGAAGCATCGCACTCATCCAGCTTGCACGCCGCCATACCACCCACCTTGCTCCCCGTACCAGTGCTGCATTGACACACGTAGTCATTCTTGCTCGCCGCAGTCGTGTCTGGGTCGCTGCACGTCTGTCCCGCCCCGCAAGGGGTCGTTGAACACTCATCTTCGTTACCCATCGAACACGTTGCAGGCTTTCCAACTTGCGTGACACTCTGGTTTGGAGCAGGACAAGTGCAAATGAAATCCCCCGTGCTGCCAGCAGACATGTTCGGATCCGAACACGTCTGCGATCCACAAGGTGATCCGGCACACTCGTCGTTCGTGCATTTCGAAACCGCCTTCCCGGTAGCCTTCAGTGTCATGTCGTTGTCGCATGAGCACTCAAAGTCATTCAGCGAGTTGGCAGCTTTCTTCCCATCAGTACAGCTCTGACCCATACCGCAGTCGAACGTCGAGCACTCATCTACTTCACAAGTTGCCTTGCTCCCGGTAGCCTTCACACCGTTCGTACATGCGCACACGAAGTCGTTCAACGAAGTCGGTGATGTGTTCGCGTCGCTGCACATCTGCACTCCGCAAGGCGTACCGTCGCATTCATTCTTCGTGCAGGTTGCTGGCCCGTTCACCTTCGTGATCGACGCATCCGATTTACACGTGCAAACGAAATCCCGAAGCTTGTTGGATCCAGTGTTCGGGTCATTGCAGTCCTGGTCTCCACCACAAGGCTGGGAATCACACTCGTTCACCATGCACTTCGACACTGGTCCTCCAGTTGCCTTCACTCCGTTTGGACACGTGCAAACGTAGTCACCGATGGAGCTGGCTGTTTGCGACGGGTCGTTGCAAGTCTGACTCTGTGCAGCGTCACACGGGTTTGAGTCACACTCGTTCTTCGAGCACTTCGCAGGACCATCAGTTTGCTTCGTCGTTGGCTTCGATTTGCAACTGCAAACGAAATCGTGCAACACGTTCGACGCGGTGTCCGGGTCATTGCAGTCCTGCTCAGAGGAACCACAAGGATTGGCGTCGCACTCGTTCGTGACACAGTTATTAACTGGACCTCCAGTTGCAACTACTCCGTTAGGACAGGTGCAAGTGTAGTCACCGGTAGACCTGACAGTCTTCACTGGGTCATCGCAAGTCTGGCTCTGACCACCATCACACGGGTTCTTGTCACACTCGTTCTTAGTACAGGTTGCAGCACCATCAGTCTTCCTGATGGATGTGTCAGACTTGCAGGTGCACACGAAGTCGTGAAGCGAGTTGGCCGCCTTGTTTGGATCGTTGCAAGTCTGATCCGATCCACAAGGAGAGTTCCCGCACTCGTCCTTCTCGCACCTTGCAGACCCACCTGTGGCGACAATCGAAGGGTAGCTGTCGCAAGTGCATGTGAAGTCGTTGTCGTTGGCGGTGTCAGGGTCGGCACAGGTCTGCTGGGAAGCACAAGGGTTGGCGTCACACTCATTGTTCGCAGGTGGTGAGTTCACACAGCCAGTTGGAGTCTCACCATACCTTCCAATGTTCTCCTCGTAGTCGTGTCCTGGTCCCATCTTTCCCCAGTTTCCAGCCACTTCGTAGTTACAAATCAAGTACACGTTCAAGAGTCGACCGCTCGTAACGTGGCACAAACCACATCCGAACTTCGTCGTCTTCTTCCAAACCAATTGAGTCATGTGTCCAGTAGCTCCATTCGAACGGGAACCACCGTAGTCCCAACAACCTTCCTCACCACAGTACCACATCTCGGTACCCTCGTTGACATCCCAGTTGTGCATGTCAGTTTTTCCTCCAACGTACGCCAAGTTCTCTCCGAGTCTTCCTCCTGCGTACTCAGGTGGGCTATTGTGAGTGAGCGACTTGTAGCTGCAAGTTTTCTTGAACCCGCTGCTGCTCAAAGAGTAGTCAGCGATCTCCTGATCGTAAACAAGAGGACAAGCTCCGTGCTTTTCACGAATCTCATTGTGTCTGGCAATGATTGCATCCTTCTGCCACGTCGCCAGTGGGGCGTAACATGGGGAAGATGTTTTCCCGCTGCATTGTCCCTGCTTCGGCTGCGTTGGCGCTGGTACTGGTGCACCAGGAGGACAAGTGCAATCGCATTTCCCGGCGTTGCAGTTGCTGAAGGTCGCTAACTCCTGACAGCTGTAAGACTTAGCCATGCTGCTACATGAGTACCCTCCATCACAGTTGTCATTGCAAACTGGTCCATTACCAACACAAACTGGTTGCCTGGAATCACATTGACCAGCGAGAGCAACGTCCGAAAACAGTGCTGTCCCGATTAGGACAGACAAGTGAAACAAATTCATTATTGCTGTAGAACCTGACGGCAAACAAATGTTAACAAGCAAACAGTAATCCAGAAAGTAAATTTCAGCTAAAGAAGTGGCTGGCCATGCGAAATGGGTCGCAACCGAACACATCCTACGAAACCAGACATGCTGGAGTCTTGTGTTGGGAGAGTGAGTTTGAGTGTATTCGTGGGAAAACTCGCAAGAAAGAGCAAACAGGGACAAAGAGAGGAGGAATTCATTTTAAAAAATGATAGCTTGTAGGAAATAGAAAGGTTGAACAACAAATACAACAAACACTCACAGATCACGATTCATCAAGTTTTGGTTGCCTTGGGACGGGATACTACTAGCTTGCAGCTAAACAGTTCCAGGTTCGTGATGTGAAAGTGTCTTGTCATAATCAACTGTTACATACACAAGCTAGTCAGAAATAGGAGATGTAGCACTGGTTAGCTTTCTCTTTAAAAAAGGAACAAATAAAAAAGGAAAGGGGAATAAATTTGCTGTTTGTTCATTCTGTACCTCAGCAACTATCCGAATCGTATGCCAGTACTTCCGCACTTGGGCAGGTTACGTTTCCACAAAACAACACACCAAAGCAATACTCATGATGAGAGCAAACAACAATTTTAAATAAGTTTGTGAGGAACTGATCTATGGTTCAGAACACAGGTAATTACGATTCTATTCATTCAATTTTTTTAGATTAATTTTTTTTTTTTTTTTTTTTTTTTTCGTTTTTTTTTTCCCCACACAAAGGAAACCTCTCGTCTACAAAACACTTCCATGAATGATAGCAAAGCAAAAGTCCTTGACTGTTATTTAAACCTATAGCTTTGTGCGAAGAGTGTAGATAAGTAGTGTAAATAGTGTAGTTAAGCTTATATGAATTCTTTCAGCCTCATGAATATCCAACACGCTGATAAAGAAAGCTGATAACAATTATAATTTCTAAACCCACGTCGAGAAAGGGAAGAAAAAGACGAGAAGTTCCTTCATTCCAATAAATAGAACGACGTAAGTATTATGAACATGAGGTTTTACATCACTACGAGGGGGAAAAAAAAAAAAAAAAAAAAAAAGGGGGAAGGCAGAGTGTATGAGACAATATTTTGCTTTGATTCTTGTCTATTCCCTAACACACACTCAGTTATAAGGCCTGAGGAGGTTGAAAAAACTGAAATATAATTCTTTTTTTTTTAAAAAAAACTAAGAATACACACAACAATTCACCAAAACAGAATGAACAAGAACACAAGCATACTACAATATTAAGGGAAAAATATTACCAAAAGATAAAAAACCTTTGACAATGGGTATATAACGGCCGTCCTGTGAACTGTATGTTATGAATGTGTTAATGCGATTTAAAAGAACGAATTTAGAATTTTGAGAAATTTAAACAAGTGCAGTAGAGGGCGAAACTAAATTCACCTCATAGCAGTCAAAACTGTTATAAAACATGTATAATAAAAAATAAAATAAAAAAATAAAAAAAACTAGTAGTAGTAAGTAAGGGGAGTTATTCATTCTTTTCTTTTATAATATGAGAGGAAGGAAATAGGAACACCGTCTGACAAGTATGTCAGTACGGTGATGAAAGATTATTATTATGCTACAGCCTGAATGAAGGCACTTCATCGGGTGCTTGTGTATATGCTGCGTCATCGTTACAACGTTCCATGTACTCCCGAAATGATATTTGATTGCTCCCCTTCTTCGCCACAAGACACGCAGCAATACCACCCCCAAGGACAAGCGATGCTGCGATGGCAACCAAAAGCCACATCCACCAGTCGTTGTCATCATCCTTCTTGTCTCCTTCTTCAGTTGATCCCTGTGTTGGATTTAACTTTATCAGAAAAAATATAAAAAACCGAAACTTCTGTTTAATACATCTTACTGATGACTGTTCTACAAATAAATAATCTAATCAATTCAAATTATAAAACAACATACCAATTGAGTTCCAGGAGAAACAGTCACCGGGGCAACTGTTTTTGGTGACTTAGATTTCGGGGAAGTTGTTGGAGAAGGAGCGGTTGTTGGTTTCTTTGTGGAAGCGTCAACAGGCTGTTTGTTTGTTTTGTTTTGTTTTGTTTTGTTTTGTTTTGTTTTGTTTTGTTTTGTTTTGTTTTGTTTTGTTTTGTTTTGTTTTGTTTTGTTTTGTTTTGTTTTGTTTTGTTTTGTTTTGTTTTGTTTTGTTTTGTTTTGTTTTGTTTTGTTTTGTTTTGTTTTGTTTTGTTTTGTTTTGTTTTGTTTTGTTTTGTTTTGTTTTGTTTTGTTTTGTTTTGTTTTGTTTTGTTTTGTTTTGTTTTGTTCGTCATTCAATTCCAGACAACTAACGACGACTTTAACTATCAACAACTCAAACAAGCAACATAATTATTGTGAAAAAAGAGATGGCATACCGTCTTACACTCAGCTTCCCCACCGATCTTCTCACCCTCAAGCACCATTCCATTAACGTTTTTGCACTTGCACACGAAATCGTACATCGAACCCGGAGACGTGTTCGGGTCGGTACAAGTTTGGGTGTCTTCTGGACATGGAGGAACGCCTCTCGGTGGCTTGCATTCGTCGAACGCACAGTCGGTAACCGGACCTCCAACATTCTCAGTGTGGTCAGCTTCACAGGTACAAACGAAGTCGCCATCCTTCATCACATCCGGATCACTGCAGATCTGATGAGCGCCACATGGATCAGAAGAACACTCTCCCGTCTTGTCGCAGTCAGCTGGACCTCCCACCTTGAACACTCCATTGGGACACGTGCAGACGAAGTCGTCGACCATGTTCGCTTTCTTGGTTGGATCTTTACAAGTCTCGACAACGTTCGGGTGCCCCTCCCAAGCACACGGATTCTTCGAACTTCCCAGATTGCACTCGTCACACTCCTCAACAGGTCCTCCGATGTTGTGCGCCAATCCAAACGGACATCTGCAGTCGAAGTTCCCGGTTGCCGATCTGTCACGGTCCACGCAAACCTGTCCCTCCGAACACGGATTCGACAAGCACTCGTCGACTCCACAGCTTGCCTTTGTTCCCGTGGCCGTTGGTCCGTTGTTCGGGCACGTGCATACGTAGTCGTGCAACATACTCAACGACTGGTCAGGGTCCATGCATTCCTGATCATCTCCACAAGGCTTGTCTTCGCACTCGTTCTTGCTGCATCTCGCTGGGCCGTCGGTCTGCTCAATCGCAGCATCACTCTTGCACTGGCACACGAAATCGTGGAACACGATGTAGTTTGGATCCATGCACAGCTGACCCATACCACAAGGATTGGCATCACACTCGTTTTCTTCGCACTTCAGAACAGCCGCACCGGTGGACTTCACTCCGTTCGGACAAGTGCACGTGAAGTCACCAATCGAATCCCTCGTCTGCATCGGGTCGTTGCACTTCTGGTTCTGGCTGCTGTCACAAGGATCGGAATCGCACTCGTTCTTGCTGCAGGTCGCCGCTCCATCCTTCTTCGTAATCGACGTGTCTGACTTGCAAGTACAGGTGAAGTCGTGAAGCATGTTCGCCGTGGTGTCTGGGTCTTTACAAGTCTGGTCACTTCCACAAGGATCAGCAGCACACTCATCGACAATGCACTTTGGAACGCTTCCTCCCGTAGCCTTGACTCCGTTCGGGCAGGTGCACGTGTAATCCTTCACACTGCTGAATGTCGGTGACGGGTCGTTGCACACCTGACTCTGCGACGCATCACATGGGTTCGAGTCACACTCGTTCGCAGTGCATGTTGCCGCACCGTCCACCTGCTTGATCGTCGCATCGGCCTTGCACGTACATTCAAAATCGTGCTGGCTCCCAGACGACTTGTTCGGGTCATTGCAATCTTGATCACCAGCAGTACCGCAAGCGTCTGCTGCAGCGCATTCGTCAACTTCGCACACCGCAGAAGCTCCCGTCGCTTTGGCTTTGTTGGCACAAGTGCAAACGAAGTCCAGCAACGAACCCGGAGTCTTCACAGGATCGTCACAAGTCTGACCACTTGCACACGGAGTCGACAAACACTCGTCCAGAGCACATGTTGCTGCTCCTCCCATCTTCTCACCGGTTTGCGGGGACCCGCATTTACACATGTAGTCTCCAGTTGAAGACGCATCATCGTTGGCGTCAGCACAAGTTTGTCCACTTCCACAAGGCGAAGCATCGCACTCATCCAGCTTGCACGCCGCCATACCACCCACCTTGCTCCCCGTACCAGTGCTGCATTGACACACGTAGTCATTCTTGCTCGCCGCAGTCGTGTCTGGGTCGCTGCACGTCTGTCCCGCCCCGCAAGGGGTCGTTGAACACTCATCTTCGTTACCCATCGAACACGTTGCAGGCTTTCCAACTTGCGTGACACTCTGGTTTGGAGCAGGACAAGTGCAAATGAAATCCCCCGTGCTGCCAGCAGACATGTTCGGATCCGAACACGTCTGCGATCCACAAGGTGATCCGGCACACTCGTCGTTCGTGCATTTCGAAACCGCCTTCCCGGTAGCCTTCAGTGTCATGTCGTTGTCGCATGAGCACTCAAAGTCATTCAGCGAGTTGGCAGATTTCTTCCCATCAGTACAGCTCTGACCCATACCGCAGTCGAACGTCGAGCACTCATCTACTTCACAAGTTGCCTTGCTCCCGGTAGCCTTCACACCGTTCGTACATGCGCACACGAAGTCGTTCAACGAAGTCGGTGATGTGTTCGCGTCGCTGCACATCTGCCCTCCGCAAGGCGTACCGTCGCATTCATTCTTCGTGCAGGTTGCTGGCCCGTTCACCTTCGTGATCGACGCATCCGATTTACACGTGCAAACGAAATCCCGAAGCTTGTTGGATCCAGTGTTCGGGTCATTGCAGTCCTGGTCTCCACCACAAGGCTGGGAATCACACTCGTTCACCATGCACTTCGACACTGGTCCTCCAGTTGCCTTCACTCCGTTTGGACACGTGCAAACGTAGTCACCGATGGAGCTGGCTGTTTGCGACGGGTCGTTGCAAGTCTGACTCTGTGCAGCGTCACACGGGTTTGAGTCACACTCGTTCTTCGAGCACTTCGCAGGACCATCAGTTTGCTTCGTCGTTGGCTTCGACTTGCAGCTGCAAACGAAATCGTGCAACACGTTCGACGCGGTGTCCGGGTCATTGCAGTCCTGCTCAGAGGAACCACAAGGATTGGCGTCGCACTCGTTCGTGACACAGTTATTAACTGGACCTCCAGTTGCAACTACTCCGTTAGGACAGGTGCAAGTGTAGTCACCGGTAGACCCGACAGTCTTCACTGGGTCATCGCAAGTCTGGCTCTGACCACCATCACACGGGTTCTTGTCACACTCGTTCTTAGTACAGGTTGCAGCACCATCAGTCTTCCTGATGGATGTGTCAGACTTGCAGGTGCACACGAAGTCGTGAAGCGAGTTGGCCGCCTTGTTTGGATCGTTGCAAGTCTGATCCGATCCACAAGGAGAGTTCCCGCACTCGTCCTTCTCGCACCTTGCAGACCCACCTGTGGCGACAATCGAAGGGTAGCTGTCGCAAGTGCATGTGAAGTCGTTGTCTTTGGCGGTATCAGGGTCGGCACAGGTCTGACCTGATGGACATGGAGTGGCGTCACATTCGTTGTTCGCAGGTGGTGAGTTAGCACAGCCAGTTGGAGTCTCACCATACCTTCCAATGTTCTCCTCGTAGTCGTGTCCTGGTCCCATCTTTCCCCAGTTTCCAGCCACTTCGTAGTTACAAATCAAGTACACGTTCAAGAGTCGACCGCTCGTAACGTGGCACAAACCACATCCGAACTTCGTCGTCTTCTTCCAAACCAATTGAGTCATGTGTCCAGTAACTCCATTCGAACGGGAACCACCGTAGTCCCAACAACCTTCCTCACCACAGTACCACATCTCGGTACCCTCGTTGACATCCCAGTTGTGCATGTCAGTTTTTCCTCCAACGTACGCCAAGTTCTCTCCGAGTCTTCCTCCTGCGTACTCAGGTGGGCTATTGTGAGTGAGCGACTTGTAGTTACACGTGTTTTGGAACCCTCTGCTGTTCAAAGAGTAGTCAGCGATCGCCTTATCGTAAGCAAGAGGACAAGCTCCGTGTTTTACACGAATCTCATTGTGTCTGGCAATGATTGCATCCTTCTGCCACGTCGCCAGTGGGGCGAAACATGGGGAAGATGTTTTCCCGCTGCATTTTCCCTGCTTCGCCTGCGTTGGCGCTGGTACTGGTGCACCAGGAGGACAAGTGCAATCGCATCTCCCGTTGTTGCAGTTGCTGAACGTCGCCAACTGCTGACAGCTGTAAGACTTCGCCATGCTGGTACATGAGTACCCTCCGCTGCACTGGTCATTGCAAACTGGTCCATCACCAACGCAAACTGGTTGCTTGGAATCACATTGACCAGCGAGAGCAACCTCCGAAAGCAGTGCTGTCCCGATTAGGACAGGCAAGTGAAACAAATTCATTATTGTTGTAGAACCTGAAGGCAAACAAATGTTAACAAGAAAACGGTATTCAGGATATTGACAATGTGAGCTAGCCGAGGAAACAAAAAAACACGATCAAGTACCACACAATACCCGAGTAACCAAATAGTGAAATAAAAGAAACTAACATTTTCGCATAATTCATAAAGCATCCGTCATTTTTTTTTTTTTTTTTTTTTTTTTTGAAATTTAATAATTTCCCCGCTGAATTGACGAGATATGTATCCAAGAACCCCTTTTTTTAATACAGACAGTGCTTCGGGGTAATTTCCCTTTAGTTATCAATTCTCAATGAAGAATATGAAAAATAAAGAAAAAAACAAAACGGGAGTAGAGCAACGTTAGTATGAAAAAATAAATGCAGATTGCGACACGAACGGAAACTCACAATTTTTTCTGATTTTTTTTTAAATTTTTTTTTTCAAAATAGTAAAAAATGCTCCGTAGACCGTAATGAAGGAGATTGCATCACGATAAGGGGGAAAAAATAAAATAAAAATGGAGGAGGAAAAGTAATTTTAGAGGGGAAAAATATTACAAATCATTTAATTATAACGGAAGCAAAATTTGATAAGATAAATCGTAGTGCATCTTTTCACAGGAATTTTCAAATCTTTCGTGTTTTTTTTAAATATTCAGAATTACACATTTTTTGCGAACAAATGTTCAATGTAATCTGTTGTTGTGTTTTTTTTTTTTTTTGCCGAGAGAAAAAAAAAAAAAAAAAAAAAAAGCAGTAGTGAGCAAAACCGGAATATAATGAACACAACGTTTATTCAAAAAAGATGTAAGTGATGGCGATACCGCAGGTTATTCCGGCGTTGGTACGTGAAGCCTTTTTGACCAAGAATGTTGTGTGATAAAGTAAGCCATGAATTAATCATTAAAGGTAAACCAGAATACTAACCTTTAGCCAATACTATTAGTTTGATTGTTTTTTTATAGTTCAAAAAAGTCGATGTAAAAAAAGATGCAGCAGCAGGAAATGCTAACGATACAAGAAAGGTAAGCAATATGAGAACTGGGTTATCATAATTCACCAAGGTTGCGTACCAAGGGAAAGAGTAGATTATTCACTCGCAAGTGAACAATAATGCGATGGTTTGTTCTCTGTCAGAATAATTAATACTTTCTTGTTTGTGCTGGTTTTTTTTTTATAAAACTAAACACAGCACGTTTCCATTCTTTTTTTTTTTTTTTTTTTTTAAATATCTTTTGCGTATGTAACTCGAAAACACTTTTAATCTTTAATTTTTTTTATTGTTTGGTTTCAGGATTTTTTTTTTTTTTTTTTTTTTGATTTCTAATTTTTCATTTAAAGAGAAAGAAAAATAAACAAAAAAAGAAGAAGAAGAAAGATCCAGCACAGCTACGCAACTGAATCATCTTGGTGCACCGAGACAGGAATAGATAACGAGAGGGATGTCTCACTACATTCTAGTAATGCTGTAGACGGGTAACAGACATCCCTCAACGAAGCCACTCTCCAAACATTGATCGGCCACAGGTTGTACTAATCTACAAAGACTAACTAAATTAAATAATAAATCGTTGCCCAATTTTTAAAAGGGGAACTTCCTTCAAAAAGGACACATAACGGTATGTCGGTTTGTATGTATGTATTTAAATTGGGGGAAAAGGGGAATGGGGTGGTTGGCTAACAACAGAGAACTATAAAGTAGTAGTAGTTTGCTGAAGTGCCAAAAGACTCCACACCTTGCAGATTCTATGACTTTTGAGAAATAAAAGAATTTCGCCAAAAATATCAGCATAGCACTCCTGTTGCTAACGCGGGATGAGTAAGATTTTTGACAAAATTGAGACGTGGAAAGGAACAGGAGAATTGGAACAAACTAGTTCATTAATTCTTTTTTTTTTTTTTCATTTTCCGTGTCTTCTTGTTCTTGCTGTCGCGTTGCTACATCTTGGGGAAAGAACTGCAAAAAGAAAAAGGAGGGGTAGGGAGAAGCATCACTCAAACAGTTGTACTACAACAAGTTCATGGTTTACCTTTTTACAGGAAAACAGAGACAAACACGATTATTCGGAGTGTTTGAGAATAACAGTCATGCTTCATAGCGAGTTGTGACGGCGACGATCTCAACACGAAAACAACTCAAAAAGTAACATAATTACCTACCCTCTTGACTTACTCAGATATTCCCAAATCTTCTACAAGAAGAAAGAATAAGAAAAATCGTAAAAGAGTGTTTTTGCTACCAACTTAAACTTATAAAGCAAAAGGAAGTTTACGTGTGCTGCCCAACATTCTTTTTCGTTCTTACAATACTTGTTAAATGCAGAAAAAAGAAGAAAAAAAAAGTGGAAGAAAAAAAAAAAAAGAAAAAAAAACAGACACCCCCCATGCGTAAACAGCAGCATTATTGAAAACAGCGTTAGAAGCAGAAAAAGAACAACACCTGTAGAACCTGCCACAAGTATGTTTTCCTCTCGTAGTTCTGCTCGTAATACTACGACATTATTCGTAGTTACATCAATGACAAGGGTGGGGTACATAGAGGGTGACGGGAATAGAAAAGACCACTAAGAATACAGACTATTTACTTATTACCTTATCCCTCAACAGTGAGTATACAGGCAAATAGCGAAAGGTTCTACGTGGCGTTCTTTTTTTTTTTTTTTTTAAATTTTGTTCTCTTTCTTTTTTTTTTTGCCATATTAACAGTGGTATCTCTTTTTAGGGAAAGAGGTAAGGCTTTTGGGGGCAGACAAAAAAAAAGCAACAAAAACCTCCTCCATTTTTTTTCGAGGACTATAGTGGAAAACAAAAAAAAAAATGATAATAAAAAAACGAAACAAACAGAACTCACTGCACCCATTGAACGTAGTCATCTTATTTTGTGATAAGCTTTTCGGCTTCATCCGGAGAAAGGGACACTGTCCCAGTTATATAGCCTAAAAAACACCACTTGTAAGGAAAATCGGGAAGTAAGGGAGGGAATCGAACAACAGATGCAGCACAATAGGAAAGCGAGAGGGTTTTAAAAGGTCCTTTTTTTTCTTTTCTTTATTTAAATCATACTGACATATCAAAAACGAAGACGAAACCAATCGCCCTCTCTGTGGGGGGAAACGTTTTGAGAAGTCAAGCACCTATCCGCAAGGCAGAAATGGTATTCCCAAATTCTTGGGAAGCATTACGGTACCCTGAGACTCCAACTGTTTCACTCAGATCTAGTCAGAGAAAGAAAACTTTGACATTAGGGAAATTGGGAATTTAATTGTTTTGAGTATTAATTTTTTTTTTTTTTTTTTTTTTTCCCCGTGTAGCCCGACTCGATTCTGGGCAAATTGCAATTAAAAGACATCAGAGTTACTTTTCTATTTATTCACACCCTTGTGAGTGTTGAATGCTTCACTGTTTGTTAATTCAATTACAAGTAACTGACTACAGACTTGCACTATTGTCGTTTAGAGGCTGGTTTCCTCCATTACCTGGCTCGGCACGAGCAATGTATTTCTGAAACGATACACTTTCACTCTTTCTCTTCATCATAATGAAGGCGGCAATCGCTCCGATGATCGCAAGAAGAGCAGCAATTGCAACCAACAACCACACCCACCAGTTGCTGCTGTCATCGTCACTGGTCTTCTTTTCTTCGGTGGAACCCTGTTATTGTTAACATAGAAATAAACACGAGGACAAAATGGTTTTTCAACTTTTCTACAAGAGACAATCATACCAATGTAGTACCTGGTGCAATAGTGTCAGGAACAGGAGTAGCCTTACTTCCTGGTGGGGCCATAGTAGTTGGAACTGGTGTATCCTGTTTTGGTTATGTTATTGTACAGATAAAGTATTTATAAATACAAAACTTCTACTAAATTGAACGTATCATACATTTGGCTGAGTTGGTGAAGGTGTGCCTGGAACTGGAGTAGCAGTGCTTCCCGGAGGTGACTGCGTGGATGGCACGTGTGTGGAAGCCTATTTTAGTTTAAGTTATTTGGTACATTTTATTTACAGTACAACAATAGATACACGGAGTGACTAACATACCGGTGTACAGTCAGCAGGCTTACCTGTCATCATCGCATCATTGTTTTTGCAGGTGCACACGAAGTCCAAAAGCATGTTTGCTGCCATGTTTGGATCATTGCAGTCCTGTCCCATACCACAAGGCTTGTTATCACACTCATTTACTTCACATTTAACAACAGGTCCTCCAGTGACAGTTGCTCCGTTAGGACAGGTGCAAACGAAATCGCCAGCAGTAGTTTGTGATGGATCATTGCAAGTCTGGCTTTGAGCAGCATCACACGGGTTCTTGTCACACTCGTTTTCGTTGGTGTTAGGATCCTGTGTTGGCTTCGGTGTAGGTTTATCTGTAGGTTTCTGTGTTGGTGTTGTTGGTGTTGTGCAGGTTGCTGCTCCTCCAGTTGCAACAATTGAAGGGGTATTGTCGCAAGTACATGTGAAGTCGTTGTCGTTGGCGGTGTCAGGGTCGGCACAGGTCTGACCTGATGGACATGGAGTGGCGTCACATTCGTTGTTCGCAGGTGGTGAGTTAGCACAGCCGGTTGGAGTCTCACCATATCTTCCAATGTTCTCCTCGTAGTCGTGTCCTGGTCCCATCTTTCCCCAGTTTCCAGCCACTTCGTAGTTACAAATCAAGTACACGTTCAAGAGCTGTCCGCTCGTAACGTGGCACAAACCACATCCGAACTTCGTCGTCTTCTTCCAAACCAATTGAGTCATGTGTCCAGTAACTCCATTCGAACGGGAACCACCGTAGTCCCAACAACCTTCCTCACCACAGTACCACATCTCGGTACCCTCGTTGACATCCCAGTTGTGCATGTCAGTTTTTCCTCCAACGTACGCCAAGTTCTCTCCGAGTCTTCCTCCTGCGTACTCAGGTGGGTTGTTGTGAGTGAGCGACTTGTAGCTGCAAGTTTTCTTGAACCCGCTGCTGCTCCAAGAGTAGTCAGCGATCGCCTGATCGTAAACAAGAGGACAAGCTCCGTGCTTCGAACGAATCTCATTGTGTCTGGCAATGATTGCATCCTTCTGCCACGTCGCCAGTGGGGCGTAACATGGGGAAGATGTTTTCCCGCTGCATTGTCCCTGCTTCGCCTGCGTTGGCGCTGGTACTGGTGCACCAGGAGGACAAGTGCAATCGCATTTCCCGGCGTTGCAGTTGCTGAATGTCGCTAACTCCTGACAGCTGTAAGACTTCGACATGCTGGCGCACGAGTACCCTCCATCACAGTTGTCATTGCAAACTGGTCCATTACCAACGCAAACTGGTTGGCTGGAATCACATTGACCTGCGAGAGCAACGTCCGACAACAGAACTGTCCCAACGAGGGCAGAAAGGCGTGACCACTGCATATTTATTATGTGTCTTTTTGATTGCAATTTCTGAAGAGAAGAATAAACAAATTCTACGGATTACAACTTCCACTCTGTTTCCCAACCAACAGCTTCAACTGAGATAAACCTGCCGCACCTCCTCCAACCCGCATTTGTTAGGTTGTAGGAGGCGGACGTTCTTTAATCTGTTTTTTTTTGTCATCTGTTTAAATAAATTAAAACATTAAACAACAATCGAAGTAACCAATTTTTCTCATTCGATATGATCTTAGTAATTTCTATATAATAAATTACGACGACCCGTTTAAAATAAAATAAGAGAGAGGAACACCCACCTTTAAGCTTTCGCTTTGGGGGAACAGCGTAATAACGATACAGATACAGTGAAGGAGGCACAGACTTACGAAAAGTAAATTTTTTTTTTTTTTTTTTTTTAATTGTTGTCTGAGTTCATCTCATCGTAATCTCTCCTTCTGGACACCCAGCAAGCTTCTTTTCCACTCGCTGTACTGTTATTTTTTTAAAGAAATTTATATAAGGGACTGGAATACCTACCTCGCTATTTCCAAGAAACTTTTTTTTTTTTTTTTTTTTTTCAAAATTGTTATTACTTCCAAACAAAACTTCCCTTTTTATTCATTCACTCTCAATGAAAGTGAAGACAACAAGAAAAAAAATAAAACTAAATGGGAGTGTAGAGCAACCTTATTTTTTTTGAGGAAATAAGAAAAAAAAAAAAAAAAAAAAGGAAGGAAAAAGAGAGGAAAAAAGTAAATTAGATAGAGAGAGGGGAAAAATAAATTACAAATCATCAAATAAGCAAATCGGATGCGAATTATCGAGCAATCAGACACTGGAATCATCTTTCTGAAATTCCAACTTTTAGTGTTTTTACAAATTATCATATAATATGTTTATTATTGTTGTTGTTTATTTTCTTTTTTATTTATTTTTTTAGTAAGGGAAAAAAAAAAAGAAGAATACAACATTTATTCAAAAATGTCGGTAGTGGCGAATACAGCAGTTATTCCACGGAGAGTAACCGTGAGAAGTGACTACCAACTTGCAATGGAAAACGCAATTATATATTTCTAGAGGCTTTGTTGTGCGAAAAGACAAAAACTCAGAAAACTGATATGTTGATTTTGGTTTATACTGTTTGTTTTTTTTTTTTGTTTTTTTGTTTTCTTTTTTAACAATTTCAAAATTTCAGTCGACAAAAGCCAAAGAAAAGAAGAAAAAAATTTAAAAAAAAAAAAAATAATAACTTGTATCCTTACGCCTAACTGCCGAAGCGTATGTGACTCGAAAATGATTTTAGCTCGTCTTATTTTTTTTTTTTTTTTTTTTTTTTTTCGTTTGTTTGTTTCTTTTCAAGACTTTTTTTTTTTCTTTTTTTTTCAAAATTTTCACTTTAAAAGAGGACAAAGAAAGACAAAAAAAAAAAAAAAAAAAAAAAAAAAAAAGAGGGAATAAAAGGCTCACCTAAAAAATCTAGCGACGAAAACTAGATCGTGATCTTGGTGCACCGAGACAGGAATAGATAACGAGAGGGATCTCACTACATTCTAGTAATGCTGTAGACGGGTAACAGACATTCCTCAACGAAGCCCCCACACACTCTCCAAACATTGATCGGCCACAGGTTGTACTAATCTACAAAGACTAACTAAATTAAATAATAAATCGTTGCCCAATTTTTAAAAGGGGAACTTCCTTCAAAAAGGACACATAACGGTATGTCGGTTTGTATGTATGTATTTAAATTGGGGGAAAAGGGGAATGGGGTGGTTGGCTAACAACAGAGAACTATAAAGTAGTAGTAGTTTGCTGAAGTGCCAAAAGACTCCACACCTTGCAGATTCTATGACTTTTGAGAAATAAAAGAATTTCGCCAAAAATATCAGCATAGCACTCCTGTTGCTAACGCGGGATGAGTAAGAACTTTGACAAAATTGAGACGTGGAAAGGAACAGGAGAATTGGAACACATCAGTTCTTTCTTTAATTTTCTTTTTTCATTTTCCGTGTCGTCTTGTTCTTGTTGTGTGTTTTCATTGTTTTTACATCATCCTTGAGGAAAGAAATCTTTAAAAAAAAAAAAAAAAGAAAAGAAACAGGAGATAAATTTGTTTGAATTTGTAAAATACAAACTGTATTGTATCATAACGTAAAACGATAATTTAACTATCTGTTAAAGAAACAGTGACTATGGTGAGCCTTTTTTTTTTTTTTTTTTAAAGTAACCATCGTGTTGTTACTACGTTTTTTTTTTGATTGTGTTTTCGTAATTTCTTTTTTTTAAATTACTGTTTTTTTTTTTTTACTTTGTATATATATATATATATATATATATATATATATATATATATATATATATATATATATATATATATATATATATATATATATATATATATATATATATATTTTTTTTTTTTGTAGCACACTACAATTGAAAATAGGGAAAGCTTAACTTGCTTGAGCATACGGTATAATAATATATGTATTCGTATCAAAGAAGTCAACTAACACAAGACATTAGTAATTTGCGAGACGGCGCCTAAAGGTAATTATAGTCTCTAATTTGTAGCGCACTACTAGTGAAAATAAGAAGCTAACTATTTGAGCAGACGTATAATAATATGTACTTTGTATCAAAGTTAACTGACATGTTGAATACTAGTTTCGTAGCGCACTACATAGTAAAAATTGAGAGGGGGAAATTAAAAAAACGAAACAAACAGAACTCACTGCATCCATTGAACGTAGTCATCTTATTTTGTGATAAACTTTTCGGCATCATCCAGAGAAATGGATACTGTCCCAGTTATATAGCCTAAAAAACACCACTTGTAAGGAAAATCGGGAAGTAAGGGAGGGAATCGAACAACAGATGCAGCACAATAGGAAAGCGAGAGGGTTTTCAAAAAAAAAAAATAAAATAAATTAAATTAAATTAAATTAAATCATACCGACATATCAAAAACGAAGACGAAACCAATCGCCCTCTCTGTGGGGGAAAACTGTTAAGATAGAAAGCAAAGCACCTAACCGCAAGGCAGAAATGGAACCTTATTAGGGAAGCATTACGGTACCTTGAGACTTCAACTGTTTCACTCAGATCTAGTCAGAGAAAGAAAACTTTGACATTAGGGAAATTGGGAATTTAATTGTTGTAAGTGATACACGCAATTAACTAATATATATTTTTTTTTTTTGGGGGGGGGTTGGCAGCTGGCTAATTGCAATTAAAAGACATCAGAGTTACTTTTCTATTTATTCACACCCTTGTGAGTGTTGAATGCTTCACTGTTTGTTAATTCAATTACAAGTAACTGACTACAGACTTGCACTATTGTCGTTTAGAGGCTGGTTTCCTCCATTACCTGGCTCGGAACGAGCAATGTATTTCTGAAACGATACACTTTCACTCTTTCTCTTCATCATAATGAAGGCGGCAATCGCTCCGATGATCGCAAGAAGAGCAGCAATTGCAACCAACAACCACACCCACCAGTTGCTGCTGTCATCGTCACTGGTCTTCTTTTCTTCGGTGGAACCCTGTTATTGTTAACATAAAAATAAACACGAGGACAAAATGGTTTTTCAACTTTTCTACAAGAGACAATCATACCAATGTAGTACCTGGTGCAATAGTGTCAGGAACAGGAGTAGCCTTACTTCCTGGTGGGGCCATAGTAGTTGGAACTGGTGTATCCTGTTTTGGTTATGTTATTGTACAGATAAAGTATTTATAAATACAGAACTTCTACTAAATTGAACGTATCATACATTTGGCTGAGTTGGAGCAGGGGTGCCTGGAACTGGAGTAGCAGTGCTTCCCGGAGGTGACTGCGTGGATGGCACGTGTGTGGAAGCCTATTTTAGTTTAAGTTATTTGGTACATTTTATTTACAGTACAACAATAGATACACGGAGTGACTAACATACCGGTGTACAGTCAGCAGGCTTACCTGTCATCATCGCATCATTGTTTTTGCAGGTGCACACGAAGTCCAAAAGCATGTTTGCTGCCATGTTTGGATCACTGCAGTCCTGTCCCATACCACAAGGCTTGTTATCACACTCATTTACTTCACATTTAACAACAGGTCCTCCAGTGACAGTTGCTCCGTTAGGACAGGTGCAAACGAAATCGCCAGCAGTAGTTTGTGATGGATCATTGCAAGTCTGGCTTTGAGCAGCATCACACGGGTTCTTGTCACACTCGTTTTCGTTGGTGTTAGGATCCTGTGTTGGCTTCGGTGTAGGCTTCGGTGTAGGCTTCGGTGTAGGTTTATCTGTAGGTTTCTGTGTTGGTGTTGTGCAGGTTGCTGCTCCTCCAGTTGCAACAATCGAAGGGGTATTGTCGCAAGTACATGTGAAGTCGTTGTCGTTGGCGGTGTCAGGGTCGGCACAGGTCTGACCTGATGGACATGGAGTGGCGTCACATTCGTTGTTCGCAGGTGGTGAGTTCACACAGCCGGTTGGAGTCTCACCATACCTTCCAATGTTCTCCTCGTAGTCGTGTCCTGGTCCCATCTTTCCCCAGTTTCCAGCCACTTCGTAGTTACAAATCAAGTACACGTTCAAGAGCTGTCCGCTCGTAACGTGGCACAAACCACATCCGAACTTCGTCGTCTTCTTCCAAACCAATTGAGTCATGTGTCCAGTAGCTCCATTCGAACGGGAACCACCGTAGTCCCAACAACCTTCCTCACCACAGTACCACATCTCGGTACCCGCGTTGACATCCCAGTTGTGCATGTCAGTTTTTCCTCCAACGTACGCCAAGTTCTCTCCGAGTCTTCCTCCTGCGTACTCAGGTGGGCTATTGTGAGTGAGCGACTTGTAGCTGCAAGTTTTCTTGAACCCGCTGCTGCTCAAAGAGTAGTCAGCGATCGCCTGATCGTAAACAAGAGGACAAGCTCCGTGCTTCGAACGAATCTCATTGTGTCTGGCAATGATTGCATCCTTCTGCCACGTCGCCAGTGGGGCGTAACATGGGGAAGATGTTTTCCCGCTGCATTGTCCCTGCTTCGGCTGCGTTGGCGCTGGTACTGGTGCACCAGGAGGACAAGTGCAATCGCATTTCCCGGCGTTGCAGTTGCTGAAGGTCGCTAACTCCTGACAGCTGTAAGACTTCGCCATGCTGGCGCATGAGTACCCTCCATCACAGTTGTCATTGCAAACTGGTCCATTACCAACGCAAACTGGTTGCTTGGAATCACATTGACCAGCGAGAGCAACGTCCGACAACAGAACTGTCCCAACGAGGGCAGAAAGGCGTGACCACTGCATATTTATTATGTGTCTTTTTGATTAAAATTTCTGAAGAGAAGAATAAAAGATACTCACAAGTAATACTCAAAACAACCTACACACCACTCAGACATATCATATCTCACTAAAGGGTGGAAATCTACGTATCAAGATAAAGGTATCGTCTGCAGTAGAACAAAGCAACAAACCTCGATCGTTAATAATGATCGTTAGTGGGAATATTTCGTAATAACGTCATGAGGGAGAAAACAAATACAATGAATTACAACTTAGCTAGAGTCTTGTATTCGACATTCCATTTTCCTGTTTCCCAGTCAACAGTAAAAACAGCATTTCTGTACTCGCTACGATCGCCAAGGAATGTCGATAAACGTTGGGCTGAACTGACAGTTTCTTCAAAAATTTCTTTAACGGTATGAACACGACGAGTGTTTTTATCACTTTTGTGGTGAGAACGGTTATCCAAATCCAACACATAACTCCACTGATTAGGTCCAAGAATATGAGTATTTGGAGCAACGCTATATTCCTTAGTGGGAACGTTCACAAGATTTGCTGTACCAGAAAACACAGCAGCTATGTATCTTGCCTGAGACTCAAAGAGAGGAAACGGAACGATAGCTGTTTGCAGTCCCATGAAGCAAATTGAATCTTTAACTTCCAATTTCGTTGGAAATAACTGAAAGGAATCTAACCCCGATACAAATTTACCCATCCTTGTAACGCCAATCCCGAGACTGGGAAGGTCGAGGAATGGAAAGCTGTATTTGTATCCCGAAGCAAGAATTATATCTGTGACTGGGTGTTCAGAGATCGTTACGCCATCGTTTATGATATGACCACTCAGAGAAATGTATGTCTTTTTGGCCGGTATTAAAACTCTGTTTGTCTTTGATACGACTCCCGAATGACGAAGATCACTGATAATTACTTGTTTTGCAACCTTGTGAATACTTTCAGTTATATCATTACCAGAAAAACTCGCTCCAGCTATGAGAACTGTTTTTCCTTTGTAAGGAGAGGGTTCTCTGTACTGATGTGAGTGGATTAGGTTTCCTTTATTATTTTCAAGCCATTCCTGAAGTCCTTTTATCTGCGGTATGAACGGTTCACTGTAGTGACCATTAGCCACTACCACAGCATCAAATACGGTTGTTTGGTAATTATTTGTGTTCACGTCTACAGTTTTAACTTTCCACTTCGAACTTTGTTCAACATAACCAGCTGACAGCACCTTTGTTGATGTTCGCGTGTGTCTTTTAATATCGTATTTTGTTGCGTATTTTTTTAAATATGAAAGCATGTCGTCTCCTCTTCGATAAGAAGACGGCGCGCTGCTTTCATCAAACGGAAGCTCATGAAACTGC
The DNA here is from genome assembly GCA_964019425.1 of Flectonema sp. DT1601. Classification (NCBI taxonomy): domain Eukaryota; phylum Euglenozoa; class Diplonemea; order Diplonemida; family Diplonemidae; genus Flectonema; species Flectonema sp. DT1601. Next base: position 454,394 of record OZ025852.1, on the reverse strand, counting down.
ATTGCCTGGTGAGGCAAGTTTGTGACTAAGCTTTCGTATAAGGTGGGGATCGCAGCTGATTTTCCCATCCACATCCCACCAATCCCGTCAGTGATATCGAATATTGTGGGATGGTGACCAGCTTCAACTAAGTGACGGCAAGCAGATAAACCTGCTGCACCTCCTCCGACTATTGCAACTTTCATTTGTGTTTCTATCGTAAGATTTAATTATAATAAGAAGATGTACTCAGAAAAGGATTTTCTCAGATAAACGAGATTTATCATCACACCATACCATACCATACTATATAGATAGCTCGTAGTTGACACCTGGTGAATTTGAAATAATGGTATTTTTTTTATTTTTTTTTTTATAATAAAACACTCGATAAATTCATCTATAGCAGGGGGGACGGCATTAATGAACACCAATTCAGACTGCTGACAAAGATAACTTCCAAATGCTTGTTAGGCATTTGGCTACAAGAACTACTTAACGTACATTAACTCGAATCACTCTCACTGCTGCTGCTGGTGCTGCTGCTACTGCTGCTTTCTGTTTCTTTTTTCTTCCCTGCTGCTCGTTTCTCAGCTCTCGCTAGAATTGACTGAGATCTGGTTGAAACTTTACTTCTCGGTGCCTTCTTGCCAGAAATTCTTTTAGTTTCTTTTTTTTGTCTTTTGATAGTCGTGGGTTCCGGTTCAAGTGGTTTTCGGTCTTTAAGTTCGTCAGTCAACCCGAGGTGGTTTATAAGATGTGGTCTGACAATCCAGCACTTGTTCTCTCGATGAGAGATTTCTCTTAACTTATTATTTACAGCAGACTTCGTAAACGACGGAAACCTCTCTCTAAAAGACTCAATTAAATAAGGAGCATTATAAGATGAATATTGGACGATTTTAACAAACTCTGATGTACTTGTTGTGTCCCACACTCCTCGTTGTTTTGTTAATTCCTTGAGACCCGATGAATGAACTGTTTCAGGGGTCTCAAAAAAGACCGGCTCACTCATTGAAATATGGTCAGGTATGGCAGAGCATCTCTTGCAATGGTTGCTCATCCAGTCAGCATAAGTAAAGAATCCGTAGTCGTGAATTGGGAGTTTAATAATTTTTGATAAAGCGGTATTACAAAATGACGGTACCAACCGTTCAGTGCTTTCATCTGCGATGCTCACGATCGACTTGACTGGAGTGGATCTCGCTGGACCTGAAATTGTTATGGCGTTTGTTGAAATGTGAGAAGAAAACTGACCTTCCTCATCAACATCAGATTCGCTTTCTATTAAATCAGAGTCGCCTGATGCTGATTCAGCCAGAGATTCTTCTTCATTTCCAATTGAAGATCCGCTGCATGATTCATCGTCACCCATATCACTGTATGTCTCTTCGTAGTCAATTTCATCATCGTCACGTGGCATTTCTTTATTTAATGACCATACTGCTGCCATTTTAGTTGTTGGGTCTGTTGCAGATCCAACAAACTGAACTCCTTCGTTTATCAAATCTCTACAAGCGATGAGTTCAACAGGAGGACCTCCTCTTGTGACTAAAGGATGAAACATATTAACTGAATGTTCGTTTATTGATGTTGTGATTGATGTTAGAAGGTCGGTGAAGTTCAGTTCATCATCCTGAGATGCTAAAGAAAGATTTGGTGTTGTTAGTTTTATAGTTTTAACTTTACCATGATCAAGTTGAAATCGATAATCACTCTCTTTACCATCGTCATCATCATCATCATCATCGTCATCGTCATTACGTTTGTTTGTAATAAAATCCATATCCTGCACGCAGTATGCTGCGTCGCTTTTTATTGCGTATGGCCACCAAAATCGCTCTTCTCCAGCCTTTGGTTCAATTTTCTTTTTTACAACGAATCTGGAAAGCATTGATTTCATTCCAGAGATTCCTCCTTGTTTCTTATCTTTTTTATTCGATTGAGGTGTTCTTACTTTTTCTGGCTGCAATCTCTTCTTTGGAGACGTTGGTTCCTGTTTTAAAGTTTTTTTTTTTTTAATTATTTCGAAATCGCCAACTCCCTACGAAAAAAAGTTATCCACCAGGACTCGAACTTGACCCGAAAAATTGACCATCAGCCGAAATATTAAGGGAAAGTACCTCACCCTCGCCTGTCCAAACGATAAGTGTAGATGGACGGTGAAGGTGGTGGAGGGGGAGTGCCTCGTGACCAAGGTGGAGAGTCACACTTGCGCACCTGGGGAAGCGAGGCGGCTGCATCAGTTCTACATGTGCAGGTTCAAGAGCTGTTTTGGACTCCGAGTCCACCCTGATTGTAATATCAGAGTCAGCATTAAGCTCAACGCGGCAATCAAGCCGAGTACTACAATTGTTGCAATTCCAAAATCACAACCCCAGTATTCTGGAGGAGAAGTAGCCAGTCAATTTGACCACGGACCACAACAAGCGGCGATTGATGAGTCATTCCGCGACGTTGCGGTCCCAAAAAAGACGTTGGAGAGAGGGCTGGAGAAAGCCAAGGAGAAGGTCCACGGGTTGATGGGCGAGCAGTACGGCCTGATAGCACCGTACCTCACCGACCTCCAACAGCGCAACAGATGTACTGGAACATCGAGAAGAGAGATGGGTGTTCTGGTCCTTTGTGAAGCCAGAAATAGCTGAGCACCTGGCACCTGTGATCTGCAGCGATGCATGCAGTCTGACGGGTCCGTTTGGTGGGTGCCTGTTCATCACCGTGGGGATCGACACCGAAAGGCATGTTATGCCTTTAGCCTACTCGGTTGGAGCGGTCGAAAACCACGAGGGATGGGCATACCACCACACTCACCTGAAGAACCATTTTGGCGACCGACTAAAAAGGTTCGTCTTGATTTCCGACAGGCAGAAGAGGTTGGAGTCCGACACCTCCCTTCACGGAGTCGTGTTGCACCATGCTTTTTGCGTGCAGCACTTGGTTGGCAACGTGGCCGGCCAGACGAAGATACCGAAGGTTGATGCGACGTTGTTAGTGTGGAAGATTAGCAAAATCAAAAAAATGTACACACCTCTTCACGTATTCTCTTTTCCTTGGGAGGACTAGCTGGCCCTGTTTTGGATTCTCTAATTGAAAGTTCTTTTGAAGGTTTCCCTATGTGGATTTCATCAGATAAGATAGAGAGAGACTGGTTAGATAATCCTATGTCTTTCAGCTCTGAGAATTCCCAAAGAGATTGGTCAACACGGTACTTTAGTTTACTTGCAGATCTTTTCTTTATCTGCTGCGTTGACAGGGACAACAGGTAGTCTTCAAGTTTTTGTTTTGACACCTCCACAATCAATGCAACGTCTTCTTTTGTGTCTCTCACCAACGGCAGTAACTCCGTAGCTGAGTATTTCCTAGTTGGTGGTGGAGCACTGCAAACCAATGAAATAAGAACCGCAGCGACCATTGAACTTTCATTTTCACTAACTTCTTTTAATGTTCTCCTTTGCAATACTTGTTTTGCTAATTCATCTAAGCAAAGTAAACCGATTGTTGGATCTTCTTCTTCGATATTCTGAACTCCTTCTTCGTCAGTATTCTGATCTCCTGACATGTTATGTAATTGTGACCACGAACTAGTAAAAATAAAAATAACGTGATTTATACTTAACAGAAAACACGTAGAGAGTAAAATTTCATTTTAATGATTAAAGAACACAACCCTTTTTGATGCAGCAGCATGCCTTGGAGGGTGAAAATTTTACGTATAAGAAATATGAACCTGCACAACAGATTTGATTATTAATCAAGCGACGGCTGCCTTTCAAGCAGTCTTTTCTTCTCTTCCTTACGTTTTCTATTCTTTTCACGTTCTTTGCGTTCTATGACATTACGAACATGAACTTGCAACGCAATTGGTACACACGCATAAATAAATTCTCTATTCTCCTGTAGTAAGATGGCGTCTCCTGCGTGTGTCCTCATTGCTGAAAGATACAAACCTAAAGGAACAGCTAAGGAGTAAAACAGAGATAGTATACAAAATTCTTTAGCACACATCTTATCCCAAGGTTTGTACAATCCGAAATATTGACTGGGCTTGAAAGGGACTGGTGGTTGGTTTAATTCAACGAAATACTTTACTTTATTAATATTTTTAGGTCGCAGTAAGTGATGTCTTAGAACGTGGTAGGCTCCGATTGGTGCTGCAGTGCAAGCAGTTGCCCCCAGGGCGTAGTAGCACATCGATCTACGGAAGTTGTTTTCTTTGGTTGGCTTCAAACTGTTTAGTGATTTACTAAAGAAATATCCACCGAAAGCAGTCGTTGCTAAAAACGGAACAAAAATAGCTGCCATATATTTTCTGGCTGCTCTCATATCCTTTACTCTCTCAGCAGAAACGTCAAACCACGCAAGTGTGAAGGCCATTACTGCAATTGGTGGCGTAACTCGAAGTACGGACCAAAATGTGCAGCACAAATCACAATTTTCAGCATTTTTTCGTAATTCTTGCCGTTCGATGTGTTTTTCTTTCAATACGAGATTCATATCACCGATGTCATTCACTGATAAGTTTCCCTCAGCAGACCTCCTCAACGCTATGCGCTCCTGCGGCGTCAATATTCTCCCATATTTCGATTCTTCAATCGCTGATGTTTCCTTAGTCTTTTCATTATAATTATCATCAAGACTCTCTCTCAGTGAGGAGCTTACACCTACAGGCGGTTGCTTTTCTTTTGGAAAGAAATACGAATATACATAAAAAGCCATGACCACTGATGGGGGGTGAATTAATATTTCACTCGATGTCTTGTAGGTTACGCAAATCGTAAAACACACAAAAAAAAATACTGCTTCTTTTTTTTTCACTCATGGAGCACACAATAAAATCAAAACATGTCAGAAGCCCTGGCAAATAGTCATTCGGTTTGGTAGACAAATGTCCGATAAAATATTGAAATATATATTAAAAAAAAATGTTTTTAAAATATATCTGAATACATGTATGTCATTCTGAGTGGGGGGTAATTTTGATAATGTGTTGTCGGCCGTGGGGTGATACATCAGTGAATCGTAGAAGCAGTTAATAAACTCTTAAAAATACTCAAAATAAAAGTACTAAGGTGTTAAACTGAGAAATTTTTTTTTTTTCTTTCTTTTTTTTTTTTTTTAAAAAAACCCGCAAAAAAAAATATTTAGCTTTTTTTATTTTTTATTTTTTTAAATGTGGGGGGGGTAGCTAATATTCCAGTCATCGAAAGTGTTGACGGGAAGGGGGATGAACAAAAGAAAAGTTAAAGATGGGTGTTTTGTCAATGATTGTTATCCATTGCCTAAAACTCACATCACCATCCACTCCACAATTATAGAACAGTTCTACTTAAGAACGTACACGGCTAAACTAAATTCTATAGTTTGCTTTATAGTGACAGTCTCGAAGAAAAAGTCGATTTCCCCTCTCCCCTTTTTTTTTTTTTCCTTCTTAAAGCAGTTTTAACAAGAGGAAATAAGCTTAGCAGCCTCCAACGCAAAAGGAGTTGTTACGAAACGGGCACCACTTCTTTTCATAGAGACTACATATTCAGATATGACTGCTTCACGACTCAGCCATCCGTTATCAAATGAAGTCTTTAACATGTCAGCTTCAATAGTCGGTTGTATGCTTGCAACAGGTCGATGATTCTTATCATTGAAAGAGGATAATAAATCAATCGATTTCAAACCTCCCTTAATGAAGAAGAAATCTGCAGATTCACAGTCTGTTTCCGAACTGTTAGCAGGTAGGCTAACAGCTATAACAACGTTAGTTAGATTTTTATCGTCAAGCACTTTACGTACTCTGCCAGCAGCTGCGGTACCGTCAACTACCAGAATATCAGCTCCTTTATGCGCTGCTTCAATCGCAACATTTTCTTCATCTGAATGCAGTTCCACTATTTTAACTAACTCTTGAATAGAGTTTGCGTTTTCTAGTCCTTTCCAATTTTTAAAGTAAACTCCACCAATTCTCTCTTTAATTGCCGATTGCAATAATTCTTCTTGTTGTCCTCCAGACGCAGGAATGACTTGAACTAAATCAGACTTCGATACTCTCACTTCTTGAAATAAATTTCTCAAGGATCCCTTCATACGAAGCCTTCGAAGACGGAGGTTTGGAAACATAATATTAACTTAACCTGTGAAGAGTCAACACAACTATTTGTTATTAGTAGAATGATTTCACGATGACATAATCCAGGCCAGTGTTCAGAAACATTATTGTTAACTTAACCTGTGAAGCAATTTCATACTTTTAATGTGATGTTCAACAAAAATTCAATCGAAAAAAAGATTTTTATCTCGCTTCTTTTTTCTTTTGTGTTGGTGTCGTCAGTTGCTCTAATCGCTTTTCAGCACTTGAGAAAGGAGTTGCGCTGACGTAAAAAGTGATATCGATGCCGACCTATTGAATAAATCAGTTTTTTTTTTTTTTTTTTTTTTTTTTCCCTGCATTAAACAGGTATTGTAAGAACGAAAGATAATGTTGGGCAGCATGAGTAAAGCTTCCCTTAGCTTTATAAGCTTAAGTTTGGTTCGCAGGTTTTCGTGACGCAAACAAAAAACATCGACAAGTGTTATTCTTATTTTTTTTTTTTTTTTTTTTTTTGATTATTGAACTGCAGTGATGCAGCGAGTGATTGTAGATTAGCGAAATGCAAGCCACTCTCTCAAAAATATTCAAACATCAAAAAAAAGAAAGAGAAAAAAAAAAAAAGAAAATACGGTCAATATCAATAACACAAAAGATAAACACATAGGCATGGAAAAAAAAAAAAAAAGAATTATGTCTAATCAAGGAGTGTTCGTTGTTCTTCATCTTCGCTTTCTTGAACTGCTTTTCCTCTTTTCTCGACTTCATAAAGGGTGAGATCTTGTCTTTCGAGAACGAGTCTAATACTGCGTATTGATTCCATCCTTATTAAGAGTAAAAACCCAATATAAACTGGCATACACGATGTCGCAATATCAACAACAAGAAAAAACCCTTTCCAAAATGAAAATCCCATTGAGGACTGAATCGTAGGCGATGCCTGACACTCATTAACTCCCCAAGCATAGCATACTTCACCATCATGATGCTTGTTGTAGTATGATATTTCTGTTTTAGTGCAATTGCTTGAGTAGATACACGGAAGGACATCTTTACTTATTTTTTGACATCCCAAAAATGACATTTGATCGACTTGACAAGATGATGCCACCATAACAATCGCTACGATTCTCACTACTGTTTTAGCACAACCTGACAAGACTCCGTACACAACGAAAAACGTCGTCACACCAGAATTTTCATAATATCCTCCGTAAAATCCAAACGGTACACTGGTCCACGTTAATATTAAAAGAGCGATGGCAGCTCTATTTTCAACATTACTTTGGTCATTTGTGTAAACACTGACTATAGCTGATACAGTATTCATCAGGGTAAACGTACAAAGTTGAAATAACAACATCTTGCGTAGTAATTCAACTTTCGCTTCTTCCTTCGCAAACAATATCTCGCAAAGCATCGTGCTTGTGAATTGGGATTATTTTTTTTGAGTTCTGAAAACGATGAATGCATTAAAGAAACCTACTTAACATCGTTTTAGGTGTAACGTCGTCATACCAATTAGCACTAAACAGAAAAACTGGTGTACTGAAATGACCTTTTAGAAGTCATTCAGTAGCCAGAATATTGAGAAAAATTTCGAAAAAAAAAAAAAGGGGAAAAAAAAATAGTAGTGATTTAGACGGGTAAGTAAACCTCTTCTATCACTTTCACTATTATTTGTACTTCAGCTATGGATCTGATTTTAGATGTTTTACGTAACCCATCGCCCTTTCACTTGCATTTATCCTCAATAGGTACAAGTGAGCAAGGTAAAGAGGAAAATATCCAGTCAGCGTATCCAACAGCAACAGTATAATTCGATAGGTCGCAAAACCAAACGTATCCTGAGTCCATAAAACGTGAGGACAGAGATTATTTCCCCAAGCTTCACAAAATGGTGATCCAGGCAGACGATGGTCGTTGTAGTTTTTAATATCTATGTGTGAGCAGTTGCTGTGATCTAGACAACTCAAATCTGCTTGTCTACAACCTTGAAGAGCACGTTGAGAGTACTGACATGACATTGACACTGTAGTCACTGTTACTACCAAATATGTGATTCGACATCCCGCAACCAGCATTCCATACATAACATATGCGCTTAAGGCACCTCGATTGTTGCTTGTGACTCCGTAAAATCCTAGTGGTAGGGTACTCCATATCAACGCAATTGAAACAACTGCAGCATTAACTTCAGCATCGTTGTGAGCCCTCACGAATAGCTTTAGTAGTTGTACACAGGTATTTATTATAGTAAAAATTATTAGTTGTTGGAATAATAATTTTTTCAATACAGGTGCTTCGTGTCGCTCTTTACCAAACGTGACGTTAAGCCATAACATACTGCTGTGTTGTTACTGTTTTTAAAATGAGGTTTTTTTTTTTTTTTTTTTTTTTTTACAAAAAAAAATATGAAATGTCAAGTGTCAAAAAAAGACTCTCAGAAGTATCGATTTTCATAGGTTTACAAAAAAAAAAAAAAAAAAAAAAAAAATCAGGATAAAAAAGACTTATTAATTGTCTTTTAACATTTCAATGACAATCTCACTTCTACCTGAGTACCGTGTTCTCAACAACCCGACATCAGTTGTGTTGACGTCGTAAGAGAGGATTATATGTTCTACTACGGCATTTAGAGGCGATGACTTCTCACAATTCAAAATTTCTTGGATAATTTGAGTTAATTTTTCTGATGATTTTGAAACGTACTTCCTGATGTAGCGGATGCACATCGGGGGTTGAATTAAATCAGGAAACAATAAAAATACATCAGATGGTTCTTTTTCTTCAATCATTTTTAATGTTAAAAACGATTTAAGAATCGGCAATGAAACGTCTTGAACGAAATTTTCTTTTTTAAGAAAAATTATAGCATCGAGAGCTAGGACGTGGTCTTTTGTGTTGTCTGATGTTTTTATACCTTCCAAGTATAAATTCAGAACCGGTTTTAAAGTTGATACGACGGCTCTAGGAACTATCCAATTACGTGATTTAAATATATTCGTTATTTTGTATAGCCAAGTCATCCATGTTAATTTTTGTATTGATCTACGTTCTTTTATTAATGGTGGAATTTGTTTGCAAATTTCATCTGTCAAAATATCAGTTTTAACACCCAATGGATACATGTTATCAACTGAGACTATCATTGCAACGATCAACCTTGAATCCTTTCTCAGTGACTTATTATGTGATAATGATATCATGCCCAAATCACGGATCGTTGAGATATTTTGATTCGAAATTTTTGTTTTTATTTTCGAACCAATTAGACAGAATACAGTCGTCGAATCCTTCGCAAACTGTTCCATGTCATTGCGATTTATATTGTTATCTATAGAGTGTTTTTTAACTTGATTTTGTAGTGTTTTAAATATAATTGAAGATGTTTTTTCATTTATACCAATCGATTGAATTAACGTTGGTATTTGTCTTACTGTGAAGTTTGTATTCGGATTACGTGTCACCAAACCATATAAAACAATTGTCAGTCTCTTTAAAGCCTCAGTTACATGCTGAGAAAAACTATTTTCAGGAAGGCCTTCAAGATGTAAATACAATTCGCATAGTGAACACATTGCTAATTCATCTAAATTAAGTTCTTTTTGAAAATGAAAAACAGATTGAATCACAGTGATGGATGCCTTAGCAGATTTTTCAGTATCATTCATTGACGTTATTTGTAATACCGTTGAAGTGATCGCTTGAGATGATAAGTCTGACAGTTCACCTTTTAATGTGTTAACAGCAACTGGTGATGCCGGCATCGATTCCCGGTCGATCTTCTTTTTCAAAACTCTGTTTTGTAACTCTACAGGAACATCAAGTGAACATAATAATTGTTTTACTGATTTTAATTGAATCGTTGATAAAAAACAATTCTTAAACGAACCAATACAAAGAAGCATGCTCTCATCGAGAGTAATCAGGAACCGTTTACACATTGCTAAGTACGCATGTAACAGTTGCCCTGATAGCTTTATGGCGTTTGTTTGTATGAGTTTGGATAAGTTGTTTAAACAAGTATCAGCTTGATTTTGATCACCACCATGAATAATTGCCCAAGTTAAGTACGTAACATCCTGATCGCCTGTTCTTGTTGATAGCATCGATTCAACTTCAGCAGCAGTAACGTCAAATTTCATTTTTGCTAAACCCCAAAGAAGTTTTGGTCTTGTTGTGGGTAACTTACAAATCGTCTTGACTCCCAATTTTGTGACAACTAATTGAATCCCTGCTGTGTCACCACTGCTAACAATCTGATTAATGTAAAGCACACTTCGATGAACTCTCATTCTCACGAGTGCTAAGAATGTTTTCTCAGCATGCATGTCATTTCCGTTAATAAGAATTTTACTTATTAAAACATTAAGACAATCAAAACTTGCAACCGTATCCCAACGTTTACATAAAAGAGATACAGCATCAACTAATCTGGTGCAGTTTTTAGCGTACAGCAGTGATACTTGTTTGGGTTTTGAACAATGAACGATGATAGTGTTGAGTAGTTTTATAATGTTACTTTGAGTTGTGTGATTGGATTTGTTATATAAGAATGCTATTGAGTGAGATACTCTCGGAAGGTCAATCGTTGAATTACAATAATCTGAATTCATCAGCGATGATGTTAGTTTAGTTGCCGTGTCACTGTTAATGGAACTGTTTGATATTCCTGTTTGAAGAATTTGAATATTCAGTTGGTGATCATCAAGCTGAACCAATTCTTTGATAAGCACAGCTCCCTCACTATAACGCAATCTGTCATAACACCAAACAGTTCTTTCAGACAATGCTGAAAGACGAGGTGTGATACAATGTCTTATCGAGTTCTTTGCTTCTTCTATTATAAAACGAGATAATATAGTAGTAAATATTTCAGGTTGAGAAGGACGTTGCTTTACCAATACTAAGTTTAAAAAACAACTCTGCAACTGTCCAACAGTTAAAGTGTCACTGCAAAGGTTGATTTTTCGATCCAGTTCTCGGTACATTTTGTCATGTTTTATTCTGGCTTTCGCAAACCCTTCAAGGCATTTAACTATTTCGTACTCCAACAAAGGTTTCTTGTTAGCGACTGAGTCAGCAAGTCTGTACAGAGTCTGTTTAGCTTGTTCACTTCCATTTGTTGCTGCAGTAGAGGCTAGTAAAACAGATTGTCTGAAGTGAGATTGTGACACTAGCTTTCCCGGAAGGTAACTGCCACGTGGATGTCTCGGCATTTTTTTTTTTACATATTATCTGATTTTAATGAAAATATGATGTCTGAATCAGGGAAATTAGAAAACAATCTCTCCAAAGTTGAATTCTTTGGCACTCAATATTAAACAAGAATGAATTACGCATTAATAATACCAGCCAGCAGGTGTAAGGATCTTTTTTTTTTTTTTTTAAAAAAAAGGTAAATGAGTATAGCTTTTCACCAATGGTTTTTCTTTTTTTTCCCCCCCCCGTACTCAGATGTTTTTTTTTTTTTTTTTTTTTTTTTTTTTCCTTCACAATATATCGAGTTAAACAGCTAGTGTTTATCAATGTATCTGTAACGTTGTTGTTTGTTTGTTTTTTTTTTTTTTTTTTTTTTTCTTCCATTGGCAACGTTAAAAGCCAACTACTTAATTATTAATAATTATTGCCTTGTTTTGTTTGTTTGTTTTGTTTTTTTTCCCCAAACAATTTAAAAAAAATGATGATTTTTTTTAATTTTTATCTTATTTTTTTTGTTGTTGAGCTTGTTGGTTGAGGATGAACATGAACAGGAATTGTGATCGAGTAGTCAAATGGCATATATCTAATCGACAAATCAATTACAACAAACCAGTCAATGTAGACTGTGACGTTTGATTGTGGTTTTAGCTCCTCTGTGATCGAATTAAACATAACTGGTGATATTTTGTGCTCTAACTCACCACTGACTTCTAGTCCTTGAAACAGCTGTAGTTCTTTTTTATAAAGTAATTTCCTATCCCTACCTGCCTTGTTGTTTCTCAACACCTGAGTAGTTTCGTACTTAAACAGCGATATAATACCTAATTTATAAAAAACAGATCCACTCGGATGATTAACGCTTTGCTTTAAAATAAATGTATGAGCCGTGTCAACTATAACCCTACTGTGATCAATTAACAGGATAGCATCGTTCACATAGTATGAAAAAACTCCTAAGTATGCAAGTCTGATGGCCAAGAGGACACCAATCATGTGATATGCAGTTAGTTGTTCTGCGTAGCCGTATAACAAATAACTTGATAGAGTCGTGAATCTAGTATAGAGATATCCTCCAATGAAATGCCATGATCCAATAAAAAGAGCTGCAGAGACAAAATGTCTTATCGGACGAAGTTTTTCAGATGTATGAATATGATGCAAGTTAGGCTCTGTGTCATGTGGAGGAAACACCTTTGGGCTAAATGGGTATTTTGACCAATCATGCTCAACGAGAGCATACCATAGAAGCAGTTGTACGATCATCAAATATAAAAGAATACAACCATACGGTCTGAACCACAGTTCTCTAATTAAGATGGATTCATGTGGGTCACTGTTACTGACGTATGCGATTCCCGTTGAATCAATTTCGTACTGTGACACAACTTCGTTAGCAAGAAGACGTGAATTTCCAGCAGAGGTCCCGTAGAACCAAACATTCGTTCCTGTGTACTCTATTTCATTAATGGCGTAGGTGTATGTTATGTCAATTCCCCATTCAGCTCTGAATTTAAATTTTGATCTCCTTCTTTCCTTCATATTCACTGTCGTGCTGTTTATAACTTTCATTGGAATTGCTTTCCATTCTGTTACCGCTTCTTCTTGTTCTAGCATAGACTGAATCATGAATGTTATTATTGGTATAGATATCACTGTGGCTATGCACAATGCTACTTTAAAGGCATAATGTCGATCGAATCCGTTTTTTATTCTTTTTATTGTAGCTGCTGATGACATTTTTTTTTTTTTTTTTTTTTTTTTTTAAAATTTATCTGGTTGCTTGTCGGAAGAAAGTAAAAAAAAAAAAAAAAAAAAATTTTTTTGAAATGACTAAGCTCAACTTTTAATATCAAAAATTCTCGAGGCGTGATTCCTGTCTGACAATAGTGTGTAAACAAGCTGTGAGAGAAATGAATTTTAGTAAAAAAACCTCACAACAAGAAACAAGAAGCTTGACTGTCCCAGAACCGCAGTAAATGGACACCACAAAAGGAAAGAAAAATAAAATATATAAACGTGTGAGGAAAGATATAACGAACGGCAATGTGGAAGGGAGCTTAACGAGGAAGTTCAGATGGACACCTCCCAAGAAATACACACAATGAACACAGTGCTATACTCAGTGCAATACATCAATGCACTCAACTAAGGCACTTCACTCCGATTAAAAGCAATGCTTTTCGCAGCAAAAAAAAACAAGAAGAAAAGACGGTGATAAAAACCTTCAGTTTATCAATTCTGTATTAAAGTGATAAATAAAAAAAAAAAGAAGGTTTTAGTGAAGGGAAATGAATACCTACATAAGGAAACCGATGTAATAGTAAGGTTCAGATAAAGTGAACACCCCCTACATTGAAAAAACGAAAGAAGAAGAAAAAAAAGAAAAATCATCAAAGCCAACCAAACCAACAAGGAAAAGAACTGTAGGAACTTATTTCCATACCTGTAGGCTGTGATTTTTTTTTTTTTTCAAAAATGAATTTTTCAAAAAACAAAAAAAAAAAAAAATAAGTTGGGGATGTTCCTAAAGAGCGCAAGTGAGTTAAAAAAAACAACTCCCTTCTTCATTGAAGAAAGGATAACTAAAAAAAGGAATTCCTTTTTTTGTCTTTTAAAGCATATAATTGCTGTAAACTAAGAAGACTACCGCTATACACGACGGTTGATTAGAAAGAAGAAGCTTCTTTCGAAACGAAAAAAAATCAACCCAATCCATAAATAACATCCTCACAAGCAAACGTTGTGTAGATGTCACAAAATTAGAGAACTTTCTTTTTTTTAATTATTTTTCAAACCAAATCGTAAGCCAGTCAGCCGAACCTTCTTAATAATGAGGGCGCTGACTATTTCTTTTTTATTTACTTATTTACGAAGCCACAAACATCAGGAAAAGCTCAACAGGGAAACAGTTAGATCGCTACCAACCAACCAACACTCACAGACTATAAGACGCAGAATAACTTAGTAATTATTTGCATTCAAGAGGTTACAATAGATGTGTCAGTGAGTAACAACTGGCGGACAAGTCTGATTCCCGTATCTCTAACAACAACAAACTCACAGCCAAAGAGGGAGGCATAGTAATTATTCGCATCAGTGAGTATTATTTGGTAGACAAGTCTAACCTACAATAGTATTCAAACCATATAAAAAGGGGAGATCACGGACATTGTAACGACCGGAAAATGACATCGTCAATTGGAGGGGAGTGAGAAGGAGAGATATTATTTATTTATTTATTTACGAAGCCTAGGAAGCCAAAAGCCAGGAAAAGCTCACAGAGTAACAGTTATATCGCTACCAGCAACCGTGAGACTCTCACAGACGATAAGAGACGTAGAATAACCTGAAACAAATGACTACCTAAACCCTATATAAAATAGAAATATTAATCACTACAAAAAGAAGAAGGAGAAGTCGATCCGAGACTTGCCATCAAAGGCTATTATTTAGAATTGTGAAGGAAGATTTTTAAAAAAAAAAAAAGAAAAAAAGAATTACTTCTTTTACTATTTTAGCTTAATTGTGATAAAAAGTTTTTTTTATTTTTCCTGAAATCAGAGGAAGCTCACACGCGTAACTGTGTTTCGATACCACAACAGTGAACTCACAGACGAGAAGAGACGTACGTTAAATAACTAACCAGACCCACTACATACACAAAGTAGGTAGTGTAAGAGACGGCCGATAACGCCAATATCTCGCCAAAGGAAGAACACGCCCATATTTATATGTTTCGGAAACAAAAAAAAAAAAACGTCAGACAAAAAATAACAAATGCTGACTACCATAAATAGCTATTTTAAAAAAAAAAAAATGAAAACCACTTTATCTCCGTTGTTTCATAAATCAATGACAAGAGAAAAAAGCTACGTAGAGGTTCGTTTTGAGAAGTGACATAACTACAACAATAAGAATCTGTAAGACCAGAACACACTCTCTATTTCACTGTTTTATGTTTTTTTTTTTTTTTTTTTTTAATTTTGAGAGTAACTGAAGTATAAAAAATAAAAAAACTCTCATAAAAATTAACTTCCTCAAACAGTAAAAAAAAAAAAAAAAAAAAAGAGGCGCAACAACCAACGAAAGCCGAAGACATATGCCTAAAAAAAGGCGAATAATCAGAAAGGGAGAAAAACAAGAATTCCAGATGTGACTTAACTTACGTAAAAAAAAAAAAAAAGGGAAAGAACGACAACATTCTGTATTTGAAAACATATTTCTGATCAGACAATGGGATTCCGCTTCGAATATGATAGCAATGCAAGAGTTAAAGTTAACCCTGATATTGATATCTTGTGAGTGAAACCTATAATCAGAAAAATACTTTTTTGCAAAAAAAAAAAAAAAAAAAAAAAAAAAATCATCAAATTAATAACACTACCAAAGATTTGGTAAATTGTACGTTGTTGTTGTTTTTTTTTTTTTAAGGCGAAGCTACTGGGGAAAAAAAAAACATTTAAAAAAAAAAAAGTGCATTATTACTGCATAGATGAATGAGTCTTTTTTTTTTTTTAAAAAAGAAAAAAGAAAGAAAGATTCCCAATTGTATCGCTTGGGAGGAAAAAACGTGATCAGAAATTTCTGAAATTTCAACTCACTTGTTTTGTGTTGTACAGAGGAAAAAAAAAAACAAAAAAAAAAAACTTTAAAAAAAAAAGTTAGTTAGCAAAATACAAACTGATGACTACGAGGGGTCTGGGTAGCCCGCATCAGTAAGGACCCAATCGCGAAGATTGTAGTTTCATAGTATTGGCTGGAAGTGATCGACTTCCAGACTCCACCTTGCCCAGAGGCTAACAGCTTGTAAACAACTAAAGAATAATATAAAATATCCATCCAACAAAAAAAAAAAAAAAAAAAATTCTTTTCTTTCAGTTTTCTGCCTCGCAAAGAACATAGAGATTTAAAAAATGGAGAAAAAAAAAATAATTACGGTGATCATTTCGGTCAACATCATTCCTGCCTGCAGAAAAGATGAATAATGAAATGGATAAACAAGGCAATAACCATCCAGAAAAAAGGAATATTTCCTCCAAAAAAGATAAAAGTGAAAAGTGAAGGAAGGGAACAAAGAAAGATTCTGAAAGAAAGAAAAGGGAAAGTAGTAAGTGATGGCGAGAATGCAGCGGTAAACAAGAGAAGGGGAATAGGATTATTGTATAGAAGGGTAAACTGAAACTGGATTATCGAACTCAAAAGGAACAACAAATCTCTTGGACAATCTGAAGGGGGAAAAAAAAAAAAAAAAAAACTTTTGCGAATTAGAGAAGACTGTTGACAGTCTTCACTGTTTGACAGTCTTCTCAAAAATCGGCAATACATTATTTTTTTTTTTTTTTCGCAACAAAAAAAAAAAAAAAAAAAAAAAAAAAAAATTGGGTAACAAGCTTTGAAACTTAGTTTCTGACTATTTTATTTATTTATTTACGAAGCCTTAGGAAGCCAAAAAAAAAGTCAGGAAAAGCTCAACAGGGAAACAGTTAGATCGCCACCAGTACCTCACCAAGGAAGCTTCTTTCAAAAAAAAAAGAAGGAAATATTTTTGACAATGCAAAAACATATCATTTTAAGTTACAAAGCAACAATAAAAACTAAAATAAAAGTCACAAAGTAGAATTTTTCTACTAAACTACGAATAGCAATTAAAAAAACATCGTTACCCAACAGATTTTTTTTTTTTTTTTTTTTTTTTATCAAGCGGATCGTGCGTAATATGTTGTTCTTAATTGAGCGCATTGAAAGGTAAACAAATGGGGGGGGAGAATCCTATTTAAAAAAAAACAAAGAAAAAGATCACCAAATCGCTAAAAAAAAACGACAGGGGAAAAAGAAATGGGCGCAATTCCATTAAATTAAAGGGGAAAATTGATACTCTTTTTTTTTCGTAGGGTGGGAAGGTTTTTAAAAAAAAAAAAAAAAAAATATTAAAAGCTTCCTGTATAATAATTTAACAATTTCATCATTCTGTGTACCCGCTCATATTTTTTTTTCTCCCGACTGACAATCAGGACAATACGAACGGGAAAAAAGTGAGAAATTAATTATAAAAAAAAAAAATAAATAAATAAAACCATAATTAAACATAACCCCAAGGCCCATATTTATATATTTCTCTTGGGGGCAGTAATTTGATATATTTCACTAGGTTAAACACAAATTAAAAAGTATGCATAAGTGCTTTCCCCTCAAAAAGTCGATACTAATTCTAGTACGACGGGTAAAGTCTGTTATTGTCGTGGATATATAACATAATCTTACACAACAATTCCTCGATGGATTTCATCTTTTTCAACAAAAGAATTCATCAAACTGCTCCGTCTTCTTGATCTCCTCCTGCTGCTGAATGACTTCGGACGATCTTTGTAAAATGAAGCCACCGCTTCTTCCCTACTGACGGCATGAGTTGTTGCAGGTGCAGCGTAGGATGCCCTCCGAGAGTATAACGATGGAGAATTGATAGATTCAAGAAGAGCAACTGCGTTATCAGATTTCATAGACGCGTGTGATGAGAGAGTTTCTTTTTCAACAGCGTAGTCAGGTAGCATGTCATCATATTTAAGGTACTCTTCATCTCTTCTCTTCCTCCTCCAAAACACTGCTAACATTAACAAGCAGCAAACAGCTACAGAAGCAAGTACTACTATTAACCACCACGGGATTGAATTATTATCATCGTCATTTTCTTCAGCTGAACCCAATCTTGGACACTCAGATTGATCCAATTTCCTCCCGTCTCCCACAATATTAATTGTTATATCTTTACACTTACACATAAAGTCTGAGCTGTTGGTACCAGACTTTAATTCACATCTCTGTCCATCTGAGTCCTCTCCACACGGCTTCTGGTCACAAATTCCACCGCCGGTTGAATTCTGAGTTACATTAGGTGGTGCTGTTGTTGGTGGAGATGGTATACCTGGCGGTGTATTTGGAGACTGAGTTCGAGGTACTGGTGTCGCAGTAGAGCCAGCTGGAGAACCGGTATCAGGAACTGGTGTCGATTTGACAACAGCTGACGGAGCATTCGTTCCTGGAACTGGTGTCGCAGTAGAACCAGCTGGAGAACCGGTATCAGGAACTGGTGTCGATTTGACAACAGCTGACGGAGCATTCGTTCCTGGAACTGGTGTCGCAGTAGAACCAGCTGGGGAACCGGTATCAGGAACTGGTGTCAATTTGACAATAGCTGACGGAGCATTCGTTCCTGGAACTGGTGTCGCAGTAGAGCCAGCTGGAGAACCGGTATTAGGAACTGGTGTCGATTTGACAACAGCTGACGGAGCATTCGTTCCTGGAACTGGTGTCGCAGTAGAGCCAGCTGGAGAACCGGTATTAGGAACTGGTGTCGATTTGACAACAGCTGACGGAGCATTCGTTCCTGGAACTGGTGTCGCAGTAGAACCAGCTGGAGAACCGGTATTAGGAACTGGTGTCAATTTGACAACCGCCGACGGAGTATTCGTGCCTGGAACTGGTGTCGCAGTAGAGCCAACTGGGGAACTGGTAACAGGAACTGGTGTCGATTTCACCGGCGACAGAGTAGAAGGAGCTGTTGACGGAGTATTTGTTCCTGGCAAAGGTGTCGCAGTAGAACCAACTGGGGAACTGGTGTCAGGAACTCCCGTTGATGCAACCACAGGAATTGCAGTCATCGGCACCCTCGGTGTGGATGTCACTGGTGGGGAACTCGTTGTCGCAGTCGGAGAATTAGTTGTTACTAAGTTCGGTACAGCTGTCGGTACGGATGTTGGCACAACAGGTGCTAATGTTGGGGGGTTCGTTCGTACTGCTGCAGGAACTGATGTCGGGGAATTAGTCGACACCAAAACACTGGGAACTGATGTCGGAGAATTAGTAGCTGCTGCTGGTGATGATGTCGGACTAATTGTTACCCGAGCACCAGGTGAAGCTGTCGGGGAATTAGTTGCCATCATAACGGGTGCGACCGTCGGGGAGTTAGTTGCTGCCGGTACGTTAGTCGCCGTCGGTGATGCTGTTGGAGAATTGGTCATCATACCAGCCGCAGGAACTGCTGTCGGAGAATTTGTTGTCATCTGCGCACTTGGTACTGCTGTTGGAGAATTGGTAGTTGGACTTGTTGGTGCTGATGTCGGAGAATCAGTTGTCGGTAAGCCAGGTACAGATGTCGGGATATTTGTTGCCACTTGAACACTAGGTGCTGTTGTCGGTGAATTAGTTGCTGGGGAACCAGGTGCGGTTGTTGGAGAAGTAGTTGTCGACGGTACCGAAGTTGGAGCAACAGTTATCGGGGCTGCTGTCGGAGATCTGGTTACCGCAGGTACTGATGTCGGAGTGTTAGTCACAGGCAGTGGTGTTGGGACAACAGTCGGTGGTGCATCCGTTTCACAAACTGCTGGACCTCCAACTTTAGAAATAGCCATATTACTACTACACGTACAAGTGAAGTCTGTTAACATGTTCGCTGCTTTGTTCGGATCATTGCATGTCTGACCTGAGCCACAAGGACTAGGAACACACTCGTCTTTAGAGCAGGATGCTGGTCCACCTACCATAACAATTGTTGGATCCATGTCACAAGTACAAGTATAATCATTACTCTTTGACTGGTCAGGATCATTACAAGTCTGACCTGATGAGCACGGAGTACTAATGCATTCATCAGCAGAACAACCAGTCATAGGAGATCCAATAGTACCAACATTCTGAGAGTATTGACCAGCAAAGTTACCAGCACTGTAGTAATTACACATTAGATATGTCTTCCAGTTTGGAGATTCTTCAATTTGACAGAGAGCACAACCAACATGAGTAGTGGCTTTCCAAACAACTTGAGTAAAGTGACCAGTAACACCACCTTTTGTTTCTGACTTTGTGTAGTCCCAGCAATCTTCTTCACTGCAGTACCATAAGTCTACTCCTTCAGCTGGATCCCAATTATGTAAATCATTTGGACCTGACACTTGAGCAATATTCTCACCTAACTTACCCAAACCGAATGAAGGAGCGTCATTATGCTTTAACTTCCCTGTAGTGCAAGTAGTAGCAAACCCAACACTACCTATAGTGTACACTGCGATGTTTTGATCCCATTGAAGTGGACAGGCACCGTTAAGTACACGAAGCTCATTGTGTTTTACAAGAACTGTGTCGACCTGCCATTGTTCCAAGTGAGTAGTGCATCGTGAGTTACCAGTACAGGAACCTGTTTTCGCTATTGTGGGAGCAGGTACCGGTGCTCCAGGAGGACAGGTGCAGTCGCATTTTCCACGGCAATTAGAAAAATTACTAATTGCCGCACATCCGTAGGCTTTTTTCATTAATTTACAAGCGAAAGGACCATCACAGAAATCAGTGCAGACGGGACCCGTTCCTACGCAGTAAGTTTCTTGAGAATCGCATCCTGCGAGTGGCATTGCACCTCTGTCAGTGTCTTGACTATTTATATTCGATACTTCAGTCAGATCAGCAGCCACTAATCCGCAACTAATCCCCAGCAGTACCTTCACACTTCTCAACATGTTATAGTCGGCAATTTTAAACTGCGTACGTATATAGGGGTGAAACTTTGACAATGTAAAAAATGTAACAACTTTTAACTAGTTGAGAGGAGTTTTTTGCTCATAAAGGGAACACAAGTAACCTATGGGATTTTTGGCACGGTAATGCTTTTTTCTACGTTAAATTTTAAAAAAAAAAGTGTCATTCACAAATAATAGTTGTTGGTGTCTGTTATAAAGAAAAAAAAAACACGATAATCGATGATAACATGATGGTGATAAATCACAACAAAAGAGAACTCATAAAGGTAAGATTGAGTACTCGAATAGAAGTATGTCTTATCTATACTTTAGTAACATCACCAGTCAGGTATGCATCTCTCGGGGAATACCATTTTCTCAGAATAGTTTCAATTTTATTTTTTAGTAAATGAGCCTCACCAACAAGCCTGTCAAGTTCCTCTGTTCCTTCCGCAAGACTATCCGAGGAGGACGAATGTCTCATTGCCAAGTCTGATAATACGGAATTCAACCTTGCTATGTCATGTCTCTTGTGAAGGAGCTCACGTGATTTCTTTGAACAAACCAAATCAGAATCACACATCAATAACAGTTCCTCAAATGGTTTACTGCAAGATATATCTAAGGTATCGTCGATAGCATCCACCCACCTGTCAATAGATATTTCACTCACGGCACAATCTGCAAATTGAGAACCTCCTTGAATTTCAATCTTTTTACGAACAAGGAATGCACGTAATTCATGAAGCTCGTCACTCAGCTGTTGGATGAAGTCTTGGTGAGATAAAATAACTTTATCAAGATCGGTATCTTTGTTTAAACTAGTCGCCGATGAAATGCTATCAATTTGACTTTGTTGTTCAGAATCACTTTCGTCAACTCCGAAGTCTCCCCAGTCGATTTCATCGTCAGCGGTGTTTGCGTCCATAGGATCAGTCTTTTTATTATTATTGTTGGTTTCGGGTAGTTCTTCTCCGCGGTATAATTTATAGTCTTTGACAGATAAGTTTCCTTTCTCTGATATGAATGTAATCATAGGAGTGTAGTCCGTACCGCTGATGTTGGAATATATTTTAATCCCATCAGATAACTTCGATAACGATAATAAAATTGATTTATGAAATTCAGGAAGTTTTCTTCCAGGAGCACTCCTTACAGCGTCATCATAGTCCGCATCTGTTGAATTAACACCCAATTCATCACAATTTTTTTCTAATCTTTTTTTTGCTTCTCGGATTGCTACTGTTGTTTCACGTTCTTTTTTTGTACAGAATTTCATCGCTTGTTCATTCTTTTGGTTTGCCTTCTTGACTCCAGGTATGTCATGCCGTACAATCTGCGTCAACATCGGAGCAGCTTTTAAGATTTCAGCAAACTCGGAAGGGTGTTCTGTTGATAATCGGGATGATCTACTCTGAAGCCAATCGTGGAGCTTATAATATGTAATCTCTATTGGGAGATGTGACATAGTGAAAGGGAGGGAAGTGTGTGTGGACCCTGTCTTTTGAAAAGAAGTTTTCATATTAAGCTTCCTCTCACAACCGTTAAAGTCATGCGATGACTGAAGGATTAGTAAGGCGATCCTCTCAAAAAAAATAACAAATAACACAACGTAACCAAACATAACAACCGAATGAGATAAAATACAGCTGCTTTAGAGCAAGACGACGTTTTTTTGTCATCAAAACTGCCGAGAGAATCAGATTTCCAACAAAAGAGAGAAATCAACGTGAAGAACAGAACTGTTTAAAAACGCTTATCAATCATCCAGAGGGATTGATCGCATTATTTTTCTTCTTTTTTTTTGAATTTAACAAGTATTGTAAGAACGAAAAAGAATTGTTGGCAGCACACGTAAACCTCCTTTAGCTTTATCAGTTTAAGTCGGTTCACGGTTTCGTGCACAAACAAAAAATCACAGTGTTATATCATTATTTTCTGTATAGTTGAAGATAAAGCCAATTCTTTTTTTTGAAATAGTCAAAAACATGCAATGATATTTACTTTGAACGGGCAGGGTGAAAAATAAAATAAAATAATTAAAAAAAAAGGGCGTTACGAAAGCCTCATTTTTTTTAATTTTTTTATTTATCCAAGTCCCTCTCCCCTCCCGTATCAAGAAACACATCGCACGTGGCACCGCATTTTAGTGGTGCGCCGTGAAACAGAATGGAATAAAAGAAAAAAAAAAAAAAATGACAAATTTGCAAAGGCAAGAGATACAAAAAGTATCCATTGCAAAAACCATCCCTATTTAGTTAGTAGTAATAGTTACCAGTTAATTAAGAAAATCAATCAAAAAAAAAAAAAAAAAAAAAATGCAAAAAAAAATTCGTAGGACAAATTCAGTCAGTATCAATTTTTTTAGTATAGAAAAAAGTGAGAAAATAAGAAAATTAGAGATAAAGTAAAAGAAAGGTATTCATTTCTGCAGTTTCCTAAGAATGTTAGGTAACAGAATACGTAGTTTCAGAAGCCTTGATCTTATACCACTTGTCATCCTATTTAGTTAGTGAGTATTAATAATTATTATTTATAAGTCAAATAAAAAAATCCAAAAAAAATTTCGTAGGACAACAAACAAGTTGGTTTCGGGCTAAGATTAAAATTAATATTTCTTTCGGACCATCCCCCTTGTAATCATGCCGTTTTAGTTAGCAACTATCAGAAATCAGTTGTGAAAAATCACAAAATGAGATAATTTTCGATACGAGTTAATTTAGTTTTTTTTTTTGTTTTTTTACAATTAAAAAAAAAAGAAAATTAAAACTAACTTTTCCAATTTCAGTGGTTGGGTGGCTGACTCTTTCTGCCAGAAAGTAAGCAACCTCGGAGAAGCACCTCCCTGCTGCAGAAAAACGGAGGATAGTATAGCGGAAAAAAAGAAAACTAATGACAAAACAAGCAGCTACATGTAAACAATAACAAAGGACAAGAAAAAGTCAACTCACACAAAAAAAAAGAAGAAGAAAAAAACAATTCAGATAAGCCTTTTGTATTCTGTTAATAAATAAAAAAAATGGATCTTAAATCTTTGAATAGTTTCTTTTTTCCTCCGAGTTCATCAAGGAAATGTTACTAATAATAAAATAATGGTAGAACAAGACTCGTAAATCATTATCAATTTAGCTCTCAGTCTCCGATAAACAATTTTCGGTATAATTAACTTTTTTTTCTCACACTTTTGTTTTTGTTTGTTTGCACAACCGGTACAAAATCCTAATAAAGGAATAGGTTAGACATGCTACCACTAATAGTAGGTACAAAAAAAAAATATATATATATAGAAATACAGTGGATGCCTTATAAAGAATCCTTACGTATATTAGCAAACAAGGACGAGAAAAATTGATAAGAGAGAAAAAGTACTTGAAATCCTCATGACGCGACTACAACACCATCATCATAGACTGAGTAGACACAATATTTAGAGTCTTGAGTACTGTAGTTGTAGTAACCACAATCAGTTTCAGAAGTGTTTTGAGATGCGAAAGTCAACTGAGCGTCATATGAAGAAGCAACTGAAAGCAAGTCAGAATTAGACAAAACTGGTCGTGAGACCTGAGAACTACTACCGACGTCAGACATTATTTCAATGATTGACGGGATGGTGAGGCGAGAAGCTGGATTGTGAATCAAACATTTCAGTATGAGTTGTTCCCAAATAAAGTTTTCTGATATACTCATTCCGCTAGGCTTATCAGGCAATACCCCTGAACACACCAACGACTGAATTTCATGAAGTTTTTTCAGACCAGTTCCCTTGACATCAGAATAAGGTGATTTACCTGACAAGATCTCGTACAAAGTCATTCCTAGAGACCAAACGTCATGAAACGTTGATGCTACTTTTGGTTGTGAGCCTGACATAGTTTCGGGAGGTGCCCATGGTATGCATATCGGCTTTGTTATTTTTGTTCCCAGCTGTGTAATTAAACCCATGTCTGCAAGCTTTAACGATCCACTGTCAGAAATCAAGACATTCCTAGCAGCAATGTCTAGGTGAGCAAGGTCCATACCGTGGATGTATGACACAGCCCTTGCTATTACTGATAAGCGCATGCATAAAGCAGCTCGCTGAGATGTCGGAAATTTTTTTATAAATGATTTCAACGAACCCAGTTCACATAATTCAGTTACCAAACAAATCTTATCGGCGTTATCGTTATCGTGTTTGGTCCATCCGTAGAACATAAGAATATCTTTTTGTCTCATACTACGAAGAATTTGAATTTCGGTTATGAAATCAATATTAGTTGTGAGCTTAGCCTCTTTGACAGCAACCACTTCATGAGATTTCGTGTAGTAGGCTGAATACACAGATCCAAAATGACCTTCGCCTATTTTTTTTAAATTCGTTAATTCACTCCAAATAATATGACTGTCATCAGTTAGGTTTTCATTCGTTGCCAACAACGGGTTGATTTCATGGAGTGGTGACATTATCTCAGGCACAAAACCTCCCCTACGAGAGGCTTTTACTCTTCTTCCCAACCAAATACAAACAAAACATGTCAAACATAACAGTAGCACTGCCGCAATAATTTCTACAACAACAATTGTTTCCATTCCACTATTCAGTGATGCCGATGACGTTGGGCTCATGGTACTTATAAAATTTGATTTAGGTGTGGCCGTATCACCAACAATAACAATAACAGTTGGAGATTTTGTCTGCCAACTATTTGGTTTAACTGGACTGTCAGAAGGTGTGATGGTTTGTTTAGAAGGTGCCTTGGTTGGGACAGCAATTTTATTAATAGGAACTTCTGTAGGAATAGACGTAGGAAGAGACGTAGGAGCAGACGTAGGAGCAGACGTAGGAGCAGACGTAGGAGCAGACGTAGGAGCAGACGTAGGAATAGACGTAGGAGACACGGTTGATAATCCTGTGCGAGAATCTATCGGTATCGCTGTTGGAGTAGCCGTCGCTGGAAATCTCGGCGGAACTTGAGTACTCGGCTTGTCAGTTATGGGAGTGGCAAAGATGGTAAAAATCCAACAAGTAACAACTAACTCATCTTCCTTACACATTTGACACGCAAACGACGTCGCTCTTTCCATTGCGAAAGGATAACTCTTACAATATTTCTCAATACAAAATTTAGTTCGAAAAACTTCTCTGGGGTCCCATGATCGAAGACCAGAAGTTGATGTCGCGTCAGATAAGATCACTTCATACACTCCGAGAGGTCTGTCAATACTGGATCGCCACCTTGAGCAATACTTCGACGCAGATGGATTCCCTCTCAGAATCGATTCCAATGCGTTATTGTACTCAAGCTGTCGCAGTCCAGTTCTAAACGTATTCACGTAATTAACTACTAACTCTTTCTGCCAATCACCCATCGCAATCCATTCAGCGCTGGCAGTGGGTTGTAAACAGTCTGGTCCCATACAAAGCTCATCTAGTACCATATCAGTACACAAGGGATCACTAGGCAGTGAGGCACAATCAATCCCCTCGGAGGTGCCAGAGACTAACATCATTGTTGCTGCCAGTCAAAAGCAGGAAAAAAAAAAAAGAAAAAAAAACCTGTAAAAAAAAAATTGGGGAACTTTACAATAAATTTCTAGTAATGAAGTTCACCCGAAGACGCATTGACGCTGCGAACCGGATCTTTCCACAGCTTTGATCAATTTTTCTGCCTTTGACTGAAATGTTTAATTAAATTAAGTAGCTTTGCTTAAATGTAAAAAAAACAAGGAAAAACCCCTAATTCCACACAAAGTTTTTCAAAATTCCGGATTTCAACACAAAGTTTCAAAAAACCGCCAGCTCCACACACAAACAATAACAATAACAACTACAGGTATTTACGTGACTGGGGAAAATATATATTTATAGATATAATGTAAAGTAGACTTCGGAGGGGAAGAAAAAGAAAGTGTAAACCTACAATCAAATAACTACAGTAATCACACAGTCACAAATATTTTTCGGTTTTTTTTTTTTTGTTAATTTTTTTTTTTTTTTTTGCTCGCTTTCCATCGAAAAGGGGACCGCTGCAGTGTATTGCTACTTCACTTTCCCCCACCCTCCGGAATATTTTCGCTCCGTCTTCTTGATGAAATACCAGAGTATTTCTTCTTCTTCTTTCTTTTTTTTTGTTTTTTTTTTCCCTAAAGTGGACAAAAAAAGCATTGCAATTCTTGCAGAGTGAACCCACCTGTTGATGTACTTCGCTGTCTGTACCAATTTAAAAAAAAAAAAAAATCAAAATCTCTGCAGCAGAATTCAATAATTAACAACTGTAAACAACTAACAGTGAGTTGATTTCACGATCGGTAAGCTGTGTAGCTGTATGTATGCCTGGCATAATACTTGAGTAGACGAGTCGGTTTGGAAGTCTGTTTATTATTCTGGAGCCCAAGAGTCCTCGAGGGAGACTGGTGCTCCCTTTGGATTTTTCAAACTATCATAAACGGATAATACTGCAACTTCACCAGCTGAATGCTTCTCCGGAATAGGAAGAGTAGGAGCAGTGTTTTTGAACGATTGAACTCTGGGGTCACTTCCTCCAAACAACGCACGAAAAATATCCCAAACCTGAGACTCGAGGGGGTCCACAGCAACTTCAGGTACGTATTCTGTTTCGCTAGCCTCGCTGCGGAGTTGGTTGACTTCTTCCATGAGTTCCTCATTTCGTTGTGTGTGAGCATCTATTGCTCGTTTAGTTGATTCTATTTTTCGTTTCATCACCGCTACTTCAGTCTTTCTACTTTGATTTCGTCCATAGAGCTCAATTCCGATCTTTGATCGTCTGTCACGTCCTTCTCTTAAATGTCTTATCAACCTCTCTGAGTCATTTTCAAATTGATCCCAATCCCCTCCAATCCCCATCTGAGCTGTTTAAATATAACAAAGTGAAACAAACTGAATTCATCTATCATGAAACTTGTGTCGATCTCGAAGAGAGCCGACACACCAATATAAGTAAATAAACACGCTTTCAATAACTGAGTTTTTTCAAAAGAAGAAAAGTTTTTTTTTTTTTTTTTTTTTTTTTTTTTTTTTTTCACTCAACTCAGTTGTTGATCACAAACATAAAAAAAGGGAATTTAGTACATTTAGAGGCTGCAGTTGGAAGGATCTAATACAAAATTTTCCGATTTTTGAAGCAATTCTTTCTTTCTTTGAAGAGAAACAGCACCCTCCTTAAGTGGGAGTTGTGCCAGACCTATAATCCTTCTCATTATTTCTATCCCTGCAATCTGAAGAGTAAGTTTTTCATCAACCTCATGAACAGCTTTGTATGAATTAAACATTTCCACAGCTGCTTCTTCATTGTTTGTAATGTACAGATGAGCTAACGGAACACCGATATCCCATTCAGCAGCACCAAAATGACAGAATTCCGTGTCGATAATTTTAACCCCATCGCTGTTTTGCATCCAGGAAGCAGGGAAGAAGTCTCCGTGAAGAAGAACACTCTTTTGTCCAGGAAGGTACTTAGTCATCGACTTCTCATCATCTCTAAACATAATATCACGTCCAATCTTTCTCACTACTGATTTGTAAGTGTCATTGTTACGAAGAGAAGATGCTACCTCAGTGAGACCAGGAGTGATGCTTTCCAAATCAACACCTGCTTCATCTTCCAACGGAAGCTGAAATACATACAACCACGTTAGATTACGCATCGACATATTTTGTAACTTCTCAATGTCTGAGCTCTCAAAATGCAAGTTGTGTAACTCACCTAACCATTTGCCTAAGTCGCAAGCTACGTTAGTTGGTAGTTTGCTTTCACAGTCGTATATGATCCCCCAGTCAGATGCTTTACCGAGGTCTTGCAAGACCATGATGTGAGATTTTTCATCAGTTCCTATGAGTGAAGGTGTTCTCGTAGAGACTGAGATACCATCTTTGTGACCTGATACAAGTCTGTAGAATTGTGCTTCTTGATCACATCTGTCAAAGGGTGCTGGGACTGTGGGGTATCTTTCAACAAACGGTCTCGATTGTTTTATGATAAGCGATTTCGAACTTGATAGCTCAACTCGCATTGTGCAGTTCATATTAAAGACTTCTCCAGCTCCAGAGATTTTAACTACCGATTCGCTATTCTCAATCCAATTTTGTGATTGCAAGTACAGTGATAATTCTTCATGGGATACATCACTACTCATTATAAACATTTCTGGGTATTTCTTCTTTAGCTCTGCTAGTTCTTTTGAATTATCTACAATACCCGACATTTTGAATTTTTTTTTTTTTTTTTTTTTGTGTGTGTGAGAATCTACCAATATATAATTGAGAAAAAGAGTTAAAAAATAACACAAAAAAAATAGATTTAAAAAAAAAATATCACCTTTTTTTTTCTTTTTTAAATCAATAAACAAATAAACGACTATAGAAAAATAATCAAAACGAAGGGAATCCACTGGCTAGGGGAATATTATAACACAAACAGATATCCGTTAATAGCACAGGCAGCAATGTTGGCTTTTACGAGTTATGGTTTTTTTTTTTTTTTTTTTCGTGAACGAAAATCGTAATTTGGTCAGTTGCCAATTATCACAAAAAAGAAAAATAGTGTTATGGTACAACAGATAAACAAAAAAAAAGGGATTCCACTGGAAAAAAAAAAAAAAAGAGGGGAAAAAAACAAACGTGTATAAATAAGGAAATCCTCTTATTTTTCTTCAAAAATGAAAACTAGGCTCACTCTTCATCATCACTTTCACCTTCGCAGAGATCTTGTTTGTTTGTAATTGGAAATGTGACTTCAAAACCGACTGCACCCCACATGGTTGCTAACGAATCCTGTAATTCCGGAACCATTTGAATGCCAGCCGTCCGACAAGCAGCCCGACGACGAGTATGAAATTGTTTGTCAGGAAGCACATTAAGTCCACACAGAATACAGTCAGACGATGAAATTGGGGCGCCTATCTTTTGAACAGCTGAAGTCCCCCAACGAGACTTCAATTCATTAAGTGATTTTATAGCGTCGTTACTTAGTAGGATATCACTGCCAGGGTTGGTGTTGTCTTTCTCGGTAGGTTCACCATCTGAGGTTTCGGAAGTTCCAGATAAGAATTCTCGACAAGCAGATAAAAAGTCATTCAGAAGAGGCAATTGTTCATCCCTCCAACGAAGAACTCGAAGTTTTTTCCAATTTTCAGACATCACCATTTGGTCTGATTTTGTTACCAAAAGTCGAAATGGTATTCCAGTTGCTTGAATTTCAGCGAGGCAAACAGCAAAGTGAAGGTTCCTCAATCCTGATCCCCAATCTTGAGCGATTAAGTAACAAGATGCGTAGTCGAGTATAACTGGAGTGTGATCGATAGCAGTGACGTCATTCATGCCTGGATTGTCGACAATAATTAGATTTTGATTGTACGATGTTTGATATCCATACTGATGTTTAGTAATCCCGTTTGCCATTGAACCCGCGACAGCCGGTAAATCAAAGACTGATGACGCGATGGTACTTTTACCTGCATTGGTGGAACCTACTAATTGGACAACAAAAGTCTTTGACAACAATTTTCTAATTTCATGAATCCTCACTATCGTGTACAACAATCTAGCAAACGTCGATCTATCAGCCTCGACACAGTGTGCTATCAACCAACCTCCACCTTCAGGATCGATACATAAATTCTTCCACTGATCTACAACCTGTTTAACAAACCCTTCTCTAATCTCTTGATCATCACCTTTATTTTTTAACAACGGATTATCAGAACCGAGCAGCTCATTTATACGTCCACATATCAGAGCTTCGTGAAAATATATTTTATCTGGGATGCAGTCAGTCTTGATACCGAGGGTTTCCAGAATAGATGATAACTTCGCTTCATAAGTCTTTGGAAGATCGCAGAGGTTAAGAAAATAATCAGTGAGATGAGTTGCTGTTGCAGCAGCGATTGCTAATTCACCCGCGGCTACAGCTACAAGTGGGTTTAGAAGAGCTGCAGCTCCGCCTACTAATGCGAGTGTCTTTCCAGTTAAGACTGCTATACTTGTTCCAGTTCCTCGATTCTCAACAAGTGATAGTCTAATATGATGACTGCAAAAAGGTTCAACCGATACTGAGACGATGCTAGCCATGGTGTTACTGTCTTCTTCATCAAAAGCTTTTTGAAAAATTTCATAACTACTTCCGTGTTGGTTGTCTTCTCCTTCTTCAGCAGGATCTTCGTGTACTTCTGATAAGATACTGGTTCTGGTTTTTAGAATAAGATTTCTACCAATTGCTTCTTTATTGTGAAGCTCTGTGAATTTAGATACAGCCAACAACGACTTTAACAACCTTCGTAACGTGTTTGTAACTGTGAATGAGTCATCTGTTGACTTGCGAACTTTTAATATCGTTAACTGACTCGCAATGCTTACTAATTTGGAGATGCTCATGTCTGAGTATCGAGATGCCCATTCTGGAAGTTGGTCGGATGCATTGTCACAACAAATATCATTTATTTTAAGACTCCCGAATTGACTTTCCAATAAAACTGAAACCTTACTATTCGTTTCTAGGTATCCAGATTTACCAATTTGCTGAGTTGCTGTCAACTTGTGGTCCTCTGCTGTTAAGATATTCAAATCAACGTGACGAACCTCATCCGTATCTTCATTAAACACGTATAATACCACATTATGAACAACTGATAAGTTTTTACCGAAAATTTTCAATTCAACGCTGAGGTCGGTTATTAATAATGAGCATGCCGTTCTTGCTGCCATCGGTTTTATCTGGACCCTGTGAAGACCCGGAAAAAGTCCCTTGTGTTGACCCTTTAAATGAGGTTCATTCAACACGATGTGATTAGCGTACATTGCGGGTGAGTGACTGCTTAAATTGAAATTATGATTTGGGAAATTCTTGTTTCCCAAAAATTCAATTTTACCAAAGGCGTGGTTATCAGGCAGTCGATTGCTTGATGACAGTGATACAAAGTGTTTTTCAACGAAAGTTTTTTCATATCCTAAACAGTGATCAGGTGAACTATATAATTTATGCATTGGCGCGCTGAAGATTAGTGATGGCGAGAGCTGATCGCACACTTTAAGATGGTCTTTTAATGTTTCTAACCAAGCTGCTCCATCCGTGCAAATTCCAGAAACAGCGATCGGATCAGAAGAATGAACCATTTGAAGAACTCTGTCCTTCAATGCAATATTTTGAGAAAAAATACTTTCGCTAACTGACAATACAATTGGAGTACCGAATACAACACACACGATGTTGTCACGAATGTTACCAGACACATCACTTATAACCGACAGCATAGCTCGTAAAGCGGTGAGACCTCCCATCTCATAACCAGTAAAACATATTGTTGGATTCTGTCCTGTTTGACTATCACGTTGAAGAGATCTAATTAGGTCAGCGTTATCTGTAGTACTGCTTTGAGAAGACTGCTCTTTAAAAGCATATAATATTGTATTGTCTGTCGTGGATGCCTTTGTGCAATTCCTATTAAGGATTGTAGCGGTTGCAATGCAGTGGGAAACTGTTACAGAATTACAGTGTAACGCAGATGACGGTGATAAGACTGAAGTAGCTGCTACAAGAGCATTTTGTTTTAGTTGGTAGCTAAAGTTTGGATGAGTCGTCGGTGATGATGTTTTAAAAATTTTATACTCAGGAAGAGCACACCTAACCTTGTCACCATTTGAATCAATCGCAAACAACACTACTAAGTATTGACAACACTCCTTTAATTCAGATATCAAAGAAATAGTTGATGTTCCACTGACAGTAGCCGCAAGATATAATTGCTCTTCGTCTTCTCCTCGAGGCATCCATTTTTCATATTCATCGATCACCATTTCGGTTTCTATACAATAAACCTCATACGTCTGTGGTTCATCATCACTAGGTATCCACTGTACTACAGCATCTTCGTGTGATACCCCAATTAATTCTATTTTCATTGGAGCAGAACATTTCTTTGATAATCTCCAGTTGCTAATATTCATATTTTTTAATATTTTTTTTTTTCTCTTTCTAAACCTATTTTTTTTTTTGGTTTAATATAATTCAATAAATAAATAGACGTAATGAGAATATGTATTCACTCGCATTGCTTCTCATTATTTTAAAAAATCCTGTACAGAGAGACAATAGAGTATTAGTTTAGTAATGAAACAACAGTAGTGTCAGCTGCAACTTAACATAACAAGTACGAATAAACTGAATATGGGGGGGGTGTAGAGGAGGAAGTGGCAACAAGTCAGAAACTGAACCCTCCGAAAAAAAGTTGTAAAAAAAAGAAAAGCTATCAGGGAAGAGCTCAGCAGGTCCGACTAGCAGTAGGAATGCTTCCTCATTAAGACTTTTTCCCTCAACATTGTGATGTTTCTTTTTTTTTTTTTTTTTTTTGTGTTTTTTTTTTTTTTTTGGGGTTGCTCATATACGTAAGAGAAATTAAACTTCCATTTAGAAAAGTTCGCAACGAATCGACCAGAGCGTTGAGGATGTCGTTTCCTCATTCTCAAGGTTTTTGAATGAGCGTGAAAGTTGATTTCTCTGAACTTAAAAAAAAAAAACTGGAAAAAAAAAGAAAAAAGAATCCAACAGTCTACTCTCAAAGAGAGAAGAAATACCAGTGACCAAAGGTTCAACCGCAAAAGAGAAAAAAAAAAAGAAAAAAAACTTCAATTCTAAATTGTTGTTCTTTTTTCCCCTTTCCCCCCCCCCTGTGTACAAGTAGAAAACAGATGCTCGTTTTTTTTTTTTTTTTAAAAAAAAAATTAAAAACACATCTACCTTCTAAGTTGGTTCTTTATATCAATACAAGATTTAAATTTTCTTTTTTTTTACCAGTAGTGTTTTTTTTTCTCGCACAGTTAAATTTAACAAACTGATGGTATGTAGTGGGGGGAAAAAAAAAAAAAAAAAAAAACTAATTTCCTTCAAGTGAATTCACATTCACATATGACAAGCCTGTTTATTTTTTTATCGTCTCTTGCATAAAAGAAATAGAGAATCCAAACAGTAAGATCCCTGAGTGTGACTTATGGGAGATTGCTTTTATATAAAATACAACTGTATCGTATCATATTAACATTAAAAAAAAAAAAAAAAAAAAAAACGATAATTTAACAATCTGTTAAGGATAACAGTGAACCATATGGTTGGATGTTTAACTTTAGTCTTTTTTGAAAGTAACTATTATTCTCTCATCATCAGTTAGAGCGTAGAAATAAGTCAATTATTGAGACAGAATCACTACCACTCTCCCACCCCCCCCCCTTCGGTTAGTAGTAATTCTGGTTGCGTAGTAACTTTTTTGTTTATATTATTGTAATTAAAATAAAACCCCCAAATCAGGGGGGAAAAAAAGAAAATAAAAAAAATAAAAATAAAATTTGGTAACCACGCAGGTAACTATTTTTTTTTTTTCATGCTATTTAAACAAATATCAAGGCATGCTATGTAGGTGGTGGACACCTCGTATCAAAAAAAAAAAAAAATAATAATAATAATAATAACAATAACAATAAATAATATTACGGAGGGAAAAAAAAAAAAAAGAAATAACACACACGCAAAACAACTAAACCGTTGGAAACGCACAAGAAGGGGGAATTTACTGCTTGAACATATTTATAAGTAATTTAAATATATAGTTTTTTTGTATCAAAGTTAACTAAAATAAACAATATGTATTGCGTTAGTCACTGCTATCAACTTATATGCAGACATGTATCATTTTCCGTATTGCCATTCAGTGTAGTGACGGAAATCGTGTTATTCAATTACTACAATAACACAGAAGAGTGTAAGGTTTACTTATTAACTTCTTCGTAAAAAGAAATATATATCTCATAAAAAAAGGGGGGTTAACTGTTTGATTTTGTACGTAAAATACAAGTGTATTGTATTATAAAACAACATAACGATAATTTAACATTAGTTTTAGATACAGTGACTAGGTGTGATGCTTAACTTAGCCTTTGAAAGTAACTATTAGGTTTCCAGAGTAATCCATATACCTCCTTACCTCTATTCCCTCTCATCAATTATGGTGTAGAAGTAAGTCAGTCTACTATTGTGACTGAAGCATCTTAGTTAGCAAGACTAGGGGGGAGGGAGGACTAACTGTTTGATTATTTTTTTGTACGTAAAAATACAAATATACATATGCATCATAAACAACATAATTTAACATTAGTTTTAGACACAGTGACTAAAGGTAATGTTAGTGTAGGCAATCACTCAGTAATTAACGTAAGTACCCCATCTCTTTCTCCCTATTGTCATTCAGTGTAATGACGGAAATCGTGTTATTTAATTACTACAATAACACAGAAGAGTGTAAGTTTTTACTCATTAACTTCTTCGTTAAAAGATATCTCATAAATAAGGGGGGAGGACTAACTGTTTGATTTTTTTTTTTGTACGTAAAAATACAAATATACATATGCATCATAAACAACATAATTTAACATTAGTTTTAGACACAGTGACTAAAGGTAATGTTAGTGTAGGCAATCACTCAGTAATTAACGTAAGTACCCCATCTCTTTCTCCGTATTGCCATTCAGTGACGGAAATCGTGTTATTCAATTACAATAACACAGAAGAGTGTAAGTTTTTACTCATCAACTTCTTCGTTTAAAAAAAATATATATCTCATTAAAAAAAAAGGGGGCGTAGAAAAAAAAAAAAAAAAAAAGAAAAAACGCAGCTTTTTTTTTCAACCTCCCCGACATGCGCAGTATTTACGCATAGACTTACTAAGAACCGTAATAAACTCCACCTTGTTAGAATATGAGTTTTGTTATTTAAAAAAGAAAAAAAAAAAACATCGCCGCATTGATAATGTTACTATTGGCTTTTTTTTTTTTTTAGAGGAAGTTATCACAAAAAATAAATAAATAAATAAATAAATAAACAAATAAACAAAAATAACAAATCGTAAGAACACCAAAAAAAACAATTTTTTTTTTCCGGGCTAAAAAAAAAAAATTAAAAAATCTTTCTTCGGACCCATCCCCCTTACCCAGCCCTCTTCAGCAAAAGAAAGTAAGGGGGGGAACTTTGATACGATACGGGGGTGGGGGTACTGCGTATATCAAGCCTGTCTTGCTTATCACATTTGCCCTTTATTGCTTTTAGTTAGTCAGCATCTAAATTAAAACTTTATATCGCAAACAACAACAACAAAAAAAAAAAAAAAAAAAAAAAATTAATTGACAAAACAATGCGCCTTCCTTACCTGAGGAATGGTTTCCTCCCAAGTACATCTGCGCGTTACAACGGCATGAATAGAAGTCACTTCCGAGCCATAAAGAGAAAGCACGAAGGACTTAATTCGAAATAAAGGGTGCATAGCAGGAAGGAGTCAACTAGCACTCGTAGCAAGCAAGGGGAAGTAAGATCAAGAAGAAGGAAAAAAAAAAAAAGAATGAAATAAGAAAGCAGCAGTGGCTTAAAAAACGGAATCGGTGAAAAGACTCCAATTCGTGATAATCATAATCCGCAATACGAGAAGCGTAACTACAATCGCTAAAACAGTCACTTCCAAAACTTCAAGTGACGTCAACAACATGCTAACAACAAAATAGAAGCACCTGACTATGGGTGCTTGCATGGGGCATTAATTCTTTTTTTTTTTCTTTTTTCCTTTTAGTAGTGCAGTACCAACACAAAAAAAAACCCCCCGAAGAAAGGAATTCTGAGAAAAAGAAGACCGAGACCCAGGCTACCCCACTCGAAAAGGCCAGCTAGATAAAAAGTAGATGAAAAATACTGAGATAAAAGGAGGGAGAGAAAAAAAAATAAATATAACCAAAATAAAACGCTTCCATCAGCTGTTCAGATTTAATTACCGGCACTGAGCAAACAAGAAATTTTTTCTCAAAAAAAAAAAAAAAATGAAAAAAAAATTCAAACCTCGATGCTAGTTGAAAATTCCCTCAACCGATTAACCAAAATCACAGCATCCTCCCAGTCAGTTTAAAGCTTTAATTTTACTAACATCAGTTTGGTTTAGTTTAGTTCAATCATCAACAAACAAGAATTGGTGTTAACCTAAAAACTACACAGAAACTGATAGAGGGTTTACGTGTGCTACTCCCAAAAGTATTCTCAGAGCCCCTACAATACTTCGTCAAATAAAAAAAAAAAAAAAAAAAAAAACTCACAAGTCACAAGTCACATGATGATAAAAAATGAGATATGCAAACACATCCAAAACAATCATAATGTGTTATAAACAACTACTATTTTTTTTTTGATGCAAAAAAAAAAAAAAAAAAAAACGGAGCTACTACCTACAGCAGGGCTCCATTACCGATAAATTCTAGCTTTTTAACGGCAGCAGTAATACTTAGTATGCGCTTTTAGGTGATGACACCAATGGATATATTTGCTTATAATTATAATGACAATATAAATATATAAATGTATTGCACCAGAACAGATACAGCTGAATATGAGTTTTTAAAAAAAAAAAAAAAAAAGTTATAAAAAAACACATTGTGCTGCTGTTCCATAAGACACTCCGGAATCATATAGAGGACTTCATTCCAGTTTTCTTTTTGGTAAATCGAATTTACCAATATATATCTATTTCAAAAGAAATTATTTTCTTAATAAGTTCGTAACAAGTACAGTAGACTAAAGAGAGGCATCATAAAAAAAAATCATTTTTTTATAAAAAAAATTTTGAATTTATGCAACATGAATGAAGCAGATTGGAAGGAAAAAAAATAATTTTAAAAAAAAATAAATAAAAAAACTCCTATTATTCGCGTTTTCCTACTGAGAAAAGGCGTATTTGAGCTTTTCCTCATTATTTTAAAGAAAAAAACAAAATAAATTTTTTTAAATTAAAAATAAGGGGTACTTCTAGCCACACAGTGAACAACAACACCAGGAGACGAGGAAAGCGAACAAAACAAGGCAAGAACTGGAAAGTTATTTCCATTGACCTTGCTTTTTAATACTTATTTTTATTTATTTTTTTTTTCTGAATTCGAGGCTACAGGAAACTAGTATCAGATAAAAAACCTCCCCTCAGGTGTGCTGTTCCTCAAAAAAATGACGTTCACAAGGATTGAAGGGAAGATGTATTGTTCAATTTTGTAAAAATTACAACTAGTGTTGTATCATAAAAACATAAAGATAATTTAACATTAGTTTTAGACACAGTGACTAAGGGGTGATGCGCAACTTAGCATAATAAAATAAACTATTTAGGTTTTCGAAAGCAATTCATATATCTCCTTACCTCTATTCTCTCATCATCAGTTATGGTGTAATCAAATGAACGAAAACTGTTCTAATTTGTACGTAAAAATACAAATACACATATGTATCATAAACAATATAGTTTAGTTTAGTTTAGTTAGCAAAATACAAACTGATGACTACGAGGGGTCTGGGTAGCCCGCATCAGTAAGGACCCAATCGCGAAGATTGTAGTTTCATAGTATTGGCTGGAAGTGATCGACTTCCAGCCTCCACCTTGCCCAGAGGCTAACAGGTTGTAAACAACAAAAGAAAATAAAAGAGAAACGATCTGGGAGTGGGGGGAAGGTGAAAAAAAATAAAAAATCTTCCTTCTTTCATATACATCTTTCTTTATAATACGACCACATGTGCCATATGCCCACACTCCACGAAAGAAAACAGAAAACCCCGGAACAGTACCGAGGATCGTTCACCCCCAGTTGTCCAAAGCATTATAAGTGTACTGTGGGCTTACCGAAAAGCTTTAGAAATGTACCACAAAAGATTACTAATATAATTTAACATTAGTTTTAGACACAGTGACTAAAGGTTGAATGAGAATAAACTGGTTGATTAGGTTCATACGAATATAAATCTCCGTATTGTATCAAAGCGCAATAACAAAAATTAAAAAAAGAAAAACTCATGACACAAGTGACTAATGTTGAAGGAGGGGAAAGAAACATCATCAAAGAATAGGAAAGCGTTTGTTTCTTTTTTATTTCCCAACACAAAACCGCAGCTGCAGGTCCTGTATAGTTAACCGAGTCAAAACGCTATTTTCACGAGAAGAAAAAAGAAGAAAAAAAAACGAAAGGGAAATGATCATCGAAGACAAGGAGAGCATCTGCTTCTTTCTTTTCCCAACACAAAAAAAAAAGAAAAATTCGCACTGCTGTAAAGTCAATTAGGGAAAAAGGTGAATAGAATCAAACGCCATTTCACTAACAAAGGAAAAAAAAAAAAAAAAAAAAGGGTATTTAAAAAAGAATTCAACCATCGGTGTGCATATACAATTGTAAGTTGACATTACCACCCACACATAAAAAAAATAAAAAAAACGGTGGAAAAAAATACAATTTTTTGCTATTATTCTGAGCGCTTTTCAAATTGTGTGCATCAGTTGAGATATGAAAGAATAAATAAAAAAAAAAAATAAAAATAAAAAAAAGGAAAAACAAAGGGGAAAAAAAAAAAAAAATTGGTAACAACACAAAATTACACTCACAATACGACAGAACTTCAGTTCACTCATCAAGCCTGACCGTGAGACACAAATCTTAACAAGAAGGATTATAACAAAATAAAGGGGAAAAATTGGCTAATTTCAATTTTTTTTTCTTTTTTCTTTGTGCGCAACCAGTACAAAATCCTAATAAAGGAAATAGGCTAAACTACGTTGCCACAATTATCATATTCTACCGAATAGGTTTCGTAGGCACTAAAAAGAACGGGGAAATAAAAAAAAAATACATATAACAGATTCGGCCAACATATACTGAGTTTTTTTTTTTTTTTTTTTTTTTTTTTGCCTTTTGACAATGTGCACACGAACCACGATAAGCGTGACTCTTAAATAGGAAGTGCTTTAAAAAAAAAGGGGGTGGGGGTATACGTGCTGTGAGGATTATAAAAACAAAAACAAAAATTTAAAAAACAAAAACAAAAACGGAATTTGCGGGAGAACTCTTTATTGAGTGATTAAGATAACTCCCTCGTAGTCAGCAAAACCAAAAGTAACACTTCATGTTCTCGGACGATACCTCAACATAAAAAAAAAAAAAAAAAAAAAAAACATAACTAACTTGCAGAACAGAAACCAAGCTAATCCCCATGCCTGGGGAAAGGAGAAAGAATGACGGAGGGTATTGTTTTTTGGCAAGCAGCATTTTTTTTTTTTTTTTTTTTATTATAAATGGGTGAGCAACAATGGGGAAACGCTCTCACGAGCGCTTGAATTTTTTTTTCAAAAAAAAAAAAAAAATACGAAACATAACCAAGAGGGAACTAGCCAGAGGACTATTAAGTTACCTACTGCTGACTAGGATAAAACAAGGTCCTGTTATGATGAACTATTTCAGGGGTTGATATTATCACTATTAGAAAATACTGATCAGTTTGAAACCTAAAACCTGACATCACAACCACGCCTATGGCGACAGAGGTATCGAGTCTGGTGATAGACAAACGGCCGGCGGTGATATAACACATGTTGCAACTGGTCCCCTAGTAGGGGCTCCATTCACAAGTATCTTCCTCGCTGATAAAGCGCTTTTTAAAGGTTGTGTCGGAGGTGCTACTGTTACATTAGGAACTCGTACGACTTCTCGCCAGGTGTATGGACCACTTTTCCAACCATCTGGGGTTACCATACACTTTCCTGTTGAGTCGGTTTCAATTACCGTCCCCAGCAGCCAATGATCACCGTCTCGAACTTCCACCCGTTCGCCTGGATCAAAAGAAACACTGTCGGAAGCACCACAGCCCATGATGCGCCTGTGCTACCTGTTGAAGGGGGGAAAATATAAATATTATTTTCTCACTATTTCATAACTTACAAAAAGCATGTAAACTACATTACATCCTGAAAAGTGAATTAATACCAAGGGTTGTCTATTATATTATATAACGGAGTTGTATAAGTGAAAGTCCTCAGTCGGAATCGAACTGAAAAGTAACCTCATCAGTCGGCGAATGATCTGCGACTCTACATGATGCGTTGATGTGATAAGATTCAGTGTCTTGAATATTCCATATTGCTATTCTTTTATCCTGAAAGATTTGAGTCATTGCCTTTGGAGATGGAGGAGGTGATCGAACTCCATGAGGCCAAACTTCACGAACACGAAGACCAGTCTCTCGAAGGTGTCTAAGAAAACTCATATCAGAATCCTCGTATCGATAGCGAGTGTGTGCGTAAAGAAATTCAACGTTACTCTTGCCAAGTAATAGTTTCCCTAATAACGGAGGGAGCATATTAACTCCTGCCTCATTGTAGACTAAGTCAGATCCGATAACCAAATCCCAATGTTGAGATAATAATTCCTCGTTTGGTTCTAACCAATCAAGCGGCTCTGCGATAACGTTGTGGATTTCAGGATGCCTTTGTAAGTTTTGTCTCGTCCAGTCAAGTGCTCCTCCGTTTTCTTGTTCGGTCATTGTTACTTTACATTTTGAGAAATTTTTTCCAATTACCATTCCTAACCAACCAACTCCTGAACCGAGTTCTAATACTTTTTTATCGTTTCCGTTCCAATTTGTTTTTTCAAGAAAATCTGCCATTCTATGAGCTGCTTCCCACAACGTACCTCCAGTTGTCTCCAATCCTGTCCATTCAATGGGAATATCCCTGTCCCAAACCATATTAAAGTTATCAGTTTTGTTTATTCATTTCTTCCTGTTTAGAATAATTCATCAGTAACACGACTACATCATTTAGTATCAATAATTTGAAACAGAAAACACAAGTTATAATACAGTCATTATCAGTACAATAAATAAAACATCATTACTAAGGAGTTGAATTTATACAAGATTGAACCAGCTCTGTTGCTGTAGAAAACTGAGAAGTATTTCTAAATAGATTGTTGTTGCGAGTCTCAAACGTATTCAACCTGTCAAATATTTGAAACAAACTGTTCTTCGCATCTGAAAGTTGGGTTCGGAGAACAGCAGCACGCTTTCGACGTATTCGTTTTCTATCATTCTTCTTCGATGACTTGAGTAAAGTGAGCTCCTGTTGAAGATCAGCAGTCAAGTTCTGAAGTTCAGTTATAGCAGTCGTATTTTCGGGTTTCGGAACATACATATAACGAGGTGAATCTGGCATATTTAAAGCAGCCTGTTGTAATTCATGGATGTTGCTGGGTGTCATTTTTGGAGATTTTCTATTAGCGAGTTGCCATCTGAGGTTGTTATTTTCTTTTTGTAAATCGTCGTAACCACCCAATTCATCAAGACCTTCACTGTAGCTGTTCGGTGTGGGTGATTTTCTCAGATGTAAATCTGATTTACCTTGAAGCTCTACTGATGAGGGATACATAACGAGTGGAACTGGTTGCTGTTGTCGTCTGCAGTCATCGAGTGACTCTTCTAATGGAGGTGATTGTCTGTGAGCAAGTTGACGACGCATAGCATCATTTTGAATATTCACATCAACAGCTTCTCCATCATTAAATGATGTACCATGCTTAACATTACTTGGAGTCGATGTGTCTCGACGTGCTAACTTTTGTCGTAGATAATCATTCTCAACCTTTAATGCGGTAACCCCTTTAACAATTGTATCTGAATCAGGTTGTTGGATGTCATCAGAACGAAGTATTCGATGAAGGTTCTTATTTTCATTAAGTGCTTCAGACAGATTCTGTTCCGACAATTTATTTCTGAGAGATTGTATTTCAGCCTGAAGTCTTACATTTTCATTTGCTATTTTATGAACTTTTTCTGGATTCATGCTGGCAGCTGTACTAAATTCAGATGCTGTAGCAGTTGGTGATCGCAGCTCAGAAAAACCTCCTGTTGCTTGCAAAACTTGTCTTGGAGATTTATAACTCTTACCGGGTTTTAACCTAGATCCACGAAGAAGTTCTTGCAGTGTAGGGATGTCTGTAATGAGAACATTAGAAGCCAGCTGTTTGATAACAGATAAAATATCCGGCATGTTGTTATTCTCGGGTGCGTCACTTATATCACCGATCACCAAGCTGGGAATGTCTACGTTAGAAACGTTTATACAATAATCAGTTCCGTGTTTTCGAATTTCAGATATATCGTTAGTTTTCAGTCTTCTTCGCACAACACCATCAAGCTCTGTTAAGTAGGTATAGCCATCCTCTCTTAATAGCAGAACTCTTCTGTGTCTTCCTCCTCTTTTGCTTATCTTATGAACTACTCTAACTGTGTACGCGTTATCAACCGGTCCGAAATCACCTTTAAGGTTGCTTGGTAGGGTGACAGGTACTTGCATCAGTGGTCTGTTACATCAATTCTTAACCAATCAAACCTGTTAATAGGGAAATAATGAACATTAAAAAAAAAAAAAAGAAGACTAGATTTGATTAATCGATGAAAATAGTATCTATCTAAGTGGTGTCTCCCCCCTCTTCTTTTCTCTTTGACAAATAATTACTTAAAAGCAATGATGCAAAGAAATGGTTGGTAGGATTTTTTCTTTTTTTTCCATCCCTTCGGCTACAACCAAAGGGGGTGGAAAAAAAAAAAAAAAAAAAAAAAACAGAAATAGTATCCAGAACGAAAAAAATATTTAGAAAGGTTGTCTACAACACGTAAGATTATTCGTCTTTTAATTGCCATGTAAGTTTTATAAACAGAGTACCAACATCAACACGGGATGAGTCAAAGAAATTAACTGGACCTGATGCCTTACAATGTGCTCCTTGCAGTAACGGAATTGGAGAGAATGTAGTGCTTCCGATGCAGTCGGTGACTTCTTGTTTTGTATCATCGAATAGGACAAATGGAATGGGTTGTTGTAATAAGTTCATTTCATCTCTTGATGTTGGAGGTGAGATTGATTGTAGATGGGATTGGAGTGTGAATGTTGGATTTTTAGTTGGTTCGCCTTCTGATTGAATGAACCAAACATCAACTCCACAAACACAGCAATAGATTGACACCTTTGCTGAAGTTATGAGGCTCAGGTCAGCGATCTCAACTCTGATTCCAATCACGTCATCCAAATTATTTTTAATTTCAATCTGTCGAGATACAGACACAGATCCTGGAATCACAACATCCTGACGAATACCATCAAGCGGTTCATTTATATGCTCCCCACGAATCCATTCTTCAGGTAATGGTTTCTTAAGCCGTAATTCAACGTCAATAAACCCAATTGTCTTCCCTGTATTCACACTATCACGAAGACTTATTCTTCCAGAAGCTGATATCCTTCCAGAAAGACCAATTAACTGACTACAGTTGAGTAGGGCGTTTCCGACTTTAATGTTTCCGTTATTAGAAGTCAATGATAAAGTTGAATTATGGCAATGAAGATATCGATTAAGATCAGACCCATCTTGGCCTGAAAGACGGAAGATAAAATGGGTATCAAAATTGTATGTGGGTTGGCTTGGACCAGACTCCGGAATTCGAAATGTGTCGATCGTCGCGACGGTTTCAAAAGTGAAAAAATCGAGTGCGACAGCTACAGTTTCAGATTGGATATTTGAAAAGAATTGACAAACACCAAGTGAGACTTGTAAAATGTTATCATCTCCAACATCAGAATCTAATGTCAAAGTTGACATAACAGATTCAGCCTTACTAGGTTTGCGTTGAATCGTTTGAACTAAACTACTTATCTGAGCTGTTTGTACATTTAGTATGGCTTCAGATTCTTTTTGATTTTTCTGTTGAGTTTTCTCAACCTCTTTCACTCTATTTCCCATTCTTGCAATATGATCATCCGCTGAGTGAGCGAGTGTTTCTAATTGTGCTTTGAGTTGTTTGTTGTTACTCGTCAATACCGTCAGCTCTCGTTTTAACGAATCGATTTCATTCTTTTGAGTAATGAGAACGTCTTCTCGTTCCTCTTTAGTGAATTCCTTTACCATGTCTGTCATTGTCTTCATTCCTTGTGATCGTTTAACTAATTCTAAGGCAGCCATTACCTCTTTTAAATTAGTACCATCCAAGACAGAGACTCCGTCAGCAGACTTAGCTTGCAGTAGAAGTGATATTTTCTGCTTGTGAAGTTCAAGTTCATCGTTTGATGCCTGTAATTGACCCGTCAGTGATGCAGCTGCTGCTTCACTTGTTGAATGTTTTTCTTCCAACTGCTGAATTCGAAGAAGGTCTTTGTGGTGTTCTAAGAATTGTGATTTTGAAGCTGCTTCCCATTTCACAATTTTTTTTTTTAGATCAGAAACTTCTTCAG
The DNA here is from genome assembly GCA_964019425.1 of Flectonema sp. DT1601. Taxonomy (NCBI): domain Eukaryota; phylum Euglenozoa; class Diplonemea; order Diplonemida; family Diplonemidae; genus Flectonema; species Flectonema sp. DT1601. Next base: position 409,529 of record OZ025852.1, on the reverse strand, counting down.
TATGCTCTGAACGGACTTGTTGCTCAGTTATGTTTCGGGTTTCTAATATTCTATCAACGGCGACGGAGTGTTCCTTTTGAAGTATTAAATACTCTTCTCGGAGTCTGTTGTATTGTTCAACACTTGCTGTTGATGACTCACCCTCACACTTTAATCGGATCAGTTCAAGTTCTTGGTCTCTCTGTGAGATTCTATGTCGGTTTAGTTGATGATGAAGTGATTCCATTTCTTGGAGCATGTCTAAGTTTGTTGATGTTAATTTTGATGATTTATCTTCGAGATCTCTGTACTTGTTATCAAGAATTACTAACGCTGCTGTCTTTTCTTTTAATGTTTTGGAAAGACTATCGAGAGTCTCTAATCTAGTACCTTCATTATCTTCCCATCGTGATCTTTCTTTTCTATGTCTATCAGTGAGTGTATCCAGCTCTTCTCTTATCCTTGATCTGTCTTGTTGTAATGATGAAAGCTCTTGTTCTAGATTTGTCGTATTTTTTTCAATTTTAATTTTCATTGAAACCGCATGATCGCGTTCACTAACAAGTAAGTCTCTCTCTCGATACGAGATATCTCTGTTTTTAACGGCAGTGTCTCTCTCTACTTCTGTTGATAAGACGCAATCACGTTGTTCAAGTATAGCCTGTTCTGATTCAATTAATTTATCTTTAAGGGCTATGACGAGAGATTCAAGATGAGAGATGACTGAACTCTTTTCTTGGATTGCTGCTTCCGATGAAGACAACAACTGATTAATTCTTGAGTCAGTAATTTGATCATCGTGAAGAATCTGTTGAGGAGGAGGGTACTCAGATCTGTTTATATTTCCAAGATCACCTTCAACAAGATGTTGAACATGAACATAAGATCTATTCTGACCAGCACTATCAAGTGCAAACGGAGGTGGATTCGAACTATCTTTGTGATGAGATTGTTGTAATGATGACGGTGCCAATGGTGTCACCGTTCTCGGACTTGTATGGACATTACTGAAATTTACGATTCGTGGTGAGGTACCTATGGTTGCTGAGTTGACTTGCTGTATTGGTGACGAGTGTATAGGTTCTGGTACCTTGATAGTCTTTCTATTTAAATATCTCGGTAGTACACCTCGTCCTGCTGTTTTTGATTTTTCTTTTAATTTTGTGTTGCTGTCCAGAAGAGTTCTATTTTTCTTTTTTAACTGTTGGACTTTACCTTGTAAGTCGTGTATGAAATTTTCAACACCCTTGTCGGGTGCGAGTAGTCTTGCTGGGATTGATTCGATGTTCTGTCGCTCTCCTTTTACTAATGTTAACATTTTATTATACTTCTGTCTCATCACTTGATTTTCATCTTCCGATACTTTGCAATTACCTTTTGCAGAAAGAAGCTGTTCCTTGAGACGTAAAACCTCATCCTCCAACCCCTTTACAATGTCATCTGGGTTTCCAAGTGCTCGTCCAGCATGAGGACGGTACATAAAAGCCTTCCTGCTGAAAGAGATATGTTTATAATTAAAGATTTGTCATATATTCAGTCACTCTCAACATTTTCAAATTAGCATTCTGTTAGAAGAAACGTATTAAAAGATTTATAGTTACGTATCTGTAGCTTAGGGTTGCCCTCTTTCGTATAAGAAACTGTTTGGTTTTGGCAAATCCTCTGTTTCTGGTTTTGAGAATGGGCAATATTAAATATAAATACAAAACCCAAAACATCATTGTCTTACAGATGCAAGATGGAGAACGCCCCACGGCACATGCTACAGCAAGATGCGGGTAAACAACTGAAAGCATCAGAGAAAGGAAGAAAGGAGGAAAGGGAGAAAGGGAGGATACAGCTGCTCAGATACAACTGCATAATAAAACTAAAACTGTTTTTTTTTTTTTTTTCTTTGCGTCCAGCCTGCAATGCAATTGAAGCAAAAAAACCATCTTTTCGTCCACGACTTTGGCATAACGCTCCATCTCAGTGGGCTTCAATCCAGCACAAGAATAGTTGTACCGATGTGAGCCACTATGTTTGTCGCTGAAGTCATCGAAGTGAAACAGATAAGATAACGTACTCAATGAGAGCAAACAGACTTTGATATGTTACTTTCAGTATTTCTTAGTTTCAATTCTTTTTTTTTTTTTTTTTTTCATCAGTTTCGAAAAGAAAAAAAAAGAAAAAAAAGAAGAAGAAAAATCAAAAAAACAAAAAACAAAAAAAAAGGAAATCAGGGGAATAGTAAGGAAACCGATAATTAAATCGCTTTTAATAAGAAAGGAAGAAAAATGACTTTCATAAAAAAAATGTTCATTTATAAGTAAGTTAGTAAGAAAGAAAATATCAATAGAGGCTTATAATACTGGGAACTTGGATAAATAAATCAAGGCTAACACGCATCGTAAATGGGGAAGGGGAAGTTGCGACAGAGTGAAGTTTTTCAGAAAAGTACATCCTCAGATGGCTGTGGTGAGTTCACCTCTTCCATGAGGGAAAGATTATTGGCATCATGTTCGATTCTACCCGGACGTCTTTTATAAATTATGAGCCCGACAGTACCTCCCATGCAGAGAGCAGTCAGAACACCCACGATAATAAATAGAACTGAATTGCTATCGTCTTTTGAAGTTTCTTTGTTCTGGTTTTCAGGAAGTTCATCCATTCCCTTTCCGACTGGTTCCAAAATCATAGTACTGCCATCACCGTTGTTTCTTAATAAACCACCTCCCACACGGGATTCGTCAACAGCACTTCCCAGTAGTTCTGATCCCTTGTCAACTACTAACTCGTTCATGTCTCGGATTGAAAACTCTACGAAAGCTCCTTCACTTCCAAGCGATTTTTGTTCACTAACAGAACTTACACCATGCCCAAGAGTTGCAATGCTACGAGTCAATTGCTCTTCTTCAGAAATGAACTTTTTGTTCCATGATATTGGGAATGAAGTTCCCCATCTCTGACGAGCATCTTGTGGAGGGATCACATTGTCTTTCATTAGTCCTCCGATGTACTTAATCATTAAACCAGATGGCTTCACTCCTTTAGCGACACGTAAGATAGTTCTTCTCAGTTTCTTTAAGAAACGTTTTGGGTTTTCATTTATCTTAGTAATAGATCCTTTGAATGAAAGGCGAAATGATTTCTTGTGGACCATTTCGTCTGCTTCTTCGTCTTCCTCATCTTCAATCGACACAAACAAGCAGTGAAGTCCCTTCGATTCACAACAGTGCTGCTTGTCCAGTTCGCTTGTGATGAGGTCAGCTGGAGCTCTGCAGTCAACCTTGCATCCAATGTTTTCTTCGTTGCAGCACCATTCTTGTTGTTCGGAACTCCACTCAGACACAGTTCTGCTGTCACCATAGCAATCATATTTCTCAGTTGCACATCCAGCTCCTTCAAAGAGACAGCAGTATGCCCTGGTTTCTTCATCCCATGTCGCACGCTCGCTGCTCTTCGCTTGACACTTTTCCAAGTCTTGCTCATCAACAATAACTGGTTCGATGATAGGACACCTCATTCCCTTTACTTCACAACACCACTCTGACTGTTCTTCACTCCATGGAGCGAATGTCATTTGGCTCCAATCGCAATCAAAGAGATCCTTTTCAGCTGGACACCCAACTTGGAAATACTTGCAGCAGTAGCTGCTCTTCTTCTCATCCCACAACTCAACATCAACAACTGAAGTCTGAAGAAGTCCATCAGCATTCATAATAATCTGCTTTGAGTCATCTGGTACACTACAATCAAATTCTGAAACAGGACATCCCACTTCCTCCTGTTCGCAGCACCACTTACGCTGTGCGAACAACCAACCCTTCGGGTCAGACTTGCAGTTGAACTTTTCCTCCTCATGAACCTTACAATAGCGACCTGTCTTCTCACAGCAGTACTTCATCTCTTCAACTGATGGAGATTTGACAAATCCAAAGCAGCTGTAAGTCTTACAACCTAATGTTTTCCATTCAGAGATTGATTCCGTCATACAGTCAGTCTTGTCTTCAATCTTCTCACAAGTCCGTCTACAGTCTTTTGAACAGACTTTCTTACCATTCGAATCACATGAACAAGTCTGCTGACATCCAGTACATGAGTATCCCTTCTTACAAACACTACCAGCACCGCAGAGCACCAACTCCTCCATCTTTAGATCGCACTTGTTGTCAACCTTCGGTCCAACGCATGTCACCTTTCCATCTTGAATTACACACTTCTCTTCGTCACCACATGACATCGGACTGCAACGTGCAACCATGCTCTCTGCACATGTCCATTTCTTTGACGACTCTTCCATTACGCATTTTGTTCCTTTCGGACAGTCAGAACTGCGATCCATCACCTCCCACATCAGTACTTCGTCTTCTTCTCGACAAACATCACCGACGGCGAGTGTTGGCTTCAGACAAGTTCCAGGAGCGTCAGGGATCATTCGGTAAACACACTTCAGAGATGATAAACAAACGTTGAAGTTACAAGGATTCATGAATCCACCACATGAATCGCCTTCCTTTGCTCTGGGAGTGCATACCATTTGATCACCGCAATCGAAAGAACTCAACTGAGCTAGTCTGCAATACTCATCTTCTGCGCAGTCACTGCTGGTCTTACAGAGTTTTCCTTCAGCAGGAATGCTTATCTTTTCACAAACACCCATACAGTCAGTAATACCATCACAGTTAGTCAAACATTCAAATCCAGCAAGGCAACGAATTCCAGCAATCCCACCGCACGTTGGGAGAGGCAACGGAGGAGTCGAACATCCCATCTTCTCATTGGCACAGCACCACTTTGATTTCTCAGTAGTCCAAACTTCTTTTGTGAAGCAGTTGTAAGTACACTCAGCACCGAATTCCTTGTCATCCTTACACGTGGCACCTCCTTTGCAATCAATAGTGGCACACGTTGGAAGGTTAGTTGGAACACAAATAGCACCTCTGGTAGGATGTTCCTTGCAGCTGCTGGTGGCAATGCAAGCAGTCGATGCACAGGTTGGCTTCTCAGATACACATTCTGGTCTCATCTTGTCATCCTCCTTGCACGTGTACCCAAGAGCGCATCTAATGGTGGCACAAGTTGGTTTCACAAGAGAGACACACTTCGCTCCGTTCACAATGTCATCAACACAGATGCTGTCCGCCTTGCAGATCATCGAAGCGCAGGTTGGAAGCATTGCTTCTTCACAGGTACCCATACAGTCGGAAGTAGTCTTGTCGCAGTTCATAACACAGTTGTGTCCAATTGGGCATTTAAGACCAGCAATCCCACCACAGTTGTAAGTACACTCAGCACCGAAGTCCTTGTCATCCTTACACGTGGCACCTCCTTTGCAATCAATAGTGGCACACGTTGGAAGGTTAATTGGAACACAAATAGCACCTCTGGTAGGATGTTCCTTGCAGCTGCTGGTGGCAATGCAAGCAGTCGAGGCACAGGTTGGCTTTTCAGATACACATTCTGGTCTCATCTTGTCATCCTCCTTGCACGTGTACCCAAGAGCGCATCTAATGGTGGCACAAGTTGGTTTCACAAGAGAGACACACTTCGCTCCGTTCACAATGTCATCAACACAGATGCTGTCTGCCTTGCAAATCATCGAAGCGCAGGTTGGAAGCATTGCTTCTTCACAGGTACCCATACAGTCGGAAGTAGTCTTGTCGCAGTTCATAACACAGTTGTGTCCAATTGGGCATTTAAGACCAGCAATCCCACCACATGATGCCTGACTCTGCGCCAATGCAATTAATGCACTGAGTATTATAGTTCTTATCATGTTGGTATTAAATCTATTTAGAAAATTATAATTTAACATTACTACTTGTGAGTGTCAGCTAGAAGTCAGATAGTCTTCATTATAACAGAAAGAGAGAAATAGAAACCACGTCAAGGTCTATTTAGTAGTTTGCTTATACAATTAACGATGTCGAACGTGACCGCAGGTATATATAAGCCACTCACAAGAGAGAGCGGGGGGAAAAAAAATGGAGAGAGCGAACGTCACATGTTGTGAGAGTACGTTTGTAGTGTAAAAAGGGAATATTTCTTGAACAGAATAGTGGGGTTTTTTTTTTTCTCTTTCAAAAAAATCTCCAATTTCACGAGATTATTTTTCTCACGAGATGATTAAGGCAAAAAAAGAAGAAAAAAATAGTTCCTCTCACCCGAAAGAAGAACAAGTGAAAAATCATTTCTCCACCCACCAAATTCACGATAAGTATTCCTTCTTACACTAATTTTTAATTTTTAAAAGAAAAAAATTAAAAAATAAATAATATTATCCAAAAAGACACTTGACTCCATAACGAAGTCAGTAATCAGAATTGGATGAAACAAAAGGATAGCTGCTCATCACTCAAATAGTTTGATCTGAGCTGAAGTGCTCCTTCAGAACAGAACTCAACTCTGAGATTATCGATTTCAAAGAAGGATCATTTGCCATGTTAACTGTCGGAGTGCTAACGTCAAAGTTTTCTCCGAAATCACCGGTGTGATTATACAGTTCTGAAGCATGAAATTGTTTCCATATTGGCGTGAAGGAGGTTTTATTCCATTCAATCCACTCTGTGTAACGCCAATCATCACTTCGAACACTGTAGCCCATGACATCAATGTCTGGGTGTTTGCATTTTGAACATTCCGACCAGAGTTCCTTCTCATGGAGTTCATTTGAATAGACGTAACCCTTCGCAAACTGACTGAATGTGTAATTCTTAATCCCTGTACCAGAAGTAATTCCATCTTTCAAGATAAGAGCAAGAGAAGTTCCCTGAAGTTTGTCTTTTGGAGCAGGTAACCCAGCTAAGTCTGCAAGAGTCTGATACAAGTCAACCGCTTCTGCAAAAGCAGTCGTCTTGATACCGATAGATTTAGGTAACCACGGAGCTCTAATTATTAAAGGAACACGAACACCCAGTTCAAAATTAGTCATTTTCTTCCAGAGATTCATCTCTCCGAGCTGCCATCCATGATCGCCAATAAAAGCAACCACAGTGTTATGTGCTAATCCCAAAACACTTAATTCAGATAACAACACACCAACATTATAGTCTGTATACGTAATAGCACTGTAATAGGCTCGTCGGAAAACAGAGGTTTGGTATGTCGGAGTACTGCGTTCCCACGTATTATTAAAACCACTCTCATGCCAAGCACACAGAGGCATGTCATCCGGAACTGTGTTATATTTCGGTCCTGCAATTTCATCTGGCTGTGGATAAGTCTCGTTAAACTCAGAGGGATAAACCCATGGAAGATGAGGTTTGTGAAATCCAACACCTAAAAAGAAGTTTTTACCAGAATCTTTTGCATTCTTTAAATACCGTTTCGCACTTTCCAAAGTGACAGTGTCTTGTAATGGATACTGCAGTGTTGAAGTGTTGACAGCACACCAAACTGCACTAGAACCAAGCTCTCCTTGACAGTCAGAAGTAGCTGGTGGGCATTTAACATTAGTCACGTTTGGTTCAAGAATAGGAAAGCCGTTAGTGTTACCTTTACATCCACCACTGTGTGTGTATTCGTCCCATGATTTTGGAGCGTCAAATGAAGGAGGCAGTCCTTTGTGAAATAGTTTTCCAGTTCCAACAGTGTAGTAGCCGTTGTTTTTAAAGAATTCAGGCATTGAAACCCAATTTGGTCCAACCTGTCTAAAATGATTCATGAATGACCATGCTTTAGTAGTATCAGGTCTCCTACCAGTCATAAAACTATTTCTGCTCGGTGCACAAAAACTGTACTGAACATAGGCCCTCTGAAATGATGTCCCTTCAGCTGCAAGTTTATCAATATTTGGAGTGTGCATGTATTCATGTCCCAGGTGATTTAGTTCAGGTCGTAAGTCATCAACAGCAATAAATAAAACATTCTTCCTATCAGATCCTTGAACCAAAACAGTCGTCAGTAATAAACAACACGATACCAAAAGGAAGTGTCTCATAGCTAAATTATAAATACTGAACAGTAATAAAAAATATAAGGAACAGGCACGTCAGTTGCAAGATAAACACACAGTACAGGCAAGCAGCAGGTTATATGTGTACAAAAAGCCATACGAACAGCAACGTAAGTAGACCCAATCATGTTTAAGTTCAGATAGACCAAACTAAAGAGCATCAGGTTAATTAATTTCATCACAAGAAGGAAAGAGAGAACAACTACCACACGAACAGGACTGATGCAAAAATTTAATTATCTCAGAATGAAACTGTCAGCAAAACGTTAAATTGAATCAAGAAAATAATTTCATTGGAAAGAAGACTATTAGGACGTTATTTCATCACAACAAGGAAAGAGAGAACAACTACCACACGAACTGAACTGATGCAAATTTAATTATCTCAGAATGAAACTGTCAGCAAAACGTTGAATTGAATCAAGAAAATAATTTCATTGGAAAGAAGACTATTAGGACGTTATTTCATCACAAGAAAGACGAATGGAACCGAAAAGAAGGTTGGCGGATGCCCAATCAGGCTCGTTTAATGCGTCAGTAGTGCGCGCGCGCGGCCAGGAGCATTACAGGTCTGGACAAGGAGCGACATGGTGATTGATGCTGGTTTAAATAGGAAAGAAATAATAATTACAAAAAAAAAATACAACAAAACTAATGAAAACCGGTTAAAACAAAACGGAAGTCGATTTAGTCGAAGGTGTACAACCATTGTAGCAAAATGTTGTTTTTTTTTTTTTTTTTTTACAAGGTGGGGAGCGAAGGGTTGGAAGGGATATTAGTGATTTTTTTTTTTTTTTTTTTTCCTGGTATGTGGATCCCAACGAACGGAAAGTCAGGACCGTACAACCAACAACAGAACACATTGACAAGAGTCAACGTTTTGTTTAAATTAATTATTTTTTTTTACAATTATTTTTTTTTATTATTTTCTTTTCTTGCCTCCCCATTTCTCATCGTCTCTGTGAAGAGTTTGAAGCAATGTTTAAGGTGCAAAATGACGAAAGGGAAACAAGTTGCAATAATCGCATTTTTTTTTCGTTTTTTTTTTTTTCATTCTTTCCTTTTCCCCTTTACTTTATAGGCTTGTATACAAATCCCATCTTAGAGCAGTCAACAAGACTGAATAGTGGGAGGGGGGGGGTGAGAAAGAAAGAAAAAAAAACTTTTAGTGTCCATTGTTAACTCACAAATAGATTTCTTCAGTGCGTGAGAAAGCATCTCGTACACAAAGATTGAAGCTGCCTGATTGGCAGCTGCAAACATAGTAAGCAATTTCTTTTTTTTTTTTTTTTTTTTTTTTTTTGCTCCCCCTGGAGGAGAGAGTGATAATGCCGCGAGACAGGAAGAACAGATTCCAATCGCTCACAACTTCATTGAATTTAAGGTTACTTGTGTGCAGGGAGGAAACTAGAAATCACAGAATCGAAAAAAAACCTCAGCGTGTCTTAACTAGTATAGAAAAGTATACGAAGCTAGACGGGCTTGGGATTTACAAAAATTATGAAAAAAATGTTTCTTTTTTTTTATGCAGAAGCCTCGAGTTCCATAATTCTTTCCAACAACTGTTCGGCAACTCGTTCGGCTTGGTCTCTTGTGGAAGCAGCTTCTTCCAATTGCTGAAATAATTCCTCATTTTTAATTATCTCTTCGTGAAATTCTTCAACACATCGTTCAGCCTGTTCTCGTTGTTCCTCAGCTACGTGAAGAGATTCTTTCAAATCTTGAATTTCACTTTCAAAGCATTCACTTTGTGGAAGCAATGTTTCAACCACACGTTCTGCTTGGTCTCGTTGTTCACTAGCCTCTCTAAGTGCTTCTTTGATACTGTTTTTTTGATTTTTTTTTATCAGGTTGAGTAATTTAAGTAACTATTTCAATTATACACCCTAAACATACTTGTTTACTTCGTCGGTGTTTTCTTCCTTTTGGGAAACTTGTTCCGCGTGTCGTCGGAGTTCTTCAGTCTCTCTGTTTTAATATGATTTAAGAAAACATTCAATTTTATGAAAAAAAACTAAAATAATAATAAGAAAGCGTACCTTGCGTTTGTTGCAGCTGTTTCGTTGCTCTCTTGGAGCTCTTCAGTGAGATTTTTTACTTTGTTTTTAAGACTGTTTTTTTTTTTTTTTTTTTTTTTTTTAATTTTTTTTTTCTCATCAAGTTGAGGGAAAAAAACACTCGTGGGTAAATGTAATACACACCTAGTGATTTCTTCATTCGTTTGCTCGACAGCAGCTAGTTGGAATTTTTGGAATTCATTTGTGTTTTTCTCTAGTTCTTTACGAAGCCTGTTGTTGTTGTTGTTGTTGTTGTTGTTGTTGTTGTTGTTGTTGTTGTTGTTGTTGTTGTTGTTGTTGTTGTTGTTGTTGTTGTTGTTGTTGTTGTTGTTGTTGTTGTTGTTGTTGTTGTTGTTGTTGTTGTTGTTGTTGTTGTTGTTGTTGTTGTTGTTGTTGTTGTTGTTGTTGTTGTTGTTGTTGTTGTTGTTGTTGTTGTTGTTGTTGTTGTTGTTGTTGTTGTTGTTGTTGTTGTTGTTGTTGTTGTTGTTGTTGTTGTTGTTGTTGTTGTTGTTGTTGTTGTTGTTGTTGTTGTTGTTGTTGTTGTTGTTGTTGTTGTTGTTGTTGTTGTTGTTGTTGTTGTTGTTGTTGTTGTTGTTGTTGTTGTTGTTGTTGTTGTTGTTGTTGTTGTTGTTGTTGTTGTTGTTGTTGTTGTTGTTGTTGTTGTTGTTGTTGTTGTTGTTGTTGTTGTTGTTGTTGTTGTTGTTGTTGTTGTTGTTGTTGTTGTTGTTGTTGTTGTTGTTGTTGTTGTTGTTGTTGTTGTTGTTGTTGTTGTTGTTGTTGTTGTTGTTGTTGTTGTTGTTGTTGTTGTTGTTGTTGTTGTTGTTGTTGTTGTTGTTGTTGTTGTTGTTGTTGTTGTTGTTGTTGTTGTTGTTGTTGTTGTTGTTGTTGTTGTTGTTGTTGTTGTTGTTGTTGTTGTTGTTGTTGTTGTTGTTGTTGTTGTTGTTGTTGTTGTTGTTGTTGTTGTTGTTGTTGTTGTTGTTGTTGTTGTTGTTGTTGTTGTTGTTGTTGTTGTTGTTGTTGTTGTTGTTGTTGTTGTTGTTGTTGTTGTTGTTGTTGTTGTTGTTGTTGTTGTTGTTGTTGTTGTTGTTGTTGTTGTTGTTGTTGTTGTTGTTGTTGTTGTTGTTGTTGTTGTTGTTGTTGTTGTTGTTGTTGTTGTTGTTGTTGTTGTTGTTGTTGTTGTTGTTGTTGTTGTTGTTGTTGTTGTTGTTGTTGTTGTTGTTGTTGTTGTTGTTGTTGTTGTTGTTGTTGTTGTTGTTGTTGTTGTTGTTGTTGTTGTTGTTGTTGTTGTTGTTGTTGTTGTTGTTGTTGTTGTTGTTGTTGTTGTTGTTGTTGTTGTTGTTGTTGTTGTTGTTGTTGTTGTTGTTGTTGTTGTTGTTGTTGTTGTTGTTGTTGTTGTTGTTGTTGTTGTTGTTGTTGTTGTTGTTGTTGTTGTTGTTGTTGTTGTTGTTGTTGTTGTTGTTGTTGTTGTTGTTGTTGTTGTTGTTGTTGTTGTTGTTGTTGTTGTTGTTGTTGTTGTTGTTGTTGTTGTTGTTGTTGTTGTTGTTGTTGTTGTTGTTGTTGTTGTTGTTGTTGTTGTTGTTGTTGTTGTTGTTGTTGTTGTTGTTGTTGTTGTTGTTGTTGTTGTTGTTGTTGTTGTTGTTGTTGTTGTTGTTGTTGTTGTTGTTGCTGTTTTGTTCCCCCCTCCTATGAATAATTATCTATTTGCTTATTGTAATCAGAAGACACACCTTGTTACCTCTTCACTGTCGCCTTGAGGTGCTTGCTGCTCGCGAAGGGCTGCTTCAAGACTGTTTTTTGTTTTATTTAGCGATAAATACGTATAAACCAACATTACTATCAAAATATTCAACTTAGCATACCTTTCTTTCTCAGTAGTATGGTTTGCCTGCATAATTGAAATGTCTTCTTCTTTACGGCGAAGGTTGGCTTGGAGTTGGTGAGTTTGCGCTGCAGTTTTTTGAAGGTTCAGGATCTCTTCATTTTTAGAAACAATTTGTTGTTCTAATTCAGCATTTGAATTAACCATCGATTCGACAACAGACTCAGCTTGATTTCGCTGTTCGACTACTTCGTTTAGTTTTGACTGATCAGTTCTGTCACCTTCTCGCTGTCTTAGTGCTGATTGTAATTCTTGCATTTGTGTTGCTGATTTGGTGTTTGTCGCTTGCAATTCATCTCTTAAGTTCTGAATAGTTAACTGAGCATCTCTATTATTGTGAAGTAACCTATCAATTTCCTCTCTGCTACTATCCTCTTGTAGTGGTGGCGGTGGTGGTGGTGGTAATGGTATCGAAGTAGGTGAATTGTGTATATTTAATTTCAATTGGTCATGCTGAATCTTAAGAGCAGCATACTCAGTTTGTAACGTACTCACGACTGACTCCAGATGTATGACTCGTCTAATAGCTGAGTCTGTAAGAGGACTTTCTACTGCTATTGGAGCTGACCCAATAGGAGGTGATCTGGGTGATAAAGATGAGGTAAAAGAACGAATCGGAGGAGTTCCTTCATTTCTCACCAATGACGGTGAACTCGAATGAACACCTCTGGCTAGGTCATCTTGCTTTGCTAAGTCTCTTATCGAACTACTTTGTCCCTTCGGTCTTGCCGGTGATAGATGCTTACACTGATCTTGCCATGTCCCTTTCAAAGGAGCTCCAGCCCAACTAGTTGGTTGTCTCTTGTCCGACATCGCTGGTGATGTTGACATTGCTCCTGATGACATTATTCCATTCGCATTACTTTTTGTGTCCATCCAGCCTTCCAGGCGACCTAATACAAAAAAACAAATGTATGTGAAAAAAAAAACTTCTACTAGGAAAAAATGTCGACAAAAAAAAATCCTATTTTGAATGTAGATAGTTGTACAGTAATCACAAACAGAATATAAACAAAACAAAGGAAAAAAAAAATGGGTAAATGAAAATAAAGGTTTTGGTTGTGCACGAAACCGTGAACCGACTTAAACTGATAAAGCTAAAGGAGGTTTACGTGTGCTGCCAACAATTCTTTTTCGTTCTTACAATACTTGTTAAATGCAAAAAAAAAAAAAAAAAAATTCAAAAATTCATGTAAGATGTCCTCATAGGACTTTGAACAAGAGACTTTGGAATTGCAAACCAATCTTTTGGTTGATGTACTGTAGGAAGTCGAGATGGTAATGTTGTGATGTTTAGAGCAGCAGAAGAAGGTTCAAGACTATTTAAATCAATCTCACTTGAAGGGTTCTCATCATAAAAACATTTCGTAGATCTGAACCTGGAAGTCATACTATTGGTGACAATAGCAGAAGATACCCAGGGATCCTTTTCTTTATGACTCACCAGTCTACCCGGCTTAGGTGATTTACCTCTGATCGGAAGTGGTTTAAAGTGTTGTAAAAACTTTTTTTTTCGACTACCACTGGCTGATTCTCGATTACACTGACTACGAGAAAACGATTTGAGAATCGGAGAGCTTGATACGAGAGGTGCTCTATTTTTTAATACCGTAACAGGTCGGAGCAGCTGAATAACACAACCCGGATACATTTCAACAGTAACCCGATAATCGGTATCCACCATTAGTGTCAACGGAATAGATCCAACATAACCAATTTTATTATTCACCCGAATAACAATATTTATAAAATCAATGTCATCAACCCGTTCTTCCGAAACGATAAACATAACGAGGTCTCCCTCTCGTAATATCGGTAAGGTACTTGAACCACTCAGAACTACTTTATTATTAAATATAATGCATGCCTCTCCAACATCAAGGGAAGGAGAGGCACGCCATGATGCATATATAAAGGTCGAGAATCCAACCTTAAATTGCAATCCAGATTTCAACAATATTATCCAAGAAGCAGGCAGCGTCAACAGAGTACTGTGTACGGATAGCGGAGGTGCATCTTGATTGAGTTCAGTGTATTCTAAGATATCATTTTTTCGAAATGAAAAGACGCTTTCAAATCCAGGGGGGGGAGCGCGTTTAACCCAACTCAACACAGGTACCCCTTTAGCTGTTGTTGTTTCTCTGTTTCCTTCGCTAACATTTTCATTGCTGTTGTCGTCCACGCTTGTGTCATCGAGATTTGAACTTGCGCCAAACTCACTTGCTGCGCTCATGGTCGGACTCATGTTGTGTCTTGATGATAATAATGAGCTTCCGCTTTTGACCATTTTCTTACCAAAACTCCTGCTAGAAGAATTTAACAAGGGTACCTTTGAAACAGCTACTTTAGTGTTTGGCGTCTTTGAGAGCGCCTGCAGTCTTCTCTGTAGTCGTTCTGAGTCTGATGCAGCAACGGGATTCTGTGCGAAGAAACTTTTTGAAAGGTCGCTAATTTCTTTAACTTGTTCTATTAGATTGGTTTTGTGTTGGAGAAAATTTCTAACCCGACTCTTCGTTTCTTTCCAATTCTTATGTCCTTGTGCGACACCAATAACACCAGTAGATAAGTCTGTTGAATATAGAGCTTGTATGAATGTATTTTCAAATGACTGCGTGTTTAACAAGTCGCTAACGACGTCTTCCTTTGATCGAATGATGTCCTTCGTAGAAACACTGAAATTCAATTTCGAAGATGACATTATTGTGTCTGAACCTGCAGATACATAAGTATTCAGAGGTGGGAATCCAAATCTCTCCAGGACCCCTTCTGCTTGCTGTGCCAATTCGCTAATATTCAACGTATCTGGCGTCCCTTCAGATATTACTTGTTTGCAAGCCTGTACTATATTTTTGTATTCCTCAAAAGTCAGTTTGTCACAATGATCAATGTCGCCCAGGCAGCGAGTCACAACTTTTTCAACTTCAGTTTTGGACAAGTATATTTGATTTGACTGCAGAGTGTCTAATAATTTCCAAATATCCGCAATGTCTCCGCTTCTCTCATACGCTGATACCACGCATGCGATCTCTTCAGCTGTTAAGCATGACATGGTAATCTGAGGAAAACATACAAAAGTTTATATTAAAAATAAAAAATCAACTTACTAATTGAAAAGCCAAACAACCGATCCAGAGAATCGACTTCATCACAAAATTCCTCATTTTTTTTTTTTTTTTTGTTATATTTCTAAAACAAGAGAGAAATACAAAAGTAAAAAAAAAAAAAAAACAGTTTTTTTTCCACAACGATTTTCCTCAACAAACTGCAAAAATGCTTATAAGATAGGGGAGTGGCACAGAGACTGAAAGAATTTCTCCTCTTCGTATATTTTAAATTGGTCGGCGAGTCTAATTGCGCATCCCCAGAGGCCAGTACTGGGGAGGTAGGAGAAGCTTTATGTCATACGTGAAATAAGTGTGTAAGCAACGAGTGTTGACTCCGATGCTGAAGTATAAAAGTTTTGTGAAACAAAACTATTTTCAATTAAGCCGAGGCGAAAGGAGAAAAATACCCGAATAATGGAAGAAAAAAAAAAAAAAAAAAAAAAGGAAAAGGAAAAAGGAAAGGAAAAAAAAAGGAAAGGAAAGGAAAGCTTATTATTACTAAGAAACAACGTCAGTTGGGGAAAAAAAAATTAATTTTTCTTTTCTTTTCTTTTCTTTTTTTTTTTTTTTTTTTTGCTAAAGACCGATAACCACAGTTGAGAACAAAACAAAACCGACGTTTCTTTTTTTTTTTTTTTTTTTCCTCTCCCGACATTTTATTCTCGCATTTTAAAGAAATGAGCAGCAAACTTCACCTTTACAAGGTAATTATTTATTTGTTATCTTTTTTTTTTTTTTTTCATTTCGCGAATTCGCCGTTAAGAGAAGAAATAAAATAAAAAAAAAATTTAAAAAAATTATTGTAACCCAAAATACGAAAAATAGCAGCTGATCCCCTAACTTTCAAAAAAAGTTTTTTTCGTTCCGAGGGGAAAAAAAAAAAAAAAAAAAAAAAAAAAAGCAGGGACAAAAGAGAACAAATTTCAAAAAAAAAAAATATTAAAAAAATCGAAAAGACTGAAGGTATTGTATCCCCGCATGAAAAGAAAAAAAAAACGATCAAAGGAATCTCAACATCCACTCAGTTTCAAAAAAAAGGAAAATATGAAACACATATGGTACAATTTAAAAAAAGGTTGTGGAAAAAAAATAATTATAAAAAAAAATAAATAAAAAAAACAACAACAAAACCATTCAAAAGGGGCTTTTTTTTTTTTTTTTTTTTTTTTTTTTTTGTAGATCCCTTGTGTATTTTGCCTAATTGATTTTCCATGTTCCGTTTTGCTTTATATATCCCTTACTGTAAAAGAACATGTAACCAAAAAGCTTAACAGCTGGCCAATCTCCAGACAGTACACACCACAGACATACTCATAAATTTATCGCAATTAATAAGTGTAAATTTTTTTTTTTTTTTTTAACTTTTATTGCCAAATTAAAAGAAATACTTTCTTTTCTTTATATAAAAATCGTGCAATTATATTGATACAGACTTACTTAATAAGGAGTAGCAACCTACGATGACGAAGAGATGTGTAAAGCCAGTCCTGTCTAACTTTCTGATAGGACTGACGGCGCTGCAACAAGAGAAGCCTTAACATAAAAGTGATCAGAGGGACAAAGATATTTTGGGATACCATTGAGAGCATCGATAGCATCGCTAAGTTGATCTCGTAGAGTCAAGTCATCCGAAAAGGGTGATAAAGATGACTGACAGCTGTCAGGATTTAGTCTCTCAGGATCACGTGTCTCCGTAAACAGTTGACAGTCGTCTGCGTCAATACCAATTTTATGAAGTAACGGCAATGGATCTTCATTAAGCGAAGAACACAGTCGCAATACTCTTCTAACAAGATAGTGACTGCAACTATCCTTTCCACCAACTCTAGCTGAAGATTGAACCGTTTGAAGTTTTTCTTTTAGAGATTTGTTCTTACGAGACCTAATAAAAATAATATCAAACCGACCTCCTTTTATTTCATCATCCCCGTCTGACATTTCTCTTTTATCATTTTCAATCATTCTAAGTGCTAAAGGATTATTAGATAACGACAGAGTCCATCCATCTTCTGGTGTCGATTCGTGACTGTCTACCCAAGCATCATCAAACTCAGCTCCTGGATTTAACGCATGCATATTAAAATCACCCAACAACACAACATGATCTTCCTGTTTAATTTTTCGTAGTAAATTTGCTAACTGACACGTACGAACTTCAACATCTGACTGTGACAGATGAGCGCTGCATATCCCGACTGTCGTCTGATCAGACAAACGCAAATGACCAAGAACTGATGGTGATATGTTACCGCAAGTCTGTGGTAAGTCGTGCACTGATATATCTAAAAATGGCCATTTTGATAGTACAACGACTCCCGAAAAAGACAACGACGGACACTCCTCCGCTGCAGACGCCCAGTATTTTCTTCTCACCCATTCTTCTTTTAGTAGTAGACGCAGAAAGGCTGGTTGAACTTCTTGCAAACAACAAATATCAAATTCTGATTCACGAAGCACCTCGAGAAGAGCATGGTATCTTTTAGTACTGTGAATGTGATCCTTCATGTAATGATCAAACAGAACGTTGTAGGTCATTATAGTAAAGCACTTATCAGCTGGTAGCGGGACTGCAGCTGGAGTGGCTTGCATCCATGTTCGAGTAGTTGGCTCCCATTTTAACATCCTTTTAGAGTGAACTTGACATGTTCTCTGTCTAGCCCTAGGTGCTGGATATATACAACCAGAGTCAACTTTATGTATACCAGATCCATCATCTGGTTCAGTGTAGAAGTGACGAAGTTTATGAGGCCATGATTCATCGTTACAAGTCCCATTGTTATATTTCTGACAAGCAATTATCTCTTCTGTTATCTGCGGTGGTAGCTGACACGATGCTGATGCTGCATTTAATAAGAATTGTATTGCACGTTGTGAATTCAACTGATTTGATGGCTGAACAGATGGAGGAGTTACTTGAGGAGAAGGCCATGCATGACTATATCGACAGGTACCACCATGCATACATAATCCTCTTATGTAAAAATGACATATCGGAGCCTTGGCTTGAACTCCACCAAAGTTACTCCGGGGTTTGAATTCTGGTGCTCTAGGGTTTAGTCCAAGTTTTCCGTTTTTAGAATTCTTTTTTTCAGGATTGCCATTTCCATCATCTATGTCAAGGATATGCATAATAGCTGAGAGTGTAGGCAGTGCACTCTGTGAGACTAACAGAAACAGATTTGTTAGATTATTATGCAGACGTAATCCACCTGCTAACGGTGTTGGCTGTGGGAGTGGTGGAGGCGGAGGTGCTACCTGCGTATTTGCCGTATGCATAAGCAACTGCGGTAGTAATGGCATTCCCAACCCAAGCAATGGCCCTCTCACATCAGTACCATCAACAATATTAATCGTAACACCTCCTACTGTAATCGGTAACACTGGTGGCATTGATACATCCGCTCCGAGCATGAACGACATTCCGTCTCGTCTCCCGAAGTCAGGCATGCCAGCCTGTATGGTTGTTTGCGAAAAACAACAACTTATAATTGCGCTTAACTAATATAAAAATAGAGAGAGAAAGGGGTAAAAAAAGGGTGAAAAAGAGGAGAGGGGAAACCTGCAATGGGGAGAAAAAGTAGTTTTTTTTTTTTTTTTTTTTTTCCCTCAACAACACAAAGACACAACAAGAAACCAGCCTTCGAATCAATTCAAGACATCTATTCATATAAGACTGACTGCTCAAAAGAAGACTTTTTACAAACTAAAATAAGAAGAACGACAACAAGAACAAAAGGGGGGCAGATAATAATCAGAATGAAGAACTGAGAAAAGGGACAGCGGGGAATCAAAACTGACAGAGATCTACTTGTGTAATGCAATGAGATGCTACACATTACGTGTCCTTGGATTCTTCATCTTCATTCTCGTAGTCTTGAATGACGTCGAGTTCTTGATTTGCGGCATCGAAAACATCTTCCTCAGGGACGCCTTCTTCTTCTTCTCCTTCTTCTTCTCCTTCTTCTTTAAGTTTCATGTGTTTCTTTTCTTCAGATCTCGTATAACAGTATCCAGACACAATACAAAGCACCAACACTCCTGAAATAACAGCGACAGATATTCCAACTTTACTGATAACTTTCAACGTCGGGACCGTAATATCGACTACGACCATGTCACCAACAATGATGTTGGAATCCTTATCATAACAATCTTTTATAGCAGTAGTCATATGAAGGGATAAGGTTTCTTGCAACCAATGAATACCAGCAACTGAAGTTCCTACGAATCGAAGCGTAAAACCTTTCAGTTCGGTCGTACTGGTAGGCTGTCGGCATTCAATCACTTCACTTAATTTAGAAAGACAGATATTGTCGATAAAAAGATCATCTTTACTTCGGAGCATTAATTTATTTATTGAGTCCGATATGCAGGTGATGGACTTGGCTGTTTCTGTGTAGGATACTCTTTTGACTTTCAGCTTTATCTGAAAAAGGGACTCAGAACCAGTTGGTATTGGGATCTGAGATGAATTCGACGGAACGAAAGGCGGAGATTTGGTTTCAGACGAGGGTAGTTTCGGAAATAATTTTGCTGCAATTGCACCGGTTTTCGGATGAGGCCGAGACCTCCACACGATTGCATATCCTGGAGAGCCAGGCTCGAAAATATCACCCCATCGTGAAATTGCGGGCATCCGTTTAAGGCTAGTGTGATCGTCACTGACCACATACACTTCTGTTAGAGGTAATAAGTTTGTGTAATTATACTGACGTGATAAAACTGCTCTGTTTACATCTCGTTTTTTCACAGTCCAAACAACAACAACTATTGAACTTCCCTTATACTTCGATGAGACAACTACTCTCGGATGACTATGCTGACCATTAATACCGTCGGATACTTTAACTGGTTGTAAGTCAGTTACCTCATCAGATATTATTTGTAAATAAATATCTCCTTCAGACTGGTACACCACAGCTCTATCTGATATGTCAGGGTTGTATGCATTAGGTATTTTTGTGAAATTTTTATTTTGATACCAATCAGTGAAATGAACAATAACTGTGCCGTTAGCATCCCATGTGTGACCGATCAGGCGACTGTGTGCAACTTCTGAAACTCTCGGAACTGCTTCACGATACGGAGTTGTATCAAAAGTCGACAGCAGAGTAGCATTTTCAGAATTCTTATAAATAATATAGTCACTGTAGTAAATATCATGGCTGTAAATAGCCGCTGAGTGTGTATTCCCGTTAACATCTTCTCTGTGTGCCAGGTAAACTACTTTAAATCCCTGACCACCCTGAACGATTGTAGGGTTTCGTGCAAACATACCCTCCGGCAAGACTAGCAGATCAGGAGACACTTGACTAAACATCGTCTCATCGTATGCAGTGAAATTGAGAACCGATCTGCGGCCAACTTTCGATTCCCATACTACCACAAAAGAGTCTAAAACAGCAGCAACGACAGGATTTTTACAATACGTTCCCTCAATGACAGTGAAGGTATTTCCTATTCTACTTCCATCATAATCAAACAACTGTCCGTATATTCCATCTCTAGAGGGAACATCCCAAACTACAACAATACCTCCATAATATAAAGATGTGATTGATGGATTCTCTGGTCCATTAACATATGGATAATCAATTGTGTTGACTTGTATTTGAGTACCTTCTTGAGCAACAGCTGAGATAGTCATCATCGCAGCAATCATAATAATTAGGGATCGGTACATGTTAAGGGGAAGGGGAAGAGAGGGAACTGGTGAATAATTATTCTTGGTTCTGAGTTACACGTATGAAATTGTATCGGGTTGTACTGCAATCGCATGTACGTCAACAAATTCATTCGTAACTAATGACAATAAGAAAAAGAAAACAAAAAAAAAAAGCAAAAAAAAAAAATGATCTCAAAAACAGAAGAGACTAGCTGCTCTCGTAGTCTTGAATGACATCGAGTTCTTGATTTTCTGCTTCAAAATCAGTTCCGTCCTCAGGATCTTCTTCAAGCTGCATATGCTGTTTAATATTACCAGATCTGGTGTAGCAGTATCCCACTAAGACTATCAGAACCACAACTGCTGATACAATAGCAAGAGGGACACCAACTCCACCAACTCCGCTGTTGAATTTTTCGGGTGTGATGTTAGAGAGTTTTAGTTTTTCAACAATTATGCTTGAACTCTCAAGAAAACATTCTTTAACTTTATTTTTCATATCAAGCTTTATTGTGTCTTGAAGCCAACTAATCGCTGCCGTTGATGCTCCAACAAACTCCAGTTTGAAACGATCACTAGCATTCAACTCAACGGGTTTCTTACAACTCTCATCCCCTCCAGACAAACATATCTCATTGACGTGAATCCCACTGCCGTGCAGTAGCTGATCCTTCACATGATTGGCTATGCAGGTGATTGCATTACTCGTCTGAATGAAAGACACCTGAGCGATAATTACAGTTACTTTAAACAACTGTTCGTTACTACCTGCTATTGGAACGTCCTTGAAACCAGGAGAAAGAGTAGGAATAACAACAGCTGTTGGTGTCATTGTCGGAAATGGAACTTCCGAAGGAGCAGGCGAGGGCGGAGCGACAACGGGAGACGTAGGCCGCGCAGTAGGCGATGCTGTTGGCACAGTTGGGGACAAAGTTGGAACAGCTGTCGGAACAGATGTCGGAACAGAGGTCACGGGTAACTTAATCACAACCTCTGGAGTACTAGTTGGTACCTGCGTTGGAACAGCTGTCGGAACAGAGGTCGGAACAGATGTCGGAACAGAGGTCGGAACAGAGGTCGGAACAGATGTCGGAACAGATGTCGGAACAGATGTCGGAACAGAGGTCGGAACAGCTGTCGGAACAGAGGTCGGAACAGATGTCGGAACAGAGGTCACGGGTAACTTAATCACAACCTCTGGAGTACTAGTTGGTACCTGCGTTGGAACAGTGGTCGGAGCTACACTCGGAGCCACCGTTGGTGGTGACGGGATCATCGAAAAAAACTTTCCTGAAATAGTTCCTTTCCAATCCCCATTAGAAGTTGTTTGTGATCTCCACACAATCGCATACCTTGGAGGATTTGGTTCAAACCAAGACACGACTGCTGGCATCCATTGAAATCCAGAAGTGTGACCCTTCGTGTTTACAACAAATGCTTCAGTTAATGGTTCCAACGTTGTGTAATTGTATTGACGTGACATTACTTCTTTATCATGAGAGACTACCTCAGACTCCTGTTTAACAGTGGTAGTCCAAACAACAACAACAACTATTGAACTTCCCTTAAAATTCGATGAGACAACTACTCTCGGATGACTATGCTGACCATTAATACCGTCGGATACTTTAACTGGTTGTAAGTCAGTTACCTCATCAGATATTATTTGTAAATAAATATCTCCTTCAGACTGGTACACCACAGCTCTGTTTGATATGTCAGGGTTGTATGCATTAGGTATTTTTGTGAAATTTTTATTTTGATTCCAATCATTGTCAAAGTGAACAATAACTGTGCCGTTAGCATCCCAAGTGTAGCCGTATAGGACAGTTCCAGTAACTTCAGAAATCCTCGGGACCGCTTCAAGAGCAGGCGCCGTATCAAAAGTCGACAACAACCTGGCATTCGAACTAACTTTATACAAAATAAACTCACTATAATAAAATTCTTGACTAAAAATTGAAACATCGCTTTGAAGTGAATTTCCAAAACGATCACCAGTCTCATTATACGCCAAGAACACCAAAACAAACCCTCGTTCACTTCGAACAACAGACGGCTTACGAGAGACAACTCCCTTCGGTAGCTTTAAGGGATCACTCAATGAAATAGAGAACATCGATTCATCGTACGTCGTTAGATTAAATATCCAACTATTATCAAGTTTAGCCTCCCATACTACTACAAAAGCCCCGTCTTCAAGACCAGCAACGACAGGATTTCTACAATACGTTCCCTCAATGACAGTGAAGGTATTTCCTATTCTACTTCCATCATAATCAAACAACTGTCCGTATATTCCATCTCTAGAGGGAACATCCCAAACTACAACAATACCTCCATAATATAAAGATGTGATTGATGGATTCTCTGGTCCATTAACATATGGATAATCAATTGTGTTGACTTGTATTTGAGTACCTTCTTGAGCAACAGCTGAGATAGTCATCATCGCGGCAATCATAATAATTAGAGATCGGTACATGTTTTGATGTGTATGTGTGTGTGGAAGTACTGACATTAAAAAAAAAGAAAATTAACACACAAACGACCGGAGCTGATACAATAAAAGAAAATGGTTGGATTCCAATATTGTTGGTAGTGGATTTAACCAAGAACTTTATACTTTGAAAAAATCATAAATAAAAAATAAAAAAATAAAAAAACACACAATAGTATTTAAAATACGTTAATACTTCCGTTCGATTTTAGTGTGTTTCGTAGCTCTAATCTAGATACTGGCAGGTTAGGTTTAGTCAGTTACTGTATCACTGAGATGATGATCACTTTTTTTTTTTTTTTTTTTAAAGCTTCAGCGAGGAATACTAATGTCCGAGTGAACCGAATACATCGATGCTTCCGCCTTGACCGGTTCCAGGAGATATTTCATTGGTTCTTATGAAACATAAAAAAAAAAAATAAAAAAAATTAAAAAAAAATATGCCTCCAAAGTAATCCGGGATGGAAAAAGACAAACTTATAACTGGTATAGTTGCATGGAGCAAGAAAAAAAGAAGAAGAAAAAAAATAGTAATTTTATTTTTCGTAGTAGAAATCACTAACTGAAAGACAGCCGATAGAAATGCTTTTTTCAACAGGAAAACTCTTCAGCTTCCAAAATGTTGTTATAATTATTATTATTTTTTTCTTTTAATATTTTTACCCAAGCTAATGAACAAAGGGTTTTTGTTTCACATAATTTTTTTTTTTTTTTTTTTTTTTTTTTAATGAGAAAATACACTAATTCCGCACAAAAAAAAATTTTTTCAAAATTTTCTGATTTCAACGCGAAAACTTGAAAAAACCCGCCAGCTCCCCACACAAAAATCTTTGTATTGTCATGTCAAGGTCTTTAATTGGTACAGAACCTTCCAAAAAAAAAAAAAAAAAAAAAAATTGAAGCTGGGTGGAGGTTTTTTCAAATCTTGTGCTGAAATCAGAAAATTAGGTAAACTCTGTGCGGAAATTAGAAATTTTTTTTCTCTTTTTCAATTTTTTGGAAAAAAAAAAAAAAAAAAAAAAATGAGAACAAAGAGCGTACGCATATAAGGGAACTTCTCTACGCCATTTAAAAATTTTAAACAGCGGAGGAACTGGGCTGGGATAATATAATTATAATAAAAAGGAAAAAAAACATATAAAAAAAAAAAAATATATAAAAAAAAAAGTAACGATTCATATTCCACAGAAGCTAGACATAAATAACGAACACGTAATAGAAAAAAACCACCATAACTAATTAAGACTGCTATATATGCTTTGCTTTTTTATGTGTCATTTTCTTCACCTCCACTGTACCGAAGATCATCGTCAGCGATGTGTTGTTCTTCAATGTGATTAGTTTGTACGCCAATGCTAATCCTTTGAATATTTCTATGAAAAACCATTCTGTTACTGTGAGAAGGACTGAGGGATATTGGAGCAGGTGAGTTATTCATTAAATTTCTATTAAAGAAAGCCCGGCGACCAGCTGGAGACATTGGTGGTGAGAATGATTCACTCGTATCACTAGGTGACATAGTGTATGCTTGAGTTGAACATCCGTCACCAATCACAACCGATTCAGTTTGTGGTATTGACAGCTGGTCAATAAGTTCTTCTTCTCTTCCATTACACCTCGGGCTACTCTGACCAGGTCTTTTAACGAACCTGTGTCTTTCAGGAGCAGGAGGTAATACTAAGTCAAGCATTGGCTGTCTTTGTCTTCCAAAATAATTCTTCTTTGGAGACGTTGCCGCAGCAGGAATCCATTTCAATGACATCTCAGGACTACTCGGGGCAGTACTGTCTGGAGTGTATGTAAAATTATTTATATATCCATACGGTGGAGTCGTATCCCTACCAAGCAGTGAATGAGATGTAAAATTTGGAGAGTTCCCAGAAACCTGAATAAGCGACCCGAATGAAGAGCCTGTCGCTAAAGGAATAGGACAAGCATTCCCACCTAACCCACCAAAACTGAATCCACCACCTGGAGGGAGGAGAGCATCGAGAGGTGCCTGGGCTGGTCCTCGTCTACTTGACCAAACTGATGACGAGGTTATCATTGATGAAGAGCTACTTTTTGGTTCAATTGTTGGACGTACAGAACAGCCATCGAAATCTAAAACACATTCTGACGGTGATAATGGTGGAGCAGACTTAGAACGTCTTCGAGTACCAAACTCAGAACTAATTCTATCGGATCTGACGAACCACAACACGTCAGGTCTTAACATTGAAACGACTGTTTGAATACCTTTATCAGATACTTCACTATCAGTAGATGACGAACAAATACTTTTCTGTCTAATCGGTGGATTCGTACCAACAGCAACAGTTGCTGTACTGCTATCTAACGCCACAGCACCTGATTCGTAGTTATGAACTGGACGAGTAGCATTCCATTGGATTTTTAGTGCGACTAAGTCTTCTTCAAGAGCATTTCTATCATCGATGGCGTCACCAAGAGTACATCTCATTATTGAGAGTTGGTCTTTTAAGTGAATACATTTACTACACTCGACAACTGAGTCGTGTAATTTATTTCTAATGCTGGTCGATAAGCTACGAGTATCCACTGCATCTTGTTGTAGTATTTTCTTATCTGAAAGTTGTGCTAATTTCGTTGTGATGTCTTCTCCTGGATCTTCGTTCATTGACTTTTCAAGTTCTAACGACACTTCGCTTGATTTATCAGTGCTGTAAGCATCGTTATTTAAACAGAGATCATTGTGAGGTGATCCCCATGATGTTACTCTCTGACCTTGAATGTGTTTGAGAGACTCTTCAATTGATCTTTGAAGGTCTCCTGATTCTTGATTTGTTAGGTCGATTGAAGGCAACGACTGTGATTGGTTTGATATTACACTTTGTAGTTGAGTTAATTCTGTGTTGTGTTTTTCATTGATAATTGATATTTCTAACAGGTGTTCTTCCTTAACCGATTGGATCGTGCTTTCCAATTCTGAAACCTGCAAACAGCAGTCAGCTTTACATATTGCTGCATCCCTTGTTATACTTGTTATGCTTGCTTCAAGAGATTTAATTTTTTCTGTTACATCTTTGTCAGGTTCGTTATTTAATATATTTCTTAGCTCAGACTCCTCTTGGTCAAGAGCCCTGAGGGTCGCAGACTCAACTAGGTCTTCCAACTCATCGATCTTTTCTCTCAATATTTTATTTTCAATTTCCGATTCCTGAAATTTCATACTACCCGTTGACACAGCAGTTGGGTCTACTTGTATCGCATTTTCTTTAGGTGAATGAGAAGCTTCCTTGAGCTGAATTACTAATTGTTCAATAGTTTCAGTTAGTGACTTGTTTTGTAATTCAAGATCATGAACTCTGTCAAGTTCAATTCCCTCTGAAGTATTTTTTCCGACAATTTT
The DNA here is from genome assembly GCA_964019425.1 of Flectonema sp. DT1601. Lineage (NCBI taxonomy): Eukaryota > Euglenozoa > Diplonemea > Diplonemida > Diplonemidae > Flectonema > Flectonema sp. DT1601. The sequence continues at coordinate 383,039 of OZ025852.1, read as the reverse complement.
TTGTTGGGCTTCAAGAGAGTCTTTTTCAAGACGTAATTGTTCAATTATTGCTTCAGACTGGTTAAGTTTCTTCTTCAAGTCTTCCGTATCTATGTTGGTTTCGGTTGGCGAGGTGGGTGAGGAGTATTTCATTGCTTCTTTCAAAGCCTCCAAGTCGATAATTTTATTCTGCAGCTTGGTAATGTTTGACTGTTCAACTGACAGACTTTCTTTCAAAAGTTGGTATTCGGCTGCTTTTGTTTTCAGCTGCTCATCCAGATTAGCGACTCGGTGCTGCAGTGCCTCAACTTTACTTGTACTGGTGTTCTGAAGTAGTGTGTGACTGCTTTGGATCGTTTCCAGTTGAATGGTTAAGGTTTCACTCTCAGCGGATTTCGCCTTCAGTTGTTCATCCAGATTAGCGACTCGGTGCTGCAGTGCCTCAACTTTACTTGTACTGGTGTTCTGTAGTAGTGTGTGACTGCTTTGGATCGTTTCCAGTTGAGTGGCTAAGGTTTCACTCTCAGCGGATTTCGCCTTCAGCTGTTCGTTCAAATTGGTTGCCTGAAGTTGTAGTGTCTCAGCTTCGTTCGCAGCAGTGTTCTGTAGTGCGGTGTAATTTGTTTGTAATATTTTTAGTTTCGCTGGCAGGTCCTCTTCTCTTGCTTTCAGCTCATCATTTTCAGTCTGTTTTGAAATTTTTATTTCCAATTCAGTTATTGTCGCTGTTGCTTTCCTAAGCTGCTCATCCTTTTGATGATTTACAGTTTTCATTTCTTGTAATCTATCGTTTAAGGTTTTAATGTCTTCATTCAATAGATGAGTATTTTCATCTTTTTGAGTGAGTCGATCGTTAAGGATTTCTATGTTATCAGTATCAACCTTATGGTTGTTTCTTATCTCTTGTTCTCTCTCAGCTAGTAGGTCGTTCATTTCAGATTGTTGTTGCAGCCTAGATGACAGCTCATCTCCTTCAGTTTCCATTTTTTTTATTTTTTCAGAATAAAAATAAATTGCTTCCAATACCATACTCGATAAATCTGGTACTTTGTTGCAATTATCAGCATTGAAACTTGTGATTGCGATGAGTTGTTTTACGAGGGTCTGATGCTCTGGATCTGTTTGCTGATATGTTGAAACATCCGTCGGCATTTTTAAACTTTTCTGCAACAATATTGGTACAGATGCTGCAAGACGATTTTCATATGATGAAATGAGTTGTTGATTGGCAGACCTTTCGAATTCGCCTTCCAGTTTTATTCTGTCAAAAGATTCTACAACACCATCAACTAATTCAAGAAGGGAAGCATCAGTTGACCCGACTACGTGAGACAACCTTCTAGTTGCACGTGAACAGGTATGCTCAATAGTTTCTAATTGCTGTTTTAAATTAAATATCACCATATCTTTAGTTTTTGATATAATATTCGACTTACTTCCGACAGATCGACTGCCTTCTAGAGCAGATGCGAGTTCGTTTCCGTGAAGTATGATTTTTATAACGTCTGATTCTCTGCTTTGGAGTAATCGAAGAGCCCTTTTTAAATGATCAATGAGAGATTCGTGTGATAATTCACCAGCTTGTGCTTCACATATAGCATCTTGTAAGTCAGAGGTCACATCAAAATCTACGTCAACAAGCCCTGAGAAGGACTGTGTTTCGCCTGACCAAGCATCTCCCAAAGTATCGGGTGTGGGAACACCCGACATTGAACTGCGAGGGGAAATAGAAATATGTAGTTACGAAAACAAAAACAAAAACAAAAACAAAAAAACAAACAGCCAAAAGGTTTAGGTACTCACTATTTGTGGTTTTTTGTCATAATTTTTTAAAAAGTTAACTCTTACTTTACAGTTTTTTTTTTTATTTTGTTTTGTTTTCTTTCTTTTTCTTAATTTTTTCTTTTTTTTATTCTCGCGAAAATGCAGTCCTTCTGGTCGAATTCTTTTCCCCGTACTTCACTAGGGGTTGAGGCTTTAGTGAACACGCATTACGCGGAAGGGGGAAAAAAAAACTAGATAATAATAATAACACAGAGACACCGCAAATGAGCGCTGGGCAAAATATATTTCCAGAAATGGGTAACTTGCCATTTTTTTTTTATTTTTTTTTTCCCGTTTCTTACGCAAAACAGAATGTGACTAGCACGCTAACGAACAGGGGGGTTGGAATGAACAGATGGAGTGGCTTACAGAAAGGTATACAAGTGAGGGGGAAAAGGGTTACAATTTATTTTATTTTATTTCATTTTTTTTTTTTTTAAATTCCCCCGATATAGTCGGGATGAAGAAACGAAAGTAAACAAAAAATAACTTACAAACAGGAGCTGATTTTTTTTTCAAACGTTTTTTTTTTTCTTTTTTTTTTTTTTTTTTTCCATTCAGTAGGAACACTCACTAGGACACAAAGGACTAATATTCTCATCGCTTTTTACCTCTGGCTTCATCCCTTGAACATGAAGCGAGATCAAAAGGATCGTTAGGCCATGCTTTCACACCGTGGATCGGTACTGAAGATCGCGTATCGAGCAAGCTTTTACCCTTATGCTCTACGTGAGATTTTTGTTCTCACTGAGCTTGCCTTGGGACATTTTCACCAAAATATCGACAACTGATTCTCTTCGTTTTTTTTTTTCCTGAAATAAATCGTGAATGGAATGGAAAAAAAAAAAAAAAAAAAAAAAAAAAATGGAAGCAAACGCCAGGAATCCACTCCCCAAAGAGTACAATGCCACAAAAAAGGCATTCATATTGTCTCTTGAGAAAAAATAAAGAAAAAAAAAAGGAGAAAAAAAAAAGAAGAAGAGGTAAAAGGAACAGAAATCCCTATCATTTCCCGGATTCCGTTATTCCGTAGACGTGGAGGTGTCAGCAGGTAGTTAAAATAACCAGGTAGCTAACCGATAAAGAAAGGTTTTTTTTTTTTTTTTTTTTTTTTTTTTTCATAGCATGACGACTTAAATAATTTTTAGGGACAATTAATTAAACATCGCAATTTGTCTTTTTTTTTTTTTTTTTTTCTTTTTTTTTTGCATTTAACAAGTATTGTAAGAACGAAAAAGAATGTTGACGGAAACCTCCTTTTGCTTTATCAGTTTATGTCGGTTCACGGGGGTTTCGTGACACAAACAAAAACATCACGGTGTAATATTACTATTTTCTGTATAGTTTAAGATAAAGCCAAATTCTTTTTTTTTTTTTTTAATAAAAAGGAACATCCCGTTTTGAAAAGAAAACCTACCTGATTAGAAGAAAAAAAAAAGAAAAACTCCCCCCAGTTATATATAGAAGAATTTAGCGAGAAGAAAATACCGAGCTCGTTCGCCAACAGCTTACATCTTGTTTTAAAAAAAAAAAACAAAAAAAAATCGAACCCTGTTATTCACCAGTACCAACTCTCTCTCAGAAGAAAAAAAAATGAATTCAAGCGAATAACTAAACGGTGTTTTTATTTGTACAGAAATTGAAATCAAAAAAAAAAAAAAAAAAAAAAAAAAAAAAATGGAGGAGATTTTCTTCCAAGACAATATAAATTCTAATTTTGCAAAAAAAAAAAAAAAAGTACAAAAAAAACAAGCTCTATGGTTCATATTTTGAAAAGATGCCAAGGCAGAAGTGACCCTATTACAACATTTAAACAAACATCTGATTACAACTTCTCTGCTGAATCAATAGGTACGAGTGGACTCGTTGCCTCAATTGACTGAAGAGCTTCAGCCTCACTGGATTTCACTGCATCTTCAAGACCTGAAGAGCGCGATGCTGCAACTTGGAGTTGATGTTCTAGGTCTTGAAGACCTGCAGCGAGTACATTTATATGTCCCTCAAGAGTAGTTCTTTCAGAGGCTGATGCAGCTTTCTGATCGACCAGTGCAGCTCTTGCTTCTTTAGCAGTTTCTTGACTGCTGACTAAGTCAGTTTTCAAGTGTTGAAGTAGACCTTCTAACTCTGAAGAGAATGTTGTGGCTCCATGAACCTTCGATTCAAGTTCAGAAACTTCTGCACCTACTTGTCCCAAACGATTGTTCAGACGATTTACTTCATGAAGTGCCTTGTCTCGCTCCTGTTCAGCTGAGCTTCGTTCTGCTGATATCGCAGATGCTCCTGACTTCAGTGCTTCAACTTCACCCTGAAGACTACCTCTGTTGATAGCGTACTCTTCAAGTCTTGCTCTTAATCCAGTGGATTCATCTTGTGATGATTTCCAAAGAGCTTCCATTCGAGTTACCTCATCACATGCTCTCTCTTCTCTCTTTTCCATTGAGAGAGTGTAGTCTCGTAATTGTTCTGCAGCTTGTTGAGTGATTCGCTCAGCGCTTTTCTTGAGTTCAGCAATCTCTGCCTTAGCGACAATTAAAGCACCTCCTAAGTTACCTTGCTCTTGACTGTTACCACGAAGTCTTGCTTCGTATTCCGCTATTTGAATTTCTAAGTCACTCGCTAATTCTAGAACTCTATTACGAGATTGAAGAGCCTGGTCTTTAGCTCCAATTGCTTGAGAGAGTTGGTGTTCGAGTTGTTTGTCTCGAGTTTCAGCGTTTACGAGTCTTGATTCCAGAACTCCCTTTTCTCCAGAAGAGATCTGAAGCTGCTCATTCAACTCGGCCTTTCTGGTTGTTGCAATTCGTAAACTTTCTTGCAGGTGGATTTGTTCTGCAGCCATTTCTGACAGTTGACCTTCAAGTCTAGCGGTGTGTTCACCCTCCTCACGGAGTGCGACCTTCAGTGATTGAACTAATGCCTCCTGTTCAGCTGTTTTATCACGTTGTTGGGATATGGCGAGACCTGATGCTTCTGTTTTCTCTTTTAGAAGATTTTCAGATGCATTGGCCTCTGCGATCTGCTTCTGTAGATTAGTTTGTCGTGTTAAGGCTTCCTTGTACCTACCTTCTAACATGGCTGCCTTTTCTATTGCAGTTTGTGCATCAGCTGTTCGAGTGTCGACGCGAGTTCTCATGTCGGATAGTTGTTCCTGGAGTTTTTCAATTTGTAATTTCTGAAGGTCATTTGCTCTCTCTAATTCTGGTGTTCTCAGTTTCGCTGCTGCTAAACTCTTCCTCAATTCGAATACACGTCCTTCTGCGAGTGTCGCTCTCTCAGATGACTTCAGGTGATGCATTTCCAATTGTTCTATCCTCCTCTTCATTCCAATATTTTGGAATTCCTTCTCTTCGATGGCATTTGCGAGGTTCGTCACCTGTTTGTTAATATTGTTATCAACCAAAGAACAAAACATTAATAAAAGAAAGGTAAGAAAAAACAGTATTGTGACAAACCTTTTCTGCGTATGTTGCTGACGTTGACTGCGCTTCAAGGTTGACATTCGTAATTTGTTGAATGCTCTGGAGCTCACCACGAAGTTCTGTTTTTTTTCTTTTTTTTTTTTTCTTTTTATGATGTGTTAATAAAAAAATAACAAAAAACACAAACCTGACAACTCACTCTCAAGTTCGATTAATGTTTTTGAAGATTCAACACTAGCCCGTTCATATTCTGAGCAACGGTTTTCAAGTTCACTGATATGAGATTCAAGCGTGGACTCGATGCTCCTTCCCTCAGTGAGCTTTAGTTCTAAGTCGGATGCCCTCGCTGACTGAGCGTCAGCTCTGCTGATTGCTGCTGCTGTGGATCGTTCATTTTCCATTTTAGAATCCGCGTTGAGTTTTAATTGAGTTTCAGCTGCTGCTAATGACGCTGTAGCCTCAGCTAGACATCCGTCTAACATCGCAGCCTTGGCACCTGCAGCTTGGAGCTCAACTTCTTTCTCAGACATTCTCGACTCGATTTCAATTATTCTTTGGAGTGCTTCAGCTAGTTGACTACCCAAACTACTCGAGTGTTTTCGAGATTCTACCAGGGCGTCACCAGAGGCTCCTTTTTGCATTTTCAAATGAGTTAATTCTTCAGAAATTGTTACAATTTTTGACATAGCCACCTGAAGCTGTGATTGAGAATCTTGGTACTGTACGACGGACACATTCTGTGATGAAGCTACCTGAACGAGACGTTCCTCTGCGTCTTTGAGGTCAGCAGCACAGCGGGAGAGTTCAGATTCGAGTTCAACGACTCTGTTTTTACTTTCATATCGAAGACTGTCACACCTTGACTGCGCTTCTTCTGCTAGTGTATTCCCCTCTTTAGCTTCCATTACTTTAGTAAGGAGTTGCTGTTCAAGTAATCGAACGGCTTCAGCATGGCGTTTGGTTGCAGCTTCACTGTCGCTCTCTGTTCGTCGTTGGAGTTTTTTAAATTCAATCTCAGCAGTGTTGAGCTGCTGTTCGAGGTCAGCGCGATGTCTATTCACCTCATCGATTACTTTCTTTTCATGGAGATCGCTGTTCGTCTGAAGTTGTTTTTGTTTGAAATCTAATTCAGCTTCGAGTGTTCTGACTCTGTCGTAGCTTCTATTTCTTTCCTGACGAAGGAGTTCAAGCTGCTCTTGTTTTGAGAGGTCAATAGATTCTGAAATTTTAACTTTTTCAGACTCCAGTGTATCAAAATATGAATCTCTTGCTGTCTTGCTTGCGGAACGTTCAATGTCAAGTTGGTGTTCAAGAGTTCTTGTTTTCTCTTGAATGTCAAGTCGTGTTGTCAGTAGCTCTTCTTCTAAGGTTTCTATTTTATTTTTACACCTGTCTCGCTCCTTTTCAATAGCAGACCGAATCCCTTCTTGTTGTGATGATTTCAGTTCACTCAATTCCTTTTCAAGATTATTGAGTTCTGCTTCTTTACGTTCGATCTTAAGACGAGATTGTTCTTCGATGACGTTTAGTTCATCTTGAGCGCATTGATTGCCGTTTTTAATTCTGGCATCGATGCTTTCTTTAAGACTGCTGAGCTCATCTGAAGCTCTAATGGATACTTTATCAGCTACGGAGAGCTTTGCCTGCAGACCTCCAATCGCTGACTGTTGAGATGCGACCTTATCAATATGATATTTTCTAACAGTCGATTGCAGTTGAGTTATGTATGATTCGTAGTCACGAACTCTATCTCTGACATTGAGAACTTTCGCAACTGTTATTTCATCGGATGCTCTTAACAGTTGTAGTGAAGCATCAGCTTGTTTTGCTGTATCAGTACTCGGTGATTGCTTCCAACCGTATTCAAGTAGTTGACTTTTTATTGACTTGTGTTGATCAGAGAGAATCTTATATCTGTCTTCAAGTATTTCCATTACAGCTCCATGGCACTCAGCTAGTTCATGTTTATCGAGTGCGATGGTGTTTTCATTCAACATCAGTGTTGAGGTGTAGTTTTGGTTACGAGATTCCAAGTCTTTTAAAATAGCACTTTGAGTAGTGTATTGGATTTCAATTTGTCGAAGACGACTGACTTCCTGTTCAAGACGGATCTTCTCGCCTTCAGCTGGGGATTCCTCAACGCATTTACGTAGAGTTTCTGGGCTTTGGATTGTGGGTGTTTCAAAATGACTGCTCACTACACTTGCGAATTGTTTTTGTGGTTGTGGTGTTGTTACCAAATCACTCGATGTTTTGCGAACTTCGTCTCTCAGTCCTGCAATCTCACGGCCAATGGCAGCCTGAGTAAGAGCAAAAACATTACCACGCTCTTGTTTCTTTTGCGCTGCAGTTCTATGTGCGGCAGCTCTAGCGAGAGCTATCTCTAGTGCTCTGCTTTCAGTTCTATCAGGTAGTCGTCCGAGGACATCCATACCAACGTTACCAGAACCAGTTCCTCGTTGTGGCGACAGAGCTTTCGCTGTGATTCGAGGTGACGGTGCTAAGGAATCCATACCTCCACTTATACTACGACATAAATTATTTTTATTTTTATTTTTTTTTTTTTTTTTTTTTTTTGGAAACCTGCTGTTTTCTTGCTGTGGGTTCCCCTATTTGAAAAAAATATTTTTTAAATTGTGGATTCATTTAATCTAAACTACCCTACAACAAAAAAAAACACACTCTTTGCCGTGTTGTAGTCAAGAGGTAAGAGATATTTAAATGTGTTATAAAACGGTAAGTATAACAAAAAAAATTGCAGCTTTTTATTATTCTCGCTGACAGCATATCAACAAAAAAGAAATTAAATAAACATAAAGTAAAGGGGAAATCCCCCTTAGCGTAAAAGCAACAGAATATGACGTCTAAAGCTTAGAGAATTCTTTTCTGGAAGACTCAACGATTGTTTTTTTCATTAGACGAGTGATTTCTGACCAATCCCTTGACGAGACTAGTTGTCTCGATGTGACCCACGATGCTTCACAACCGAGAACTTCAGGGTATTTCAAGTACTCCTCGGCTTCTTCCGCCGAGAACGCTCCACACGGAATCCATCGAAGACGAGGATGAGCTGAAACAAACCTTCTGAGAGCTGGCACACCTCCAAGATGTTCCATTGGAAATAATATAACATCTGTGAGACCCATTTGTTCTGCAGAAATCGCTTCTGTTGCAGTAGTCACACCCGGGTAGTATGGAACTCCTAGTCTTTGCGAAGCATCATAAACTGCTGCAGAAAGCCCCGCCGAGGAGATGAATTCCGCGCCAATCGTAACCGCCTGATGTGCCAAGTCTGGATTCGTAATGTTACTCGCTCCCAAGACGAGTTCTTTTGGTTTTCTTAAGACTAGTTTGGTGAGGGCTTCAGCAGCGTTTTTAGACCCAAAAGACACTTGAATAATACGAGCACCACCTGCATACAGTGCACGACACATATTGTCGCAATCATCAACATTATCGCAAGATATTTCAGGTAGAAACGGATGCACGGTAACTGCAGCTTCAAGCTTTGCTCGCGTAGTAATATCTGCGGCCATTCCAATAACGACAGTTTCTCGGTTAGCTTCGTGTACTCTTGTGAAGGCACTTCTTGGAACAGAACAGGTTGGTCCTGGAGTTTCTTGTGAAAGTGCGCAAAGTACGTCACCACGTCTGCAAGCAGATCGTAAATGATGTTTGTTAAAACTACCCGTCGCACGGTATCCGAACCATTCACTTTCAACTGCGGCATCTAAGAACCCGACAGCCCAGGCATCTGATGCTCCTCTCCACTCTTTAGGTCTATGATGAACAGGAATCGTAGCCGTTGTTATGATACCACCAGCATATGCTACCGCAGTCCATCTTTTCTGCCAACCATTTCCAATCTTTGCAAGAGGACTTTTATAAGTACAAATCAACATCGGTACTTTCAGTGTTTGTCTCAACCACGTTAGGACTTGAAGTTTCTTATCAGGAGTCTTACCATTATATCTCCGATGCTCAATCATAGCGATACTAGTTAGTTGGAACTCTGTTAAATGTAATGCCGTGATGGAGGAAGTTATCGGTCGGACCATCTGCCACAAGGTTGGGAGATCGATTAGATTTGGTTTCCAATTTAAATCAACAAAGACAGGAACCCTGAAAGAGTTCGCTTTTCTAATAGCATATAGCCACGCTACTCTAGTTGTTTCTGTCAGAGATGGTGTTATTCCAGTGGTGTGGAAAACAGCAGCTCCTTTAAGGATTGCTGACCAGTCGAAATCACGACCGTGAATCCTCTGTGAGAATGATGAATGTCGTCTCTGGTGAGTAGTCTTTCCATTGACTGCAGTGAACATGAGTCCTATCTCGCTATCAGTCGCCTCATCAACAATAACATGAGTCACGTCTACACCCGCATGTGTCGCAGCACTCATTACTGAGGGTGCGTTACTCGTTGGTAGAATAGTTAAATACCTGACGTGTCTTCCTAGTGTTCCGAGTCCTATTGACGTGTTGAACTCACTGCCGCCTAAATCATTTCTGCACATCATCGAAGTCTCTCCAGCATTCTCAACGCTTAAAGACTTTATACATAAAACTGATTCTCCAAATGTCACTATGACTCCCTTACTACGGAGGGAGGGCATTTTTGTTGTTGTTGTTGTTGTTGTTTTACTCCTTTATCGTTACCTATGAGGAATCTTTTTAAATAAGAAAATTTAACCCAAAAAAAAAAAAAAAATAGCTAAAACGAAAAAACAATGACTGTGGGTAGGGCCTACAGGCCTTTCCTACGCAAGATCCTTTTTATTTTTTTGTTATTCTTTTTTTTTCATTTTTTCATTTGCCTTTTCTATTTTTTTTTAAAGAAAAGAAAAGAAAACAACACACTAACTGCCGTTGCTATTTGTTCCCAGCAATGGGACGTTCTCCGACTATAACAGGGTGATCGGTATACTACAGGTTTAATAAAAAAAAACACTACGAAGTCAAGCAGCTTGATAAAGAGGCCCAGCGCATAACAAGCAAGAAATTCCGGCTGATAAGGAGAGGGTGGTGATTAAGAAAGAATAAGATGTAGCAAACAAAAAAAAAAAAAAAAAGAAGAAGAAGAAAAAAAATCATATAATTTTTCAAAATTAATTATACACGTCTTCAGTGTCAATGCCACCGCTGTTTGTGTCCTTCTCAGCATTGCCAAATCCGAGAAAGTGAGCAGGTCTGTGTAGCTCATGGTAAAAGTTTTTCGGATTTCCCAACTCCAGTTCGTACTCCATCTGCGGGTTGAATGCTGCTCCAGCAAAATTATAATTCCACGAACCCTCATCAGGTACTAAGAAGAAACCCATAAACCTATCTGACAATAACATTTGCACTTTCTCGTAATGAGAAGGAACATAACCCTGCGCGGTAAGAATACCTCCATTTTCCTTCACTATTTTATCACCCCAATCGACTCCAGTCGGAGTCAGTTTATGACATGCCAGAGATACAGATCCAGGAGTGAAAGACGCTGATATAATGACAGCCTTCTCAGCATCCCATGAAGAATTCTCAGCTAAGTATTTACTATGAGCTAACACGTCTTGAGGTGGTAGTTGAGGTAATTCATTTGGTTGAGAATGAATCCATCCAAGTGGAACCATTTCATCAATATGAGTATGACCAGGAACCTTAACAGGCATTGTAACCTGTTGATGTGTTCCCCATTGAGGTGGAAACACGATAGCTCTAATCTCAAAGACTCCACTATTCGAAGCAGGGTGAACTCCATACAACAGTCCTCCTATCTGAGTACTGAGTTCAGCGACAGCAACGAACTTTTTAAGTAAATTCTTAGGTAACACGTATGTGTATCCTGTTTCTTTAACTCCATCGGTAGCAACGAAGATGCTGTTAGCACGAAGGTGTAAGTTGGTACAAGATATAGCACGTACTCTCCAATCAGTTTTTGAAGTGTACGGAGACTGTCCGTATGGAGCAGTGGTTGTAGAAACTATTTCATTTCCTAATTTATCAACAGTTTTAACCGTTACAGATGTGACTTGTGTTTGATCGGATGCGTTCTTTTCAAGGTCAGCTTTCTGTTGTTGTTGTTCACTTGGAGCACTGATTTCCATTCCAAGAATGATATCTTTAACTTCACTACTTGTGAGAGATTGAGCATTTACGTTATTCTTCTTTTCATAGTCAGCCAATATCAAGTTCTTTAAAGCTACTTCAACATCTTCCCACTCATCTTGAGTTAGAGTCGGCCATAAATGATGTTCTTGAGTCACGGTATCTTCATCAGGCATCAGGATTGCTTTTGTTCTGTGAATGTTTAAGTACAAAGCTCTCAGGAGTAGGATCAATCTGTTGAGGGCTGCGAATGAAGGAATGGTTTCTAACCAATCGTCAAACATAGTGTACAGAATCTGTTTTGTTTTTTTGTTTTTTTGTTTTTTTGTTTTTTTGTTTTTTTGTTTTTTTGTTTTTTTGTTTTTTTGTTTTTTTTTCATAAAACAGAAAAAATAACAATTGCCATACCATCTGTGGTTGTGTTGCCTTCAGGATCGCATCTCCCAACTTCTGAATTGACATCGCCGCCTGAAATGGAAGATTCAACTCAGAACCCTTTATGACAATGTTGGGGAAATCTATCAAATTAACCTGTTTTTGTGTTGTGTGTTGTGTGTTTTGTGTTGTATGTTATTCGGTTCAATGATAATAATAATAATAATTACAAACCTCCAAAGGATCAAGAAGTCCCTTTCTGGTTACAATAATTTGTTTTGGCTGTTCTTCAAGTGGCAGAGAACTGATCAAAGCAGCAACTTCTTCAGCTGTTTTCCATTTCGCAAGTTGAGAAAGACGTTTTTGACCAGCCCAAACAGACGTATGGATAATTTTTAAATATAACTGACCAGTTCTTGGATTGAAAATGAATAGCGCTCCATTCATTGGTTTTGTTGTAATGTTTCCGTTTACAGTTTTATGTTGTTGGACTCTGTAAACATGAGAATCATCCACAAACCATATAATCTGATGACTGAGTAGTTCTCCAAAATTCTGAGAATTGAGGTACGGCTCAGTTGGTTCTGAACTGTACAACTGAAGACCTTTTCTAATTCTCTCTCTGAGAATATGAAGAGCAGGGTTTTCCCTCATTATTAAACCCATCGCCTTATCAACTAAAGGTTTTAATCCGAGAAACCAATTACCATAAGCTGAGTGTAGGTTATAAGCCAAATCAACGGCAATAAGAGCTCCCGAGTCTGAGGGGTATTGACTCACGTTATCAGTCATGTACTCGCTGTACTTAGCACGAGAATAACGCTCAATATCGTGAGAGTCGAAATCTCCCCATCGGAGTTGTACGTCTAACCAATACTTCTTTCTGGTAGTTTTATCATAGGTATCGTTTGTTGATTGTAAACTCAGTAAACTTGGAGTAGATACATGCCATTGCCATGATGCAAATAAAACAATATCAGCACAACTGCTGTTCATTTTGTAACTCTTTCTTGGATGAATTCTTTCTTTTTGAACAGTTTCAATCTGTAAGGACGTCGTATCTCTGTCTAATACTTGAATAAGCTGAATGACTAAAGACTCGTGAATCTTCTGCCACATGTGAGCTCTAAAAATCTGAATCAAACTAATTTTTAACGTCGGTAACTTTCCATGCATGAATATCCCAGTTAAATCTAGCTGAACTTGAAACCCAACATAAACGTTTGCCCTGTTGATCGTTGGTGACCACCATAAAGTAAATCTACGGTTAGGAATCTGATTTAATCCCATTCTTTGTGCGTTTGTTAGTTTTTTATGTTTCATAGAGTCTTCAAAACCGGCGGCTTTTTCCCAAAATAAACCCTCCCATGTTGGGAAGTATGTTCCTTTAAACAGCGAGTGTTCAAGGATACCTTCAACACCACCAAGAGCCTGAATCATATCAGTTCTGTAGTTGTTTAAGTTCCAGAGCTTTCCATCATGTTTCTGATGAGTCCACCAGAAAGGCTGTGCTCTCGGTTGCTGAAACTTTTTGAAATCTTGTCTAACTCTCCATCCCTTGTCATGAGCAAGAGTATGCCTGTCTTTTTGAAATAGAGTATTGATTCTCGGTACTCCTCTATCCCAACTGTCTTCTAAGTCTTCAAGTGTTAGTCGTTTGTTGTTTGAGATAGCATCCTTTCTCTTTAATGTATACTCATGCCATACTCTCTTTGAGTCTTGGAACTCTGATTCCCAAGGTAACATATAGCGATAGACGTTTGGGATCAGTTGGTCTTCCTCATGAGTCATTCCTGATCTAAAGAATTTAATACCCGTGTCTGTTTGTTTTGCGTATGTTAGATCAGCTGCTGGTATCAAAACATGACCCATTGATAACATTCCAAGTCCACCGAGTTCTTTTGGAGAGTAGAATACGACGGGTGGGAATCTCGAAGGCATCTTACTATTTAAACCTATCTTTACTCGAGTTTGAATTTTATTCTCAGCCTTCACAATCAAGTCAAGCAACTCTTCAGTATGAATAGTTGCTTCTCTGTAATAAGTAACCAAACTAATGATGACTGTGTTCCATTTGTTTACTACTTTTGTAAAAGTTACTGACCCAGATGTCATAAGAACTTGACGAATTCTATTTTCAAAAGCTTTAACAGCATCGTCGGCTACTCTGAGATGTGCTTGTGCTGTTCGTTCCTTCGTTGATTCGTTTTGAAGATTCCAAACCCCATCGGAGTCGATTAGTTGTTCGTTTGGTTGTCTACATTTTGGAGCGATTCTCACTTCAAATCCGCACATTGAAAATAATAAATTTGGATTATCCTTGGAGTAGACTGACACAAACGCATCTTCCCACTGAAATGTTGTCAACGATCTCGGCAATCTGTTTTTTAAATCCCAAAATACAGCTCTTCCTAAGTTAACATCGTGTCTCATTAGTCTCATACGAGAATCTCTCGGCCAACATTTCTTATTGTTGTATCCGACAACGTTTTCGTTGTTTGGATCCGGATGTTCAGTAAGAAAACGATAAATCAAATCTTTTGACTCATCGTGTGTAAATTTAAATAAAATATGAACCTTGTCAATGTATCGTTGATATAACCTAATCGGATGTTTTACCTCATGTTCTGGGTTTCTGTATCTCAAGAACGGGTTTGGTTCTTTTGTACTACCAGCCATTTCAGAAGCACGGTTAAGACCGAGTAGGAGCAAGTCGAGGATTAATCCGTAAAATTGAAACACGAATGGAGCAAACTGAAGTCCTCTAATCAATCCATAACTATTAGTGTGAGACATGTCTTTGTATGATATTGTTATGTTATTCTTAGCAGTGATGTAGTCTGCGATGTTGTGATCAACGATAAGCCTGAGCAATCTGTTCAGCATTGAAAAATCAATTTTATCATAAACTTTATCAAAGGTGGCTTCCATCATAACGACGCATTCACCATTTGAAGTCTCCCAAATCTTATCTAAATTATTAACTCCTTGACACCATTTATATACCAGGAATGGTGGGGGTTCTGAATCTCCAGGCTTAACCCAGTTCGGAAACAATCCACGTTTGTCAGCTTCAAACCATAAGAATTGTTCAAGGTATGCGTCAGTGATCTTTTCCAAAGGTTCAATTTCTGTTACGGGGATCAAATGAGAGAAATTATCAAAATATTCCAATTCCACCTCCTTAAACGCTCTCTGCGTTAGAAGATGTCGTTTTATTCTTGTGAGAGTTTCGTGAGGACTGTCATAAGCCTGTTCTATTAATCCTAACTCTTCACGTTGTTTTTGATTAAGACGACTCTTAACATTGTATGCTTCTTTGAGACGTTCCAAAGCTAAAATCAATAGTTTAGTGTCGTATTTGTATGAGACTGGAGGGAAGTGGATAGGAATGAAATTCCTGGATTCTAACCAAGAGACTGTCATTTTATAAATTGCGACACCCTGTTCAGATGTAATGTAAGGACCATCCTTTTTGTAGTTGTGTTGACGTTCGTGTTCAGCTTTTAGCTGAAGACGGGTTAGTCTTCCCAAATTCTTTTTTACAACAGTTTTATCAACAGTGTCTCCTCTTCTGATTCGTTCTCTGTTGTAGTGAGCGACGTTAGTCCACCAGTCGGCTTTGTTTTTAACGTATCGATGAACCATGTGTTCAAGTGGTACTGGCATTCCCTGGACTCTCCATGGAATGTTAGCTTTCCAACATCTCCATGCTTCTGATAAATGTTGTAGAATAGTTTTAACTTTGTTTCCCTTAACACCTTCAGGCATCATGTCTTTTATTTCATTCATAAAAGACATTCGAAGCTCGAGATCGAAATTCGATTCAACTCGTTGTTTTGTAATCGTCTGAGCGACTCCTTTATTTTTTCTACCTTCAAAATTCCTAGCTAATAAATTTCCAAGCCACTTTTCAAGTAACGGAACAATTCCACGAAGAAAGAAGATCCAGACTCTCCATCCAGGTGCCCAGAAACCAACACCAGGTCCTTTACCGACTTGACCAGTATTAAATCTCCAGTAGATAAGATGCTTTAAATCTTTACACATTCTAACTTGTCTCATTAGTCTGTACTTGTATCGGTACATTCCAGTCAGTTGACCAACATGAGCAAAAGTATACTGAATTCCGTCTGCTAATTGAAAGGCATCAATGTTCCCCAGTCGGTATTGAACTGAAGCGTCGACAATTAGCTTCACCAATCTCATTAGTTCTCTGCAAAGATGAAAAGCGTTTCCGAATCGAGACTTCTTTCGTTCTTTTGTTGTGAGTGTTTTCACAGGTTTTAGATTAAAATTATAATCAAGATGCATGTAGTTAAGTCCCTTACGATGGATTAACAAGTTCAGCATATTATGACCTTGACGACATAGTTGTAAACCTGCCTCAACCCAATCAAGTTCAGAAGTTTGAAAGAATTTCGTTGTTCGTAAATTCCTAAACATGTATTTCTTACTCATAGCTTTAGGACGACGTTTGTGCAGTTCATTCCAAACCCAAGTCTTTAACAGTTTTTGATATGACACTCTAACCTTAACAGGATAAGTCATTTCACAATGCTCTTGGTACCAACTTTTAACCAGCGGAACATCAACTGCTCTTCTCAATTTACCAGTTCTTTTATTATAAGGATGAGGTGCCCATAACAACTCAATTCCACCGTTGGTACTATCAGTTGATAAGTCTGTGGTTGATAGAAGAGGTTGCATGTCTTGTGGAAGATGAAATTCTTCTAACTCACCAAGGACTTGTTCTTCATGAGATCCGTCTCTCTTTTCCATTCTATAGTGAGGAATGATGTTAACAATCGGATCAAAGTAGAATGCTGGTAGATCTGGATCAGCACTTTTAATATACACCAGAGCTGGTCGATGATAAACAGCTAACGTCACTTTCCTCGGCCTATCATTGTACAGATACGGAAAAGCTATTTGATATTCGGTTCGAATTTGGTTTCGGATTATAATTTTACCAACGTCGTTAAATTCATTCCAGTCTTCATCATGAGGGTTGATATCTCTATGAAGGGGTTCGTACTTAGGACCTCCAGGAATGGCCATATTAAGGGCCTTAGCAGTATAAAATGATTGCAAGTTAAATAAATAGAAGTAATTAGGATCAATAATATCAGAAAACAACGGACCAGCCAATCTGTATAAATTCTCCATGATAGGAACAGAGAGGTTCCATTTCTTCTTTCGAATGTGTTGAAATGGTAGTTCTGGTTCATAATCGTAAAACCAATCAAACGTTGGTTCATCTTCCTCCTCGTCAAGCTCCATTTGAATTGCCTCTAAAGGCTCAACATCGAGTAGATTATCACCATAATCCAGAGGAGGCTCTTCATCATCAAAAGGTGGAAATTTCATTCTTCGAAAGTGCTGTCTGTCTCTCTTCTCTCTTCTCATCATAATCCACATTGTCGCCCATTGAGCAATATAGATAGGTTCTACCACTCTCGCAACATTGTTCACGAATGTAATAGCTCCAGTTATGTGGTATAAAACAGGTACGTATCGAACTTGTTCCCAAGGCATTGGAAGGTTTTCCAACAGCTTTAAGGCAGCGTGAGGAACGAACCTTAATGCTCCTAAAAAAACACGTTTTTCATTTTTAAAACGTTTGTTAGTCATGTCTCCGTGTACCTTGACAGCTTGTCTAATAGAAGAAGCAGACATTTCTTCTTTATCATTACCAGCAACAGCACCATAACGTTTCTTTTCTTCGTGACGCTTGGCGTTCATTTTCTTCCATCTGGAGGCATTTCGGTCGAGCTCCTCCGCGACCGCGGAGGACATTTTTTTTTTTTTTTTTTTTTTTCTTCTTCTGCTGCTGATAATAGGAGGATACGGTAAATTAATAAACGAAAACTTAATAAATCAACATCTCGTCACTAAGAGTAATCCATATACCTCCTTACCTCTATTCTCTCATCAGTATAGTGTAGAAGTAAGTCAGTCAAATGTTGAGACTGAAGCACTCCAGTTTGCAGGGGGGAAGCAGAAGATAACTAAGAACGACAGACGATCGACAAGTAAAAATATAAAACAAAAAAAAAAAAAAAAAAAAAGTTAAAAAATACAACTATTAAGGAATACAAAAAGGAACGACGCTTCTCACAAGATAATATCGACCAGCCAACCCGACTCAAGAATTGCTACTCAAGAAAGGGGAAGTGAAGGCCAACAAATAAAAAGAAAAAAATAATTAATAACAATAACAATAACAATAAGAAATCTATTCAGCCTATAAACCCCACACGATGGATACAACAAGAAAATTTTCTTCCTCCAGATGCGTCTACAACACCAGCAGACGCAATAGAGATTAATAACACCTGTGTGGGACATGCAAAGATTTTTTTTTTTATTTTTTTTTCCCTCCTCCCTTAACAACGGACTGAACACCACGTTATTCAAAACAGAAGAGAATGCCACTTACAAAAAAAAATGAATAAATAAATAAGAAGAAGTACAATACAATCACCTCTGACGGTGTAATGTTAACATAATCAGGGCACCGGAAGAGTTATTTCTAATATGTAGAGAGAGAAGAACAAGCAAGTCTCACTTGACTATAAAACATAACTTAATTCTTTGCCAGATGGAACTGCTACAAGTGGTCTGCTGGTCGGCTGAGAGATCGTTTGAGGCCAACGTGCAGACAATGGTCTAGCTGGTTGAATAAAAAACCTATCTGACATTGACCCATTAGAAATAGAAGCCTGACGACTATCGGGTGTTGGAATCTGTCGATGCGCATGATGAGCAACTGGCGGAGGAGGAGGCGTTGATCTCGGGATCGGTTTCGGTACCATCCTCACTGGTGTCACATCCGGCGACATATATTGCGGTGCACTCCCCGCCGGAGAAACCGACAACGGTGGCCTCACAACAGGTATTCTCCATTCCTCAGGAAATACTGGTGTTGGATTATGTCCAATCTCTTTATGAATTCTTGCCTTGTGTATTAAATTACTTCTCGCAGAAGGTCCTTCCCAAGGTACCGACCTCTTATGATTTACTGACAACTCAGGATGAGGATCCTGAGGCATATGTGAAGCATGCCTCGCCTCATAATGAAGTAAGGCTGGTGTTGCTGGTGGAAGATCTCGATGATGAACTCGAGGAGGGATGATTTCAGATTTAGAAGCAGGTGGAGGCCAAGAGAACTCTGTTCGATGAGGACTTCTTGCCCGAGAATGAGGTTCATTAGAGAGGTGCTGTTCAAGAGGACGATGAGGAACATCTCCAACCCATCTACTGCTGTCATCAGCAATCACTTCCGCTCTGTCAACGACCCAAAGCATTTCTTGCCATGCAGTATCAGCAGGTATACTTGTGTGCTTGGGCCCTCCTGATGATTTTTCTGCAAACGTAAAGGTGTGTTCTTGAGTTGGCTCTTCTACTCTTCTTCTTGTTTTCCCGAGTTCCAGTCGTTCACTTGCTTTGATTGCGTCGGTTCGAACTTCTTTTAGAAACTCAGCGATTGGACCTCCTCTTTCTAACCCTGAGATAAGAACTGGTTCTACAGTTACAATTAATCCTTCGTCGTGAAGGTTTGATTTATCTAATTGTATTCCTGTTACACGATGCATTGTGAAAGGAGGTGTGATGACGCTACTCTCAACAGGATATTGTGACAGAGCTGATACTGTTCTCCCAAGACCAGCACAATTCTTTGCATGGATTATTATAGATCCAGGGCATTCATCTGTTTCTCCTCTGGCTGCTGCCATTGCTGTTCTCTTTAAATGAGTTGCTGTCATTGGACCTGTCCATACAAACTTATCATTTGGGTTTAGAAACTTGTGAGAGTCAACAGTCTCTTTAGAAACATAACCAGATCCGACTCCAAGAAATATTTCTTCGTGACTTGTTGTTCCTTCTACTGGATCAGAAGGATCACCTGGACAGGTTGCCCAGAGTGTGCATAACCATTTTATCCACTTTTCTATTTCAGGATTTGTTTCTGAATTAAAATCATGAAACAGATCCATCAATGAAGGATTCTTCGATGAATAATTAGACCAGACTTCATCATCTTCTGGCAAGTCATTGCGAGAACGTCGTTCAGGAGCGTCATCATGTCCTAAATCTCTATCAATGTCAGCACCTCGTTGAGTAGCTTGACGAAGTACTAGTAATTCAGCAGTTGTGGGAGCATAGTTCTTGATACCTGGTTGTTGAGATACGATACGTCCAAGGCAGGCTAGGATGGCTTCGTGCTGATATAATAACATTGTTTCTGAGTCGACTTCCGGCGAACCTTCATTCTCCTCAGTCGGATCAGACATATCAAGTTCTGGGAAGGTGAGGTTGGCAGCCATCTCTGAAATGACGTCGCCTTCTTTGCTTCTGTAAATTTCAATAATTTTTTGAATCATTTGCTGGATGTCGTCTTCAGTCGGTTGATCATCTTTTCCAATAGCTGTTGCTTTGTACAATTCATTATCAGATTTTATTCTATCTGAACTAGGCACGTCACTCCTCCTTCCAACTGCTTTAATCATAAACTTACTCTCCTGTTGAGCTCTAACTTTCGCCACCCCTCTTAGTTCAGACTCGATTCTATTTGTGTCGATTTCTTCTGCTATTTCTGGTTTTGTAGCCAAGGCGGCATTGTCTTCTTCAACTGCTGGTGTTTCATTTGATTGATCATTCTGTTCAGATTGCTCATCAGGTTTTTGTTTCTTTGGTGGCATATCGTGAATAAATTCTGATTTAAAAAAAATAAACAATTATCGAAAGAATTATTTCAGTGACCGATGACTATGTCGAGTTCTCTCATCACCGTAACTTGTTTTTTCTTTTTTTTTTTTTTTTTTTTTTTTTTTTGAGTGTTTCACTACCGTGTTTCTCCTTCTCCTTTTTGTTACTATAATTGCTTAGGCGCTGCCCTTACTGGGTGGCCGTTCACTTTTTCGAGACGATGGGGATGCGACACGGAAACTGATTGCGCTGTGAGCCGATTGGGTGCGGGAACCACCCCATCCACTGCACTATGACGCCCCCCGCATATCGTGAATAAATTCTGATTTAAAAAATAAACAATTATCGAAAGAATCACTTCAGTGACCGATGACTATGTCGAGTTCTCTCATCACCGTAACTTGTTTTTTTATTTTCGTGTGTTGCGTGTTGTGAAATATATAAAAAAAAAAAATTTTTTTTTTGTAGAGATATCATGAAATCGCTGAAAAGCATTATCGGAGAAATCAAGATCGATAGTAATTTTTTATTTTATTTTTTTTTCCATCCCTTTTTTTAAAAAAAACTCGTTTAAAAAAAAAAACTCATGCTAAAAAAGTAACATCAAAACGAGGTACTTGTTTATATGTTTTTTTTTTGTATGCAACTTCCGATCAGATCGAAATCACGAAATCTTTTTTTTTGCTGCGTTCAACGAAAAACATAAGGCTAATCTGAATGGTTTCTCATTTATTTCTTTTTTTTTTTTTTTTTTTTATCGGAAACAGAGGGATCAACAGAAAACACTCACACGTCTTTTATTTTATTGTTTACACTTGAAAACAGCAGGTTTTTGTGTACAAAAAGCCATAAAAGTGACCCGTACAAACAACTAATCAGCAACAGCCAGCATACGTTGGGAAAAAAACAAACAAACAAACAAAAATAAAACTGCGGATTTAATGCGGTGGGGGAGTGGAGGCAAATAAAGTGTTTTGTGATGGATATTGTTTAACACATGTTCATTCAACACAATTACACTTTACCTGTTGTTTTCAAAATCGAAAATTTGTGTAAACAGGCTGGGGTCAACATGACCGTTGACGACAGAACATTGGGAAAGCTACAATTTCCAAAAAAAAAAGAAGAAAATAAATAAATAAACCGACGCGGAAATACGTCCCAACCGTCACTCACACTATTAAAGTTCGTAAATTTCGTTCGCCAGCTATTTATCTTATCTCCTCTCCCTAGATGAATTCTAGTGGATTATGTATGCTCCCGAAAAAACGTTTGCAAATGAGTTTATTTTTCGTTTTTTTATTGTTCTTTTTTGCTTCCAAAATTCAATCTGAAAGTTACTTACCTTCTACATCTTCAATTTAAATATTCCTCTTATCACCATTTAAGTTACTCAATGATAATGATTGAGGTTGGTAAATCACTTCTCTTTTTTTCATAACAACATACGTTGGGGGGATGGGGAAAGCAGTCACTGTCTGATTGATCAAAACCAATTAGCTGTAACATAATAATAACCTAAAACTAAGTCGATATTTTAGTTATGCACGAACCACGTTAACTGAAGTGATTACGTTACAGTAGCGTTTATCTTTCTGCCCAGTATTCCTTTTTTGTACCTATGCGCGAAAAAAAAAAAAGAGAAAGAAAAAGAAAAAGAAACGATTGCGAGTAATTTGATACTGCATTCTTAGTGAAGGAAAGATGAAAACAGAAAACACGCTGGCAGTCACCTCACTGAATGCACCACAGAGAGTGTGTGAGTAAATCGAAAAGCAATAAAAGAAAAGAAACCCAAAAACGACACAACCATGTGTTAATCAAAGAAAAAAGGCTCGCTCATAAAAAGAAACAAAGGAAGGGGAGGGGAAAGAGACACAAAACAAAGAGGACAGATATGCAGTTAACTAAAGGCAATGCAATTACAAAAGGAAGAGGAGGATTTGATAGAAATAATATGATGTATGGATTACTAGATGAATATCAAAACTAATTGATGTTCATCGGAAGGACCAACTCGTCCTCAGGTCCGATGACGAATTTCCACTCACCTGAAACAGTAATGAAGTCTCCAGACATATCCGACAGTGCCACTGAGTTCGCTGTTACAGGGAAACTCAGTGTCAGCGACTGACCAGGTTGAAGGTTAACTCTCTCAAACCCAACCAAGCTTTTCAAAGGATATCCATTCTTACCAGGTGTCGGAGGCTTAGTAAATGCCATAACAACATCACTACCAGCTCTGTCACCAGTATTCGTTACTGTAATACTGATACTCGTAAGTGGTGCTGAATCCTCAGTCTCTGAGTACTGACGCTTCGCATTCAACTTACCAACTTCCGTTTCAAGAACCGACTTCCTAATCGACAACTCCGACACAGAACTGCGGTACGAGAATGTGGTATAAGAAATACCCGATCCATAAGCATACACTGGTGTTCCAGTGTAGAATCTGTAAGTTCTTCCTGGATTGTTGCTTGATGCATTTGGTCTGAATCCCATATCAAACATTGATAAATTATTAATATAATCCTTCGGGTATTGAGTGTGAGGAAGACGACCACCCGGGTTGTAATCTCCAAAAATGACGGAAGCGATAGCAGATCCTCCAGACTGACCAGGGTATCCCACCCACATAATTCCATCAACGTTCAAGTTGTTCTTTGCCACAGAGAAATCAACAGATCCACCGGCCATTACGACTACCATCACTGGTCCCTTTGATGCTGCGGCAACTTCATTGATGAACTGTTCTTGGTATCCAGGAAGGGAAATAATAGTACGGTCGTGAGCTTCACCCTCCTCCTTGGTGCTGATACCGATCACAATGACAGTCGCGTCAGCTTCTCTCGCCGCGATTACTGCGTCCCCGAATCCAGCAGTCGAAGCACACTCGGTGTCGCATCCCTGAACATAGGAAACCTTCGTATAATTTGAGAGACCCATCACTGGGGAGATCAAATATGGAGCCACACCCTGGTAGTTCCCCTGCATCACATTAGTGGCGTTGGCATTTGGTCCAACAACAGCGAGTGTCTTGATGTTGTCAGTTGAAAGTGGGAAAGCCTTATTAGTGTTCTTCAAGAGAACCATTCCTTGCTGAGCAACTTCCAACGCGAGTTTCTGATGTGAAGGAATGTTAACCATTTCCTTGTAAGTATAGTTTAAGTACGGCTGGTTACTTGCTGAGTCAAACAGTCCGAGTCTGATCTGAACGGCGAACAAGTGCTCGAGAGCCGTGTCAACTTGAGACTGGGTAGTAACATTGTCTTGCATCGACTTCAAAAGGTTTCCGTGAAGGAAGCTCCCGCAGTCGGAATCCATACCGGCCTCGAGAACATCTCTGCAGGTGTCGTCAGAGTTGGCGTAGTGGTGTGCGTTGTGAACATCATCCACAGCATTACAGTCAGATGTGATGTATCCTTCAAATCCCCACAGACCTCTTGCGAATCCATTCATAATTCTTTCATTAGCACATGAAGGAACTCCATTCACGGCATTGTATGAACACATTAAAGCTGTTACCTTTCCATTCATAACACAAGAGTGGAAAGCAGGGAGGTAAGTGTCTGCCTCATCCTGCTGGTTGATTATCGCGTTGAAGTGATGACGGTCAACACCACCCCAGTTCTCGAGATCATAAGCGTAGTAATGCTTACAACAGGATGATGCTTTGACGTGCTTTGGATCTTCACCTACTTGGAATCCAGGAACAAAGTACTTCGCATACATGGATGTTGCGTATGGGTCCTCTCCCGGAGTCTCGTGACCACGTCCCCATCTCGGGTCTCTTATTAAGTTGATGTTGGGGGTCCAGAAAGTTAAACCAGCGTGTCCCACATTGTTCATAGCTCTGGCCTCAGTTGAAATTACGTTACCAATACTGTGCCAGAGGTCTTTGTTAAAACTCGCACTGGTTGTAATCACCTGCGGGAATGAAGTAGCGCAAGGTGTCTCAGCGTCAAATGTCACACCCGGTGAGTCACCAACACCGTGAAGGGCTTCAGACCACCACTGGTAACTCGGAAGACCCTTCGCTGCTACTCCAGACGCACCGTTCGAGAACAATCCGATCTTTTCACTTGTTTCTAACTGACTAACGATCCACTGTGCTCTTTGAGAAGTACTTTTAGTCTCATCACAAAGTTCAGATCCCTTCAGTGGAGGCTGGTCACAAGGTCTGGTGGCAACCGCTGAGGCCACCATTGCAACACCTGCTACAGTTCTAAACATCTTATATAAACTACTACTGGTGATACAATTATTTAATTAAACTTAACAAAAACACTACCACCACAGACACAAAGAGTCACAAATTACGAAGCTTCGGAGTATCTTAACATGTTCATCCTTTTTGTGTTTGGGAAATAAAAATATTTTTTTAAAAAATCACACCAATAAGAAATCATTGTTAGCAAATTCAAATTTTTTCCACACCCTCTTTGTGTTTGAGGGGTGATAAATGTCTAGCTAGAAGGGAAGAGTGTATGAAATTTCTTTTCTTTTCTTTTCTTTTATTCTCTCTTTTGCATTCTGCTGAAAAGGATCGCTGAAAAGCATTATCGGAGAAATCAAGATCAGCAGTAATCTTTTCTTTCCATTTTTAGTTATAAAAATCGTAAAAAAAACACAAGCCGAAAGCTACATCAAAAACGAGGTACTGATGCGGACTATTCTTGTTTGTGTTAATTTATTTTTCTCTTTTGAGTTTCAACTTCTGATTAGATCGAAATTATGAAACTTTCTTCTTCGTACGTTGGAAATAAAACAACGAATTTAATTTGATGGGGGACTTGGATAAATAAATCATAAATAATTAAATGTTAACATGCAACAAATGAGACATGAATCACTAAAACTGGATGGGGGAGTGGAGGCAAAGAATGTAATTTGAAAGAACTATTGATTTTGTTTACATGTTCATCAACACACAATACATTTCACTTGTTGTTCTCAAAATCGCAAAGTTCGATTCGCGGGTCAACACACGATCGTTGACGAGAATGTTGGGAAAGCTACAATTTCCAAAAAAAAGAAGAAAAAAAATAAACCGACGCGAAAATACGTCCCAACCGTCACTCACACTATTAAAGTTCGCAAATTTCGTTCGCCAGCTATTTATCTTATCTCCTCTCCCAGATGAATTCTAGTGGATTATGTATGCTCCCGAAAAACGTTCGTAAATGAGTTTTCTTGTCGTGTTTTTTGTTTCCAAAAAATCCATTTTGAAAGCCACTTACCTTCAAACTTTCAAAAAAAAAAAAAAAACTCAACTCAACTCAACTCAACTCAACTCAACTTCTCAATATTAATATTCATATCTCTCCCTTTGAGTAACCTAAAGATAATGATTGAGGCTTGCAATCACATTTCTCTACACATTTTGTAAACATACTTGTGCCTATTAGCATCTCTTTTTTCATAGCAACATACGTGGTGGGGAAAAAGCAGACGCTGTTTAATTTTTTTACGTTACAGGAGTGTCTATACTTGTTGTTCAATATTCCTTGCCAGTCACCTCACACAATGCACCACAGAGAGTGTGTGAGTAAATCGAGAAGCAATCAAGAAGAGAAAAGAAAATCCAAAAAGACATAAGCAGGTGGTAATCAAAGAAAAAAAAGGCACGTTCATAAAAAGACACAAAGCAAGGGGAAAGGAAAGAGACACAAAACAAAGAGGACAGATATGCAGCTAAAGGCAATGCAATTACAAAAGGAAGAGGAGGATTTGATAGAAATAATATGATGTATGGATTACTAGATGAATATCAAAACTAATTGATGTTCATCGGAAGGACCAACTCGTCCTCAGGTCCGATGACGAATTTCCACTCACCTGAAACAGTAATGAAGTCTCCAGACATATCCGACAGTGCCACTGAGTTCGCTGTTACAGGGAAACTCAGTGTCAGCGACTGACCAGGTTGAAGGTTAACTCTCTCAAACCCAACCAAGCTTTTCAAAGGATATCCATTCTTACCAGGTGTCGGAGGCTTAGTAAATGCCATAACAACATCACTACCAGCTCTGTCACCAGTATTCGTTACCGTAATACTGATACTCGTAAGTGGTGCTGAATCCTCAGTCTCTGAGTACTGACGCTTCGCATTCAACTTACCAACTTCCGTTTCAAGAACCGACTTCTTAATCGACAACTCCGACACAGAACTGCGGTACGAGAATGTGGTATAAGAAATACCCGATCCATAAGCATACACTGGTGTTCCAGTGTAGAATCTGTAAGTTCTTCCTGGATTGTTGCTTGATGCATTTGGTCTGAATCCCATATCAAACATTGATAAATTATTAATATAATCCTTCGGGTATTGAGTGTGAGGAAGACGACCACCCGGGTTGTAATCTCCAAAAATGACGGAAGCGATAGCAGATCCTCCAGACTGACCAGGGTATCCCACCCACATAATTCCATCAACGTTCAAGTTGTTCTTTGCCACAGAGAAATCAACAGATCCACCGGCCATTACGACTACCATCACTGGTCCCTTTGATGCTGCGGCAACTTCATTGATGAACTGTTCTTGGTATCCAGGAAGGGAAATAATAGTACGGTCGTGAGATTCACCCTCCTCCTTGATGCTGATACCGATCACAATGACAGTCGCGTCAGCTTCTCTCGCCGCGATTACTGCGTCCCCGAATCCAGCAGTCGAAGCACACTCGGTGTCGCATCCCTGAACATAGGAAACCTTCGTATAATTTGAGAGACCCATCACTGGGGAGATCAAATAGGGAGCCACACCCTGGTAGTTCCCCTGCATCACATTAGTGGCGTTGGCATTTGGTCCAACAACAGCGAGTGTCTTGATGTTGTCAGTTGAAAGTGGGAAAGCCTTATTAGTGTTCTTCAAGAGAACCATTCCTTGCTGAGCAACTTCCAACGCGAGTTTCTGATGTGAAGGAATGTTAACCATTTCCTTGTAAGTATATTGTAAGTACGGCTGGTTATACGCTGCGTCAAACAGTCCGAGTCTGATCTGAACGGCGAACAAGTGCTCGAGAGCCGTGTCAACTTGAGACTGGGTAGTGACATTGTCTTGCATCGACTTCAAAAGGTTTCCGTGAAGGAAGGTCCCGCAGTCGGAATCCATACCGGCCTCGAGAACATCTCTGCAGGTGTCGTCAGAGTTGGCGTAGGCGTGTGTGGTGTGAATATCATTCACAGCACCACAGTCAGATGTGATGTATCCTTCAAATCCCCACAGACCTCTTGCGAATCCATTCATAATTCTTTCATTAGCACATGAAGGAACTCCATTCACGGCATTGTATGAACACATTAAAGCTGTTACCTTTCCATTCGTAACACAAGAGTGGAAAGCAGGGAGGTAAGTGTCTGCCTCATCCTGCTGGTTGATTATCGCGTTGAAGTGATGACGGTCAACACCACCCCAGTTCTCGAGATCATAAGCGTAGTAATGCTTACAACAGGATGATGCTTTGACGTGCTTTGGATCTTCACCTACTTGGAATCCAGGAACAAAGTACTTCGCATACATGGATGTTGCGTATG
Source organism: Flectonema sp. DT1601 (assembly GCA_964019425.1). Classification (NCBI taxonomy): domain Eukaryota; phylum Euglenozoa; class Diplonemea; order Diplonemida; family Diplonemidae; genus Flectonema; species Flectonema sp. DT1601. Next base: position 355,110 of record OZ025852.1, on the reverse strand, counting down.
GGTCCTCTCCCGGAGTCTCGTGACCACGTCCCCATCTCGGGTCTCTTATTAAGTTGATGTTGGGGGTCCAGAAAGTTAAACCAGCGTGTCCCACATTGTTCATAGCTCTGGCCTCAGTTGAAATTACGTTACCAATACTGTGCCAGAGGTCTTTGTTAAAACTCGCACTGGTTGTAATCACCTGCGGGAATGAAGTAGCGCAAGGCGTCTCAGCGTCAAATGTCACACCCGGTGAGTCACCAACACCGTGAAGGGCTTCAGACCACCACTGGTAACTCGGAAGACCCTTCGCTGCTACTCCAGACGCACCGTTCGAGAACAATCCGATCTTTTCACTTGTTTCTAACTGACTAACGATCCACTGTGCTCTTTGAGAAGTACTTTTAGTCTCATCACAAAGTTCAGATCCCTTCAGTGGAGGCTGGTCACAAGGTCTGGTGGCAACCGCTGAGGCCACCATTGCAACACCTGCTACAGTTCTAAACATCTTATATAAACTACTACTGGTGATACAATTATTTAATTAAACTTAACAAAAACACTACCACCACAGACACAAAGAGTCACAAATTACGAAGCTTCGGAGTATCTTAACATGCTCATCCTTTTTGTGTTTGGGAAATAAAAATATTTTTTTAAAAAATCACACCAATAAGAAATCATTGTTAGCAAATTCAAATTTTTTCCACACCCTCTTTGTGTTTGAGGGGTGATAAATGTCTAGCTAGAAGGGAAGAGTGTATGAAATTTCTTTTCTTTTCTTTTCTTTTATTCTCTCTTTTGCATTCTGCTGAAAAGGATCGCTGAAAAGCATTATCGGAGAAATCAAGATCAGTAGTAATCTTTTCTTTCCATTTTTAGTTATAAAAATCGTAAAAAAAAACACAAGCCGAAAGCTACATCAAAAACGAGGTACTGATGCGGACTATTCTTGTTTGTGTTTTTTTGTTTTTGTTTGCAACTTCCGATCAGATCGAAATCACGAACCTTTTATTCCTATTCGGGCATGAAATCCTCCAACACCGCACTTGCAAGCAGCAGCTTCTATGTGTATAAAAAAGCCATAAAAGTGGAGCGTACAAACACAGCATTTTGATAGATAAGGAAGTCCGTTGCATCACTGATACAGCAAACTACAGAGCATCCGATTCACGACCTGTAGTCCGTTTGATCAGGTTTATACGAATATAAACTTCTGGATTGCATCAAAGCTGAAAAAAATGAAATTAAAAAACTACAAACAAGGGAGGAGCAGTTAAATAAAGTGTTTTGTGATGGATGTTGTTTACACATGTTCATCAACACACAATTACATTTTACTTGTTGTTCTCAAAATCGAAAAGTTGTGTAAACAAGGTTGGGTCAACACACGATCGTTGAAACGAGAATGTTGGGAAAGCTACAATTTCCAAAAAAAAAAAGAAGAAAATAAATAAATAAATAAACCGACGCGGAAATACGTCCCGTTATCGGTACGTTACTGCCTGATGCAAGAGAAGAGATCTCCCCTGTCTTTTCCATGCACATCCACCAGACACCCTACTGAACAAAAGAGTGCAGCTTTCCAGGGTAATTGTCCCTGTCCCCGCTTGATGCATTTCAAGGGACAATCATTCCTTCAAAAAGAGACGACTACGTCACCCGTCACTCACACTGTTCGAAAATTTCGTTCGCCAGCTATTTATCTTATCTCCTCTCCCAGATGAATTCTAGTGGAATATGTATGCTCCCGTAAAACGTTTGTAAATGAGTTTGTTTGTTGTTTCTTTTCTGTTTTATTAAAAGCAACACGAGGGAAACATAGCAGACATTGTCTGATTGTTACAAAAATGAAATAAAACATTTTAATTTCGTCTGACGTAGTTTAAATTTAAGCTAAAAGAGTCCAATATTCTCTTTTTGTACTTACAATGCTTGTTAAATGCAAAAAAGAAAATAAAAATGGGATGTAATTTGATACTGCATTCTTAAGGAGAACAAGAAGTCACCTCACACAAAAGCACTACAGGGAGTGTGTGAGTAAATCGAGAAGCAATCACCAAAAGAAAAAGCGAAAGAAACAAAGGAAGGGGAGGAGGGGGGGGGTCAGAAATAAAAAAACGCAGTTAACTAAAGGCAATGCAATTACAAAAGGAAGAGGAGGATTTGATAGAAATAATATGATGTATGGATTACTAGATGAATATCAAAACTAATTGATGTTCATCGGAAGGACCAACTCGTCCTCAGGTCCGATGACGAATTTCCACTCACCTGAAACAGTAATGAAGTCTCCAGACATATCCGACAGTGCCACTGAGTTCGCTGTTACAGGGAAACTCAGTGTCAGCGACTGACCAGGTTGAAGGTTAACTCTCTCAAACCCAACCAAGCTTTTCAAAGGATATCCATTCTTACCTGGTGTCGGAGGCTTAGTAAATGCCATAACAACATCACTACCAGCTCTGTCACCAGTATTCGTTACTGTAATACTGATACTCGTAAGTGGTGCTGAATCCTCAGTCTCTGAGTACTGACGCTTCGCATTCAACTTACCAACTTCCGTTTCAAGAACCGACTTCTTAAGCGACAACTCCGACACAGAACTGCGGTACGAGAATGTGGTATAAGAAATACCCGATCCATAAGCATACACTGGTGTTCCAGTGTAGAATCTGTAAGTTCTTCCTGGATTGTTGCTTGATGCATTTGGTCTGAATCCCATATCAAACATTGATAAATTATTAATATAATCCTTCGGGTATTGAGTGTGAGGAAGACGACCACCCGGGTTGTAATCTCCAAAAATGACTGAAGCAATAGCAGATCCTCCAGACTGACCAGGGTATCCCACCCACATAATTCCATCAACGTTCAAGTTGTTCTTTGCCACAGAGAAATCAACAGATCCACCAGCCATTACGACTACCATCACTGGTCCCTTTGATGCTGCGGCAACTTCATTGATGAACTGTTCTTGGTATCCAGGAAGGGAAATAATAGTACGGTCGTGAGCTTCACCCTCCTCCTTGGTGCTGATACCGATCACAATGACAGTCGCGTCAGCTTCCCTCGCCGCGATTACTGCGTCCCCGAATCCAGCAGTCGAAGCACACTCGGTGTCGCATCCCTGAACATAGGAAACCTTCGTATAATTTGAGAGACCCATCACTGGGGAGATCAAATAGGGAGCCACACCCTGGTAGTTCCCCTGCATCACATTAGTGGCGTTGGCATTTGGTCCAACAACAGCGAGTGTCTTGATGTTGTCAGTTGAAAGTGGGAAAGCCTTATTAGTGTTCTTCAAGAGAACCATTCCTTGCTGAGCAACTTCCAACGCGAGTTTCTGATGTGAAGGAATGTTAACCATTTCCTTGTAAGTATATTGTAAGTACGGCTGGTTATACGCTGCGTCAAACAGTCCGAGTCTGATCTGAACAGCGAACAAGTGCTCGAGAGCCGTGTCAACTTGAGACTGGGTAGTAACATTGTCTTGCATCGACTTCAAAAGGTTTCCGTGAAGGAAGGTCCCGCAGTCGGAATCCATACCGGCCTCGAGAACATCTCTGCAGGTGTCGTCAGAGTTGGCGTAGTGGTGTGCGTTGTGAACATCATCCACAGCATTACAGTCAGATGTGATGTATCCTTCAAATCCCCACAGACCTCTTGCGAATCCATTCATAATTCTTTCATTAGCACATGAAGGAACTCCATTCACGGCATTGTATGAACACATTAAAGCTGTTACCTTTCCATTCATAACACAAGAGTGGAATGCAGGGAGGTAAGTGTCTGCCTCATCCTGCTGGTTGATTATCGCGTTGAAGTGATGACGGTCAACACCACCCCAGTTCTCGAGATCATAAGCGTAGTAATGCTTACAACAGGATGATGCTTTGACGTGCTTTGGATCTTCACCTACTTGGAATCCAGGAACAAAGTACTTCGCATACATGGATGTTGCGTATGGGTCCTCTCCTGGAGTCTCGTGACCACGTCCCCATCTCGGGTCTCTTATTAAGTTGATGTTGGGGGTCCAGAAAGTTAAACCAGCGTGTCCCACATTGTTCATAGCTCTGGCCTCAGTTGAAATTACGTTACCAATACTGTGCCAGAGGTCTTTGTTAAAACTCGCACTGGTTGTAATCACCTGCGGGAATGAAGTAGCGCAAGGTGTCTCAGCGTCAAATGTCACACCCGGTGAGTCACCAACACCGTGAAGGGCTTCAGACCACCACTGGTAACTCGGAAGACCCTTCGCTGCTACTCCAGACGCACCGTTCGAGAACAATCCGATCTTTTCACTTGTTTCTAACTGACTAACGATCCACTGTGCTCTTTGAGAAGTACTTTTAGTCTCATCACAAAGTTCAGATCCCTTCAGTGGAGGCTGGTCACAAGGTCTGGTGGCAACCGCTGAGGCCACCATTGCAACACCTGCTACAGTTCTAAACATCTTATATAAACTACTACTGGTGATACAATTATTTAATTAAACTTAACAAAAACACTACCACCACAGACACAAAGAGTCACAAATTACGAAGCTTCGGAGTATCTTAACATGTTCATCCTTTTTGTGTTTGGGAAATAAAAATATTTTTTAAAAAATCACACCAATAAGAAATCATTGTTAGCAAATTCAAATCTTTTCCACACCCTCTTTGTGTTTGAGGGGTGATAAATGTCTAGCTAGAAGGGAAGAGTGTATGAAATTTCATTTCTTTTCTTTTCTTTTATTCTCTCTTTTGCATTCTGCTGAAAAGGATCGCTGAAAAGCATTATCGGAGAAATCAAGATCAGTAGTAATCTTTTCTTTCCATTTTTAGTTATAAAAATCGTAAAAAAAACACAAGCCGAAAGCTACATCAAAAACGAGGTACTGATGCGGACTATTCTTGTTTGTGTTTTTTTGTTTTTGTTTGCAACTTCCGATCAGATCGAAATCACGAACCTTTTATTCCTATTCGGGCATGAAATCTTCCAACACCGCACTTGCAAGCAGCAGTTTCTATGTGTATAAAAAAGCCATAAAAGTGGAGCGTACAAACACAGCATTTTAATAGATAAGGAAGTCCGTTGCATCACTGATACAGCAAACTACAGAGCATCCGATTCACGACCTGTAGTCCGTTTGATCAGGTTTATACGAATATAAACTTCTAGATTGCATCAAAGCTGAAAAAAATGAAATTAAAAAACTACAAACAAGGGAGGAGCAGTTAAATAAAGTGTTTTGTGATGGATGTTGTTTACACATGTTCATCAACACACAATTACATTTTACTTGTTGTTCTCAAAATCGAAAAGTTGTGTAAACAAGGTTGGGTCAACACACGATCGTTGAAACGAGAATGTTGGGAAAGCTACAATTTCCAAAAAAAAAAAGAAGAAAATAAATAAATAAATAAACCGACGCGGAAATACGTCCCGTTATCGGTACGTTACTGCCTGATGCAAGAGAAGAGATCTCCCCTGTCTTTTCCATGCACATCCACCAGACACCCTACTGAACAAAAGAGTGCAGCTTTCCAGGGTAATTGTCCCTGTCCCCGCTTGATGCATTTCAAGGGACAATCATTCCTTCAAAAAGAGACGACTACGTCACCCGTCACTCACACTGTTCGAAAATTTCGTTCGCCAGCTATTTATCTTATCTCCTCTCCCAGATGAATTCTAGTGGAATATGTATGCTCCCGTAAAACGTTTGTAAATGAGTTTGTTTGTTGTTTCTTTTCTGTTTTATTAAAAGCAACACGAGGGAAACATAGCAGACATTGTCTGATTGTTACAAAAATGAAATAAAACATTTTAATTTCGTCTGACGTAGTTTAAATTTAAGCTAAAAGAGTCCAATATTCTCTTTTTGTACTTACAATGCTTGTTAAATGCAAAAAAAAAAAAAAAAAATGGGATGTAATTTGATACTGCATTCTTAAGGAGAACAAGAAGTCACCTCACACAAAAGCACTACAGGGAGTGTGTGAGTAAAACGAGAAGCAATCACGAAAAGAAAAAGCGAAAGAAACAAAGGAAGGGGAGGGGGGTCAGAAATAAAAAAACGCAGTTAACTAAAGGCAATGCAATTACAAAAGGAAGAGGAGGATTTGATAGAAATAATATGATGTATGGATTACTAGATGAATATCAAAACTAATTGATGTTCATCGGAAGGACCAACTCGTCCTCAGGTCCGATGACGAATTTCCACTCACCTGAAACAGTAATGAAGTCTCCAGACATATCCGACAGTGCCACTGAGTTCGCTGTTACAGGGAAACTCAGTGTCAGCGACTGACCAGGTTGAAGGTTAACTCTCTCAAACCCAACCAAGCTTTTCAAAGGATATCCATTCTTACCTGGTGTCGGAGGCTTAGTAAATGCCATAACAACATCACTACCAGCTCTGTCACCAGTATTCGTTACCGTAATACTGATACTCGTAAGTGGTGCTGAATCCTCAGTCTCTGAGTACTGACGCTTCGCATTCAACTTACCAACTTCCGTTTCAAGAACCGACTTCCTAATCGACAACTCCGACACAGAACTGCGGTACGAGAATGTGGTATAAGAAATACCCGATCCATAAGCATACACTGGTGTTCCAGTGTAGAATCTGTAAGTTCTTCCTGGATTGTTGCTTGATGCATTTGGTCTGAATCCCATATCAAACATTGATAAATTATTAATATAATCCTTCGGGTATTGAGTGTGAGGAAGACGACCACCCGGGTTGTAATCTCCAAAAATGACTGAAGCAATAGCAGATCCTCCAGACTGACCAGGGTATCCCACCCACATAATTCCATCAACGTTCAAGTTGTTCTTTGCCACAGAGAAATCAACAGATCCACCAGCCATTACGACTACCATCACCGGTCCCTTTGATGCTGCGGCAACTTCATTGATGAACTGTTCTTGGTATCCAGGAAGGGAAATAATAGTACGGTCGTGAGCTTCACCCTCCTCCTTGGTGCTGATACCGATCACAATGACAGTCGCGTCAGCTTCCCTCGCCGCGATTACTGCGTCCCCGAATCCAGCAGTCGAAGCACACTCGGTGTCGCATCCCTGAACATAGGAAACCTTCGTATAATTTGAGAGACCCATCACTGGGGAGATCAAATAGGGAGCCACACCCTGGTAGTTCCCCTGCATCACATTAGTGGCGTTGGCATTTGGTCCAACAACAGCGAGTGTCTTGATGTTGTCAGTTGAAAGTGGGAAAGCCTTATTAGTGTTCTTCAAGAGAACCATTCCTTGCTGAGCAACTTCCAACGCGAGTTTCTGATGTGAAGGAATGTTAACCATTTCCTTGTAAGTATATTGCAAGTACGGCTGGTTATACGCTGCGTCAAACAGTCCGAGTCTGATCTGAACAGCGAACAAGTGCTCGAGAGCCGTGTCAACTTGAGACTGGGTAGTAACATTGTCTTGCATCGACTTCAAAAGGTTTCCGTGAAGGAAGGTCCCGCAGTCGGAATCCATACCGGCCTCGAGAACATCTCTGCAGGTGTCGTCAGAGTTGGCGTAGGCGTGTGTGGTGTGAACATCATTCACAGCACCACAGTCAGATGTGATGTATCCTTCAAATCCCCACAGACCTCTTGCGAATCCATTCATAATTCTTTCATTAGCACATGAAGGAACTCCATTCACGGCATTGTATGAACACATTAAAGCTGTTACCTTTCCATTCATAACACAAGAGTGGAAAGCAGGGAGGTAAGTGTCTGCCTCATCCTGCTGGTTGATTATCGCGTTGAAGTGATGACGGTCAACACCACCCCAGTTCTCGAGATCATAAGCGTAGTAATGCTTACAACAGGATGATGCTTTGACGTGCTTTGGATCTTCACCTACTTGGAATCCAGGAACAAAGTACTTCGCATACATGGATGTTGCGTATGGGTCCTCTCCTGGAGTCTCGTGACCACGTCCCCATCTCGGGTCTCTTATTAAGTTGATGTTGGGGGTCCAGAAAGTTAAACCAGCGTGTCCCACATTGTTCATAGCTCTGGCCTCAGTTGAAATTACGTTACCAATACTGTGCCACAGGTCTTTGTTAAAACTCGCACTGGTTGTAATCACCTGCGGGAATGAAGTAGCGCAAGGTGTCTCAGCGTCAAATGTCACACCCGGTGAGTCACCAACACCGTGAAGGGCTTCAGACCACCACTGGTAACTCGGAAGACCCTTCGCTGCTACTCCAGACGCACCGTTCGAGAACAATCCGATCTTTTCACTTGTTTCTAACTGACTAACGATCCACTGTGCTCTTTGAGAAGTACTTTTAGTCTCATCACAAAGTTCAGATCCCTTCAGTGGAGGCTGGTCACAAGGTCTGGTGGCAACCGCTGAGGCCACCATTGCAACACCTGCTACAGTTCTAAACATCTTATATAAACTACTACTGGTGATACAATTATTTAATTAAACGTAACAAAAACACTACCACCACAGACACAAAGAGTCACAAATTACGAAGCTTCGGAGTATCTTAACATGTTCATCCTTTTTGTGTTTGGGAAATAAAAAAATCACACCAATAAGAAATCATTGTTAGCAAATTCAAATTTTTTCCACACCCTCTTTGTGTTTGAGGGGTGATAAATGTCTAGCTAGAAGGGAAGAGTGTATGAAATTTCTTTTCTTTTCTTTTCTTTTCTTTTATTCTCTCTTTTGCATTCTGCTGAAAAGGATCGCTGAAAAGCATTATCGGAGAAATCAAGATCAGTAGTAATCTTTTCTTTCCATTTTTAGTTATAAAAATCGTAAAAAAAACACAAGCCGAAAGCTACATCAAAAACGAGGTACTGATGCGGACTATTCTTGTTTGTGTTTTTTTGTTTTTGTTTGCAACTTCCGATCAGATCGAAATCACGAACCTTTTATTCCTATTCGGGCATGAAATCTTCCAACACCGCACTTGCAAGCAGCAGCTTCTATGTGTATAAAAAGCCATAAAAGTGGAGCGTACAAACACAGCATTTTAATAGATAAGGAAGTCCGTTACATCACTGATACAGCAAACTACAGAGCATCCGATTCACGACCTGTAGTCCGTTTGATCAGGTTTATACGAATATAAACTTCTGGATTGCATCAAAGCTGAAAAAAACGAAATTAAAAAACTACAAACAAGGGAGGAGCAGTTAAATAAAGTGTTTTGTGATGGATGTTGTTTACACATGTTCATAAACACACAATTACATTTTACTTGTTGTTCTCAAAATCGAAAAGTTGTGTAAACAAGGTTGGGTCAACACACGATCGTTGAAACGAGAATGTTGGGAAAGCTACAATTTCCACAAAAAAAAAGAAAATAAATAAATAAATAAATAAACCGACGCGGAAATACGTCCCGTTATCGGTACGTTACTGCCTGATGCAAGAGAAGAGATCTCCCCTGTCTTTTCCATGCACATCCACCAGACACCCTACTGAACAAAAGAGTGCAGCTTTCCAGGGTAATTGTCCCTGTCCCCGCTTGATGCATTTCAAGGGACAATCATTCCTTCAAAAAGAGACGACTACGTCACCCGTCACTCACACTGTTCGAAAATTTCGTTCGCCAGCTATTTATCTTATCTCCTCTCCCAGATGAATTCTAGTGGAATATGTATGCTCCCGTAAAACGTTTGTAAATGAGTTTGTTTGTTGTTTCTTTTCTGTTTTATTAAAAGCAACACGAGGGAAACATAGCAGACATTGTCTGATTGTTACAAAAATGAAATAAAACATTTTAATTTCGTCTGACGTAGTTTAAATTTAAGCTAAAAGAGTCCAATATTCTCTTTTTGTACTTACAATGCTTGTTAAATGCAAAAAAGAAAATAAAAATGGGATGTAATTTGATACTGCATTCTTAAGGAGAACAAGAAGTCACCTCACACAAAAGCACTACAGGGAGTGTGTGAGTAAATCGAGAAGCAGTCACGAAAAGAAAAAGCAAAAGAAACAAAGGAAGGGGAGGAGGGGGGGAGTCAGAAATAAAAAAACGCAGTTAACTAAAGGCAATGCAATTACAAAAGGAAGAGGAGGATTTGATAGAAATAATATGATGGATGGATTACTAGATGAATATCAAAACTAATTGATGTTCATCGGAAGGACCAACTCGTCCTCAGGTCCGATGACGAATTTCCACTCACCTGAAACAGTAATGAAGTCTCCAGACATATCCGACAGTGCTACTGAGTTCGCTGTTACAGGGAAACTCAGTGTCAGCGACTGACCAGGTTGAAGGTTAACTCTCTCAAACCCAACCAAGCTTTTCAAAGGATATCCATTCTTACCTGGTGTCGGAGGCTTAGTAAATGCCATAACAACATCACTACCAGCTCTGTCACCAGTATTCGTTACCGTAATACTGATACTCGTAAGTGGTGCTGAATCCTCAGTCTCTGAGTACTGACGCTTCGCATTCAACTTACCAACTTCCGTTTCAAGAACCGACTTCTTAATCGACAACTCCGACACAGAACTGCGGTACGAGAATGTGGTATAAGAAATACCCGATCCATAAGCATACACTGGTGTTCCAGTGTAGAATCTGTAAGTTCTTCCTGGATTGTTGCTTGATGCATTTGGTCTGAATCCCATATCAAACATTGATAAATTATTAATATAATCCTTCGGGTATTGAGTGTGAGGAAGACGACCACCCGGGTTGTAATCTCCAAAAATGACTGAAGCAATAGCAGATCCTCCAGACTGACCAGGGTATCCCACCCACATAATTCCATCAACGTTCAAGTTGTTCTTTGCCACAGAGAAATCAACAGATCCACCAGCCATTACGACTACCATCACCGGTCCCTTTGATGCTGCGGCAACTTCATTGATGAACTGTTCTTGGTATCCAGGAAGGGAAATAATAGTACGGTCGTGAGCTTCACCCTCCTCCTTGGTGCTGATACCGATCACAATGACAGTCGCGTCAGCTTCCCTCGCCGCGATTACTGCGTCCCCGAATCCAGCAGTCGAAGCACACTCGGTGTCGCATCCCTGAACATAGGAAACCTTCGTATAATTTGAGAGACCCATCACTGGGGAGATCAAATAGGGAGCCACACCCTGGTAGTTCCCCTGCATCACATTAGTGGCGTTGGCATTTGGTCCAACAACAGCGAGTGTCTTGATGTTGTCAGTTGAAAGTGGGAAAGCCTTATTAGTGTTCTTCAAGAGAACCATTCCTTGCTGAGCAACTTCCAACGCGAGTTTCTGATGTGAAGGAATGTTAACCATTTCCTTGTAAGTATATTGCAAGTACGGCTGGTTATACGCTGCGTCAAACAGTCCGAGTCTGATCTGAACAGCGAACAAGTGCTCGAGAGCCGTGTCAACTTGAGACTGGGTAGTAACATTGTCTTGCATCGACTTCAAAAGGTTTCCGTGAAGGAAGGTCCCGCAGTCGGAATCCATACCGGCCTCGAGAACATCTCTGCAGGTGTCGTCAGAGTTGGCGTAGTGGTGTGCGTTGTGAACATCATCCACAGCATTACAGTCAGATGTGATGTATCCTTCAAATCCCCACAGACCTCTTGCGAATCCATTCATAATTCTTTCATTAGCACATGAAGGAACTCCATTCACGGCATTGTATGAACACATTAAAGCTGTTACCTTTCCATTCGTAACACAAGAGTGGAAAGCAGGGAGGTAAGTGTCTGCCTCATCCTGCTGGTTGATTATCGCGTTGAAGTGATGACGGTCAACACCACCCCAGTTCTCGAGATCATAAGCGTAGTAATGCTTACAACAGGATGATGCTTTGACGTGCTTTGGATCTTCACCTACTTGGAATCCAGGAACAAAGTACTTCGCATACATGGATGTTGCGTATGGGTCCTCTCCCGGAGTCTCGTGACCACGTCCCCATCTCGGGTCTCTTATTAAGTTGATGTTGGGGGTCCAGAAAGTTAAACCAGCGTGTCCCACATTGTTCATAGCTCTGGCCTCAGTTGAAATTACGTTACCAATACTGTGCCACAGGTCTTTGTTAAAACTCGCACTGGTTGTAATCACCTGCGGGAATGAAGTAGCGCAAGGTGTCTCAGCGTCAAATGTCACACCCGGTGAGTCACCAACACCGTGAAGGGCTTCAGACCACCACTGGTAACTCGGAAGACCCTTCGCTGCTACTCCAGACGCACCGTTCGAGAACAATCCGATCTTTTCACTTGTTTCTAACTGACTAACGATCCACTGTGCTCTTTGAGAAGTACTTTTAGTCTCATCACAAAGTTCAGATCCCTTCAGTGGAGGCTGGTCACAAGGTCTGGTGGCAACCGCTGAGGCCACCATTGCAACACCTGCTACAGTTCTAAACATCTTATATAAACTACTACTGGTGATACAATTATTTAATTAAACTTAACAAAAACACTACCACCACAGACACAAAGAGTCACAAATTAATAAAGTAGGTTGTGATAAAGTTGTCTGCGTGTTCATCTAATCATAAGCTGTGTTGTGAATAAGTGTGAAATATGAATATTCGTTTTGAACATTTTGGAAACCTCAACTCAGAAAAGTGTGTACGGAATGACTTTTCTGTTGCTGTTTAGAAATGTTATTTTTTAATTTAGTGGTTGAAGCACCCCCATCATATCAACACGCTTATTGATTAACGAAAGCATGACTTTTGGTTCTTTCCTTTTGCCATCATGGTATACCGCATGCGGGATTGATGCTACAAATAACAACACAAGTTAGTTTGATGCAATGCCAAAAAAAAAAAAATATTGGTGCGTACAATCTTAATTAGTTTATTTCGTCGTTTTTTTTTCATTTTTATTTCTCATTCTCGTATTCTTTATTATATTTTTTTGTTGAATTTTTGAGTTTTTTTTTTTTTTTTAAAAAAACTATTTCGGCGAAAAGAAAATACGTGTTTGCCACTACTTAAATTTTTTTTTATATTTTTTTTTTCCTTCTCAAAATACAGTGCATGTATCTCGCATAGGATGTTGTTAAGTATGGTATAACGATTTATTAATAAAAAATAAAAATATATAATAAATATAAAACACGTAAAATGTGACAAAGAGTGCTGCAACATTCGCAATAAATAAAAAAAAAAGGAATCGGCAAACTTTTTACTTTCTTACTCACACTTTTGTTTTGTTTGTGCGCACAAAATCCTGATAATCATAATTAAGGACATAAGGCTAGTTATGCTTTCCAAAGAACACACCCCACACCCGGGGAACCCCCCAAGTCCGATAAAGTGAAATACTATGTTGTCGAACTCCGTTCGACTCACAGATGAACCAGTAAAGGTTAATAGCATTCACTCCACGCTCCAGAAAGGCTCACGCCAATTCCTTCGCGGCATGGATCACCTACTCCTAGGCCGGCTTTTGAATACCGGACCTCGGCCGACTATGGGTGGATCGCTTGAGCATCATCCATTTTCGGGACCGGTTCATTCGGCACTCAAGGGAGGGAAGGTAGACAGCAATCAGACTCAAACGAGAAAGACCCACCGCACTTGCAAGCAGCAGGTTATACGCGTTTAAAAAGCCATAAAAGTGGCGCGTACAAACACAGCATTTTGATAGATAAGGAAGTCCGTTACATCACTGATACAGCAAACTATAGAGCATCAGTGTTAATGTTAATAGTGTTATTATGAGGGCAACAGCAATGTAAGCAGACCCAATCTTGTTTAGTATTGTTTTGGTACGAACCCACTCTCTATAAAGGTAAACAGGAAAACAAGAGTTAATAAAATTTTGTTATTGAATAAAATTTTCTTTTTTTTTTTTCTTTTTTTTTTTAATTTGTCTCATCTCACAATACCACTCGAATCTGAATAGATAGACTTGCCAGCCGCAGGGTTAGGATAGGTTTGACTGCAGCTTTTCAAAAGGAGAAAAGAGAAGAAGATTTCCCTTTTATCTTTAGGATACCCTACTTTATAATAATAATAAAGCTTTCCAGGGTAATTGTCCTTTGCCACCGCTGGATGCATTTCACCTACATTGTGTGTGGTATATTTCACTTTTTTTTTTTCTTTTTTCTAAAAGAAAGTTAAAAGAAGACGAGAAACGAGACCAGAGGAGGGAAGAATGAAAAAAAAAAAAAAAAAAATGAATTGAACAAAACAAACCATATAGTTAGCAAATATCATAACATAAATACCTCTCACGTAAAAAAAAAAAAAAAAAAAAAAAACTACTATAAAAAAAAAAAACAATGATCACAATTACCTCACTGTACTCCTTTAAAAAAAAAAAATGGGGAAAACGATATTAATCATAATAAAAAATAGAACGGATAACACAAACACCAGCAAACTCATATTTTAACATAAAAAAAGTGAGTAAAGCATCTGAATGTGGTGGTAGCTCACAATACGCATCGATACTCAATGTTGCCAACTACCAACTTTGACAGCAATCAGTATTAAGAGATAACAACTAGTATGAATGTGATCTCAGATTTCAGTGTCACAAGTGGTATTACCCGTTTATTAAAAATCTCAACACCAATTAAATCAAACAAAACAGGTAGTCTCTGATCTCTAATCAGGTCAGATTGGTTGGTTTTTGTACTCGCATTTTTGGTGTCTCCGTTTCCAAAAAAAAAAAAAAAAAAAAAAAAATCGGAAAAAAATCGCAAATTGATAAGACATTTATTTAGATGAGTACGAGAGTGGTCCGCTTGGATAATTCATCATTCGGTTTTTTTTTAAAAAAAAAAAAAAAAAAACACAATTATGGCAGCGAAATCCAATTTAATAATTGGGATGTTTGTTTGAGAGGCCGCAGACAATACAAAAACCAAACGTCTTAACCACCGGATGATTTGTCGTTTGTTTGTTTTTTTGAAAAAAGTCTGTTTCAGCACAAAACAGTTTTACAGCTCGAGTCGCGGTACAGTTCATTGATGCCCTCAGTCATCTTCAAAACTCATCCTCGGTGTTGGAATATGCTCTTCATAGTCTTCTTCCTTGATTACACCAATCTTAGGACTGCCATACAAAGACGACATGTTATTTGTTATAATATCAACGTAGAACGATCTGTACTCTTCAGGAATTTGTTCTATTAGTTTATGAAGTTTTGAAGCAGCTTTAAGTGCAACCTGTGCAGGAAGGAGGTCTTTATTTCCGTATAAATCAGATTTATCATAAAGTGGTGCAGCGAGATGTCGGAAAAAAACATTAATCCCAACTGACGGTTCTGCTGTCCAGGTAGTATGAAACCAACATGCTGGAATGAACAACATGTCACCAGGTTTTAGTACAGCATATCGACAACGCTTCATAGCTTGTTGGATAAGTGGAAAGTTTGTTTTATCAGCATTCGTCACGTCATTTGCTAAGCTTGTACTACCTTGAATGTAGAGGTTTTTATGTTCATCAGGCGGGAACAGAAGAACGTGTTTGCATCCCTTAACTTGAAAAAGGACATTATCCTGTATGTCATAGTGACACCACATTACAATACCTTTCGAACTTAATCGAAGTGATGATGAAAAAACACCTCCAACAACATCATCAGAAACGTGTTTGTCAAGAAATTCTGGCAGTTTAAAATCATCTTTTATTTCTGGCATCGTAGCCCAGAAATTAGCTGGGTCCTTTCTCATATTAACACCCATACTACGGTAGTACAGATGACGTTTCTTTTTCTTATTAGTTGGAGTGAATATTTCATCAATGATATCAGTGAATTGCTGTACCTCAAAAGTAAAGTTTCGAGGATGGAAAGTCATCCGTTGACTCGGACAGGTTGAAACTGAAGCGTCTCTCCCCTCGAGTTTTTCTTTTAAATAAGACGGCGACCATTTCGATAAGCAATCTCCAAAATCACCATTCTCCATTACAAATGGATGTCTCTTTTCGTAGCACTGCTCCCAATGTTTTTCTGACGGTGATTCTATTCTTGGCAGCGCAGTTGCTTCTTTTCTCGCTTCTTGAAACCTCTTTTCAGGAGAGTTACTCGTAGCCATACAAACAGCTATACGGGCTTGGTTGTAGAAGGCTCCATGGAATGGAAAACGACCACCACCTCCAGACAACAGAATTGTGTTCCTCTGAAGAAGACAAACAGTATGTCTAACTAAGACTGTAGAGTCTTCTGTAACGAGAGCTGGAATAGGTTGGGTATCAATGAATAGATTATTATCCTTGATGTTCATATTTAAAAGGTAATTCCAACCTGCTGGATGAACACAGTCAGATAAGCCACCGAGAATAAGGATCAGGTCTCTTGAAGGAACATCCTTATCGGAGTCGTCTGTGAATATTGAGAGTGAATGAGATAACCTCGCTATTTGATTATCGATGTTCATGTTATGAATCTGTTTTGATATCAATCCATATGAATGAACTTTATTACTAATCGAGAATGACTCATCCATTCCGTTATGAATTATCAAACACGGTTCTGAACTACCCTCACTGTCATCATCATCATCATCACCACCATCACCATCATCAGTCTTTGTTTTGATATGTAGTATTATCAAAGCAGCACCAAATCGGTGTGGAAAACACGGATACATCGGATTTTCCTGAACTATTTCCCTCCAAACATTCGTTTCCAACGTGTATTCCCACAAATCAGATAAAACTTGACAGCTGTGAGAGAGTCCTCCATATAAAAAACAAATTCTTTCTTCAAAAACTGTTGAAGAATGTTTCCACCTGGGTCCTGGACGGATTTCATCACACAAACCAGTGACACTCCAAGTCGTAGTTGGGATGTGAAAAATATATATGTGAGGAAATTGTAATTCACATGTTCCAAGAGCATGTCCACCAGTAATGATAAGATGATCAGGTCCAACCAGATTCGCATTAAAGTTCGTAGTCTCTGATGGTCGAAATCCCTTTCCTGAGAAAGTCTCAATAAGGGGATTTCGATTTTGCCGACCTCCGGGAACGACATTGTAGGTTTTTAAATGACCTGTCTCGCCATTAATTGTTATGACTGATGTCTTAGACTTTTGAACCACCACCGTAGAATCCAACGACACATCGAAACCTGGCAACGGTCTTAAGTAATTCAACGTTGCTTGAGTTGCGTGTCCGCTTACCGTTTGATGAGCTGCCGTGACAGATGCTGATAACGACTGAGAGCTGCTCTTTTCATTTGAATCACTTCCGTAAAAACAAGTCCTCACCGTGGCTGCGATAACATCTTCAAAGGGAATGACGTCAATATGAGATAATCGTTTTCTCTCAATGGTGTCGTTTAGGATTTTTCGAATTCCAAAATCGAACAGTGTTTGACAATATAATTCACGTTTACGATCCTCTAATATATCCAACACACATCCAACGTCAGAAAGAGTAAAATATTTTCGATGATCAGCACAATTACCATATCGCTTTTGCCTTGCAGCGATAATTGTTTCTCCAAAGGAATCGTTTGTGACTAGAGTGTCAATCCCAAGAATAGTTGAAGATGTGCAGGCCCTCGTGATGCGAACTGCCGCATGAAGCAACGAATCAAAAACAACGTTTTCAGTAATAATTAAAGTCGGAATGGATGTGCTGATGTCACTACTTTGAACTCCACTTTCAAAGTCAGAAAATGATAAAATTGAATACAGCGGTACGTCGTCTTCAAATATCGCACGTTTTGAATTCGTTATAATCTCATCGTCTACTTCGTACCACTGAATTTCATTTGAGAGGTGTTTTGGAATTTGTGAAAACAGATTTCGACAGAGAGTGTTGTACCTACAGTTCACATGAATAACTTGTGACGCACTCCCCGTATGTTCACCAATCCAGGATACAATTCTCTGTCTCAGAATTGATCTTTTTGCGTAAACTATAAATCGTTCGTGTGGACCTGATCCAGTATTTGAAGTCAACAGTTGTTCGTATTTAGTAATTATTTCATCCTCATAGTATCCCAACTGTACTGCTGCAAGTTGCGCTCTGATCACGGCCTCGTCAGCTGTAACTTCTGTACACTCATCGACAAATATTTTTTGCTTCAGTGATTTTGCCGGAGAAAGAGATGGTGAGCATGGGGGACTTCCTCCCGAAAGGTAGTCAATAGCAGGGGAACCCATTTTTTTTTTTTTTTTTTTTTTTTCCCCCTTTCCCCCCTCCCCCTTTACCTTTTTTTTACTTCCCTATTGATATAAAAAGTACTCGTTATAAAAAATCAGTAAAAAAAAGTACTAAATAAAAAGGGCTCAGTTGGCATTCGTCGTCTCGTGTTCAGTTCATCATCACCTGTTCGAATCATAGGAAAGAATAATATTAAAAAAAAAAAAAACATCTACACAAATGAGAAATATAAATAAAATAATTTTTTTTAACAAGCAGTATGGGAAGGGAACGAGGTAAAATCTAAAAAGATGTGTGTGCTATATTAGCTATACAATAATTGGGTTTTTTTTTTTTTTTTTTTTTTTTCTACGAAGAGAGCAAAAAAAAAAAAAAAAAAAAAAAAAAAAAAAAAAAAACTCAACAATAAGGTGACTTCTTAGCCAGCATACTAAACACTGGATTATAAGAACCCGGACCAGGTGTAGGCGATTGTTTAATTGACCTTCTCAGTAAGACTCCAGGAGGTAATGGTTTCTTAGTTCGTGTAGAAGTGTTTCCACTAAACACCACCGATGACGAGCATCGTGATCTAGGACCCTGATCGAGGAAGTATCCTTGCATTAATGAAGTGTCCTCTGATTTTGGGATTGAGAACACAGATCGCTGCGATGTCGCAACCGAACTTGAGCTGCGACTTCTTGAAATCGGTTCTTGAAACCCTTCTTCACTCACAGTGATATCATTGTAATCACAATATTCTTGTTTTGATGGTTGTTGTGGACCTCCGTACCAATCTCTTAATTCTCCTTCAATAAACTCATCATTCGGTCTGAAATAACCAACCGACTGCCCTACAGCATCACTACGATACGTGTCAGCAATACTACAGAGAGACGGCCGTCTTGGAAGCGGCATTTTTTTTTTTTTTTTTTTTTTTTTTTTTGATTATTTTGCTTCCCTTTTTTAAAAAATTATAAAATAAATAAACACATCATACTACGCTGTACTATTTTCCTTTCTCTCGTACTTTTTTTGGATACGGAAAGTCCACTTAAACACATACGTGAGTATCGTCGCAAAAAAAAAGAGAAAAGGGAGAAAAAAAAAAAAGAAGGAAACTTTTTTTTTAATGTTTACGTAGTAAAGTGCTTTTTTTTTTTTTTTTTTAGAAAAAAAAATTTTCAATACCGATTAAACAGCTTTGGCCAAACCTTTTTTTTTTGAGTATTTTTTTTGCTGTTTATTTGTTTCTACTCACAAAGACACTCTTTTGTTTGAACATCAGAATTGCAAAAAAAAAAAAAAAATATACCATCGCCATCATAAAGAGATAAAAAAAACAAACAAAAAAGAAATAGTCGCACAATGATTACGCAACTGCAGCGTCAAGCAATCGGAGCTGACTAGCGCCACGTAACTTCATTGCAACCCCCCCCCCCGAGAGCGATCAAAAAAAAAAAACTGTATAAAGAAATTACCGACTAAATTAGTCAGGCTTTTTAAACCTCCAAAAAAAATGGAAACTACGTTTATGTACAATTAATGCAAAACAGCTGATGTTGCTAAGATTGAAAAAAAAAAAAAAAAAAAAAAAAAATTAACAGAGGTACAACAAATACCTTTTTTTTTTTTTTTTTCACAACAAATCAGCACATAAAATTAAACTGTTGCTGTTAACCAGCCTGACAACAACCGTGTAAAAATATTTTTAAAAAAAAAAAATATTTAAAAAAAAAAACTAAGTATTGGCTTAGTTTATGCACCAACATGTGTAGTATTAATAATCACCAAGAGATACCAACATAATCACTGGATAGATTATATAAAAAACACACACGCTGTCCAAACAACTCAGTTTCTTCTTTTTTTTTTTTTTTTTTTTGATCCCATAATAAATATACTATTTTCTCGGATACCTCTGAAATGCAAAGTTTTTTTTTTTTTTTTTTTTTTTTTGGTGATTTCTCTCCCCCTCACATCAATCGACTTAGATGAGATTTTCACAACAAACTTGCTCAGATTAGCAGAAAGGTTGTGAGATCACATCTTCGTGGGTAGTGGGAATGACTTTTTTTTTTTTTTTTTTTTTTTTTTTTTTTTTTTTTTTTTTTTTCTTCAGCGGGAGCAAAAAAACATGCCTGGATTCTACTTCCCCAAAAAAATTGAAAATAGTCATCTCTCTCTCTCTCAATCAAATGTGGGGGTAACTTGATACCGTGTTTATATCTAACATAACTTGAAACTAAAAAAGACCAACAGCTTAATTGATATTCATCGTTCTACAGCGAGTGATACACTTCACCAACCATTCGTTAGGGGTGGCAGAAACATAACAAAATAACCAAAACCAGCGAAAAAAAATAAAATGGGAAAGAACCTAATTTTAAAAAAATTGAAAGGCAATCACTGCTGAATGGTGTAATCTGCTGGTTGTCAGTTTTTTTTTTTTTTTCCGCAGTTTTTTTCCACAGTTTTCCTATCTTAATGGCAAATAACCAAAAAGAAATAGACAAAACAGAACTGCGGGTGAGAGCCTGCAGAGTTATTCTGTCGAATGAAGTCCGTTCTCAAGTTCTCAACTGATCTACGCTTGTTTCTTAGCAGAGTACTGCCATCCACACCCTGGAGAGCGGACATCTTTTAGTTGGTCGAATGGCTCTCTTACAACACGAAGAGATTGTCTTGTTGTGTTTATAATCCCAGGTTGCACTAACATTTCATGAAGTGCAATGTGACCAAATCCCCACTTGTCATTATTACAACCAAGTTCGTTAGGATCATCAGAGAGAGTAATAGGACGTCCCTTTGTGAGCATATCAACACCGTCTTTTATGTATTTGGGTGTTCCTAACGAAGGTCTCGATGCCATGTCTGCAGTAAGTTCGCCAGCAGCACCCCAAGAACCAGAATGATATTGATGATATGAAGCAACTGGTGGCATCATAATTTCCTGTTCCATACCAGCAGAGAAGGCTTCGACCATTATGTACTTGTCAATCTCATCTTGGTAGGGTGCTTCAGGGTATCCACGTACCCTCATCCAATCGTCTCTTGACATCATTAAAAAATCACCTGGCGCATTAGCGTGAAAGTGTTGGGGAGCATTCAACATGTCCTGAACTTCACCAATTTCTCCTTTTGCTAATAATTTTGGTATTTCTGCTCTCATTCGGTTGGCAGACCAACCTCTCCAACGAACCCAACGACACGATTTATATCTCCTATCACATCCTTGGGCACAGCAGCGTTGGGCGTAGATGTCTGTGGAGTCGTTTTTCGTGTGAAAATCGTTCCAAAATGTAGCCTTTTCAGCAGCAGTGTAAAGGTTTCGAGTGCCAACAGCTAACCTTACTTGGTAGCTGTGGAGTTCTATCCACGATGCTTCTTTAGATGCTTCGAGATTTCCAACATCGAAACCATCAGGAAAAGGTTTATCAAAATCTATTCTGTCAATTCGATAATAAATTCCTTTCTTAAAATCTCTTCGTTTTACTCTTTCGAAGAACGCTCCGTTCAACAACATGTCAGCATTCCAACATAAAACAAACTCTCCTCTTGCTCTTCTCACAGCAACATTTTTTCCAACATACTGCTGCACAGGAAGATGAATAGGCGGAGGTACTGCTATCTCATGAAGGGCTTTTGTAACTGTCATTATTCTAACAGTGATATATTCAGCTGATGTGGTATTTGGGATTATTAAAACATTAGAGAGTGGTTTCCTGTCTGGTTCTGGATTCCATTCAACGATAATAACTTCGGTAAAAATTTTATAACGTTCTGCATAAGCTGCAATGTTTGTCAACTGATTTTGAGTTCTCGCAACAATGTTACCACTGTGATTATCGTTTCTACCTGCACAAGCAAGAGTTAAGTATGGAGTGGTTTCTGGTGACATTCCTCCCATGACTTCTTCCTTTAAGACTTCTTCCTGAGGTACACCTGGCTTTAGAATAGTTGATGTCTTGACAGGCTGTGGATGACTAGAATTTTTATAGTAATCAGCGTGTAAAAGATAACCAGCACTACTTTGTCCAGGAACTCTATCTGAAACACAATTCAATGAACCAGAAGTTAAGACAGCGTGTCTCGATATCACAGGTGTTACTCGTTTTGGAGGACGGCAAACACCTTTTGTTGGTCCCAGTTTTGGAGCCTCATAACCAAATACCTTTAATTCAGGAGCTGCTATTTCATACATATCACAAACTAAATTACCAACATCAGGATGGTTGTAAGCGTCAGCTATAGTCATGTATGCTGGGTCTTTTACTTTGTCACGTTTTATTGCTGGGTGGTCTGCTAATCTGAATGCACACTCTGGTGTTGTAACAAGTGGTCGTTTGAGATGACCAGCAAGCCTGGATAATGCCGAGTCTCTTATTTTTGGGTTGACCAACTCTTCGAAACTCTGAAACATGACACTGTCACATCCGTGGCGCTCAATGAATCCTTCGTAACCAACGAATTGCAATACCCAATCCTGCATAAGTGATACCAACTGGGCTCTCATGTCGTGAGGATCAAAGTCAGCTTTTGCTAACTTCGCAACGTGTCCGTATTCCTTAACTCCGTTAATAATTCTTTCACTTTTCGCTCTTTGGTATTCTGCCCAAAGTGCCGCGAATGGATCTCTAGTCACAACAAGTGCCCTTTTAATCACAACGTCCGCACACTTTTTATGAAATCCTCTAATCGTCCCAGTTGGTTTAATATCAGCCTTTCCAAACCAGTATTCAGTTGCTGGTTTCCAGTCTCTTCCATTTTCAGATTGAACTGAAAATCTTGATTTGTCTTGGTAGGCTCCATCAACTAAATCAAATGGAGTCCAGTTTGGGTGACCTTTAACAGCAACGACTGATTTATCACAACGTAATTCACCAGGCATTACCTTTATGATATCTAAGTCTCGATAAACTGATCCCGTGTAGTATCCAGTTGCCTGTTCAAGTAGGAAACGAATCCAAGTATTTCCAGAACCTGGAAATGACCAGAATAAAGGAGGATCGTCTTCCTTTTCTGGTGGTATAAACGAACGTGTTACGTGACAGTGACCAAGAGTTCGAGATTTCGGCATGTCTAGTTTTGATGAATCTTCTGGAGCATCGGATACGATTTTTTCAGGAAGTGGTGGTGAGTCTTTATCAACATTCTTACTGTTGGTTGTTTGATAATTTCCCAATAGTCGTTTTGCTTCTTGAATTAACATCCTCCAATGAAAAGGTTTAATACCCGGAGGTACTATGAAATCATTCTGTCTTGCTACCTCTGCTGTTGTTGTTAAATGGTTTTTTTCTAAAACTCCAGTGTATTCTAATAGACCTTGAGACGCTAAGAGCTCCATTATCTCTATCGAGGTCTGATCAAGTCTAACCTCAGTTACAGCAGACTGTTCTTCTTTCTCCGCCATAAGTGTAATTAATAACACTACTAAAGCCAGTATTAAAATAGCTCTCACCCACCATACTCCTTTTCGGGAGGAATACCTCCGGGTTTGCATTTCTTGGTGGATACTGTAAAAGAGATATGACCGTAACAATCAAACAAACAAAGAAACAATTACTCTTTTATGTCAGTTGTACCCCTTTGTTGTGTTCTTGACTGAGAAACTATAATATGAAAAAAATACTTGGATTTCAAGAGAATAAACGTTAGCTTGGTACTTAAACTAATGACCCAAGTAACCCTCTACAGACGTGTATTTGGGAACCCACATGCAAGTTAATATTTACCAGGTAGGTAGCTAGTCGCCTTCTTATATATTTACTCTTTTTTTTTTTTTTTTTCCTTTTTTTTTTTTGTTGTTGTTGTTTGTATTCCTTTTTTTTTTTTTTTTTTTTTTTTGGGAAAACCCCTAATTCCACAAAAATAGTTTGCGAAATCGCCAACTCATCACAAAAATTTTAACCGCTCGAAACAACCCAACATGACGGGAAAACTTTCAGAATTTTCGGAGCTCCGGTGGTTTATTGGTTATGACCGCCGAATCATGACCCGGAGGTCTCGGGTTCGAACCCCGTGACATCCTTTTTTCTCTTTTTCGTAATGACGGAAAATGTGACCAAAACATAGTCCAAGGGCGGATTGATCACCCACTGGTCGAGTTGAGACATATTCCCGTTGCAATAAATCACCAAGACCCCTCCCGTGTGATCGATCACTTTAAAATGTTACTGTGCAGTTCACCAGTGAAACTAAGACCTCCAACCAAAATTCACCAGACTTCAAACAGCATTCCAAATTAGGTAATTTTTGTCAGACACATCCGAACCATCGAGAACAGAAATTCTCACGTTAGTAAAAGCCTGACCTTTAGAAATGTGGCTTAACGATCCTCATCATCGATTTAGGTTCGTGACTTAGAAGCCTTCATCAATGTGGCCCTCCTCCCAGCCAAACTCCCCACCTGACTGGTGTCTCCAAACGAGGGGTCGAGCCGAAGCCCGTTTGTCGCTGGAATCGGAAAAGCTACGAGTCCGAAAGGACCCTAACCTCCGAAGAGCTGCCGTTCCCCCATCATTGGATAAGTAAAGCGACGATAAGAGTAGTGGTATTCATGTTGGTAAACCTCCCACCTATAACTACACCCCCTATGTCACTGCACAAAGTCAGACTAGAGTCAAACTCAACAGGGTCTTCTTTCCCCGCTGACAGTTTCAAGTCCGTTCCCTTGACTGCTGTTCGCCAGATAGTAGGTAGGGACAGAAGGAATCTCATTAGTCCATTCATGCGCGTCTTTAATTAGAAGACGAGGCATTTGGCTACCTTAAGAGAGTCATCAGTTGTTTTTTCAGGTTGGACTTTGTACGGAACAGGCGGGCTTTTATTAGGGGCTCCCCCCCCTTGGGGGGGACCTTTGATACGATACGAAAAGATTTATCTGGGAAGAATACTGCAGGTCTTTGGGGGGGGTTGGGGGTGAGGGCTTGCACTCTTCCCAGCTTGGTAGGCTAAAAAACAAAAAACCCGCCGCAAGCCAAATTTTTGGGTCAAGTTCGAGTCCTGGTGGACAACTTTTTTTTGTAGGGAGTTGGCGATTTCGCAAACTATTTTTGTTGAATTAGAGGTTTTCCCTTTTTTTTTTGTCATTGTCATTTCTGTTTTGTTTATTTTACCAAAATCTCATAATCGACGTGAGCGAGTCGTGTCATCATTTTTTTCTTCGAAAAACTGGAAGAAAAAAAAAAAAAAAAAGAAAAAAAAACTGTTGGTATCCGAAGAATTGAAATTTATTAATAAACAATATTCAGAAATAGCTGACTATGAAATGCTTTACCAATATAAATCAGATTGCAAAGTATTGAAAACGACGGCATACTTTGATTCATACAAACGCACTTGGTCAATATAGGAAAATAATCTGTTAAGTGATATCATTCTCTGGGAGAGGAGGGGAAACTCGGGATACGTGCTCTCTACTTCGCTGGGGAAAGTAGTGGGGAAGGAAGCCTAATTCTTCATTCTTATTATCCAGGGAGAGGGAGGCCACTAGCTCACTTTCCTTTCGGTAACGAAGGATTAATTTCCTGATGAGCAGACGTGGGACGAATAATCTAAACCCACAGAAAGGAATCATATGCCAGTTCGATACCGCAAACAGGGACTTCTATCAGCCACAATCTCGGTGGATTGCCGCGTATAACTGTAAAGGTTAAACAGCGCATCACAATAAGCGGTTGCGAATTGATTGTACGGAACTTTAAGAACAACTACGACACTATAAAACAGACGAAACATCGACCTCCCTTTGAGGAAGAAAGTAGGTATGAGCTGACTTGTCAGCCAGGGGGGTGGGAGCAGGAACACTTTAATAATAAAAAAAAAAAAAAAAAAAAATGGAATGGGGGGAAAGAGAAAAACCAGATTAAAAGTGAGTCTGAAATGAACGCGCGCGAAGTGTTTCGTACACAAGCTGCTTTCAGTCATAAAATAGTAAATGACTAGTTGTTTATTTTATTTTTTTTAAATTTTTTTTTTTTTTTTTTTTTTTTCATGAGACAAAACTTCACTGCCACGTCCACAGTAATCTAACCCACAAGGAAATAATAAAAACAAAAAAAAAAAAAAGAGGGGAATAGAAAAAAATCCTTTCTTCTCCATGGGACTAAAATACATATTCACAATCATGTGGGGGATGAGACGGGTGGGACTAATGAGTTGGAAGGTGAGCATGCAGTAGATCTCCATTAGATACATTGGTCAGTATATTCAAATGTGTGAACACACAATGGAAGATAACACACTGCTGTAAGGTTCAATTCTCAGTCGATGTCTCAGCAAGCTCTCTATTGGAAACCCGTACACGGAAGTCGAATATCTATTTCGAACTTGTAGCGTATTCCTAAGCAGACTAAATGTTTTAAAGTAGTTAGGATGCAGACAGATACTTCTTAACTTCGTTTTTATCTGAAGATTCAATCGGGGTACGCAAAGATCTTAATCTCTGTTCGCTTTCCGATTAACTCCAACTTATCAATATTTCTAAAACAGGTTTACATTTCAGTCTTAATAAATACCACGAACTCAACTGGTTGGATCATAAAACAGTATACTTGAATATCCTGAAGTCAGCAACTTACACTTCCTCTCTTTCATATTCAAAAACAGGTGGGGTGGGATAAAGATTGACAAGGGAAGGAATGAGGAATGGTAATGGATTAAGAATCAAACGTACTTAAGTCACATCTTACGCACACAACACTACATTGAAAAATGGAAGCAATCAAGAGACAGAATCAGGAAAACGGCATTTGTAAAAAGGGAGCTAATATTGCGCAAGGTACGTACTTGTTGTGTGCAAAAAGGGAAAAAAAAGAAAAAAAAAGTAAAATAACGAACCGTCGCTTGAACTTGACAGGTGTCGAAGCCTAGCCGAGTGCTTACCTCTTGTAAGTTCTACGGAACGACGAACTTCTCTTCTTCTGAAGGGCTGTTGTTGTTTTATTTTGTGTATTAACCTAGTGGTAAAATAATTGTCAGTAAAAGCTAGACACTATAAGAATATGATAAAATGAAGAAAAGCAACATACTACTCACATCAGGGGTATGGAATACAGGCTTACAGGTTTCAGATAAAAAGTGACGACCGACGTCAACAACCAGAGGGTTGTACCTAACAGCGACTTTGAAATCCGCGTAGGACATGTAACCTTTATGAATTGGATCGCTAGGAGAGTCTTTACGAATTTCAATAACTTTGTCAAATACCTCGTTTACGTATTGAACAATTCCTTCTGCGTCATCTCCGTTTTTCGGTTCTCCTTTTTCTTTGTCAAGACGCATACCAGAAAGGGCAAATCTCATTGAATGAAATGCATTTGCCAAGTCATCTCTGGTAACGGCATCACGACCAGACTGGTCGTAAATTGAAAAGATCAACTGAAGTCTATCCTCATCATCTTTATCGTTAGGGTTAGCTATGATGCTCAGCCCTGAGCAGAACTGCTGAAGGTTAATCTTGCCTCTGCACTCAGTATCAAATGCATAAAACATACTCTCTATAAATTTATCATCAAAGGCTACGCTATGCTTACCCAATCCTTCTTTTAGCATCGGAAGTTTAATTGAATCACCACCGCTGGTTAGGTCCTTGAAATGCTCAAACAGAACCTGGATTTGATCTTTTGAAAATACCGTTGCTCCCTGAAGCATTTGCAACTCCTGCTTTGATAAGTTTTTGCCACCCGTGTTACCCATCGTAGTGTTTGTTAGTTTAGTTTGTCTGACTTAGAAAAAGAAATAACTCGAATTTAACGAAATACATCTGTGATAAACGGAAACAACATCATTCTCCTCATAGCTGACCAATAGTCACACCTGCAGAAGAAAGTATTTGAGTATCGTGAAAAGCTTGACTGCATTATTATTATATACGTGAGAAGAAAAAAAACCCCATTCTGGCACTAATCAGAAAAAGAGGAAAACGAACGGTGGCAGGGAACACTTTTATTATATTTTTTTTCTTATTCTCTTACACACTCTCTTTCTACTTCTTTTTCTCGTTTTTTTCGTTCAAAGCTAATTCCATAACCCGGAATAGACTCACACAACATAATAAAAGACACGGGGGGGACATTTGGGAGGGATGGCTCATTCATAACTTCGGATCAACTCTTCCCTCACTACCTAACGAGAGTATAAGAAAGTGAGTCCCAGAAGAAGAAAGCCACCCATAGCACTGAATGTGGCAATGTAGTATGGGAATGCAGCATTGATGAATCTCTCGTACTCGTTGAGCTTAAGAGGACGGACAGGTGCTTCGTGGTGAACGACAAGAGGATTGTAACCAGTTCTGCGGTAGTCAACAACAAACTTGAAAATTCCGTACACATCTGGGGCTTGCAAATCACACGTGTGAACAACTCCCTTTGGTGTCAAATCAGCGCGAACATAAGGATCAATCATTGTGTACTCTACCTGAACAGGGTCATCTGATGGAGGAGTGAATGGAATCCACTCGTTCTTTTCTCCATCAAACTCTTCGATGGTGATGGAAAATCTGATGTTAGTCCTAATACGGTACATTTCTCCATCACGAACCTCTTTTCCATCAACAAGTTTCACAGTGTCGATGTTTGAGTATCTAAGAATACCGTGCTGCTGGGTGGCCCATCTTGTAAGTCTCTTAACAAACTCACCGTTGTTACCCCAGTTACTATTTCCGAACATTGAAGTTGATCCCGCGAAGGTTCCACGAGATCCAATTCTGGTCTGAAGACCAGCAACAAGCTGGATGTTGGTACCAAACACCTTCGACAAGATCTCTTCGTCATTAACAAAGGATGTTGAAGTAGCGGACAGGATAGGAGTCACGAGCGGGTTTTCTTCCTCAACAATAAGACCAACTCCCTGAAAAACAACGGACTTTAAATCAGCGTGGTTGCCCGTTATTGGCTGTGACTTAATAAACTTAGTTGACTTGATAACTCTTCTGTTCTCACCAAAGTTGTCAATCACAGGGTTCATTGAGAATTCAACACCACAATCCACAGCAACGGTACGCATCTCGTCAGTGAGGTATGCTTCAGGGTTCTTACCGTCGGAATTGGCGACAATCATAATATTACCTCCATGGTCAACAAAGTCAATAAAGTCAGCTCCCAACTTTCCACTTGGGTTACCGAAAACGATAACATTATCGTAGTGGTATTCTTCGTAGGTCTTTAAGGCTAACTTCTTGTCTGAGGTGACGTATGTGACTTCCATGTTTGATTCCAAGAATCCAAAAAACTTAGAAAACTCACCCTTCTTCATCCCCATGTCCTTCAGTACAACAACTGTTCTCTTTGATGGTAAATCCACGGTTGGAGTGAAGACGGTCGCCACACCAGCAGTCAACACTGCCATGGCAAGGATCATAAGTCCAGTTATGACCTTCATTTTGTAATGTCAGAGCTCTAAGAGAATAGAGTGATACCCCAAATACTTAATTTGCATTCTGAATGTAAAAACGATCTTCTGAGTAAAAGGCTACAGCTTATATAGAAAGCAGAGCGTCTCTTTTTTTTTTTTTTTTTTCGATGGATCGGCGCCTGTAAAAATGAAAAAGAGCTAACATAACACTACAGCCAATACCAAGATCTCATGAGTTAATAGAAAGTTTCACTACTGTTAAATACTCGCAGAGCAAGTAATAACCTCCTTAGACAGGTGATGGTAATGCCACAGGTTGAACACGACTTGTATGTTCCCGTTCGCGTAATCTTGTCATCATTTATATTCCCATGACCCACAAACAATGTTAGAGAGGTTATTGTAGAATGATTGCAGCGTCTTCCTCCGATACCGTCATGACCGCTGCAAAATTAAGAAAGGGTGAGCCGAACATCTTTATTATTCACACAGGGAGAGGGGGAACACTAAGCAGACTAGCCTCTGTTTTCTGTTAAATTTGTCCCTTTTGGGAATTGCGTTAAACTTGTCCACTTCAACGGATTTAATACGTTGAGGGATGGGGGGTGAAACTTTGACAATGTAAAAACAGTAACAACTTTAGATATTAAAGAAAAACAAAAATTAATATCAAGTACTTGACTGAAAAATATTTGTAGTTGTTAATCAAAGAAAATTACCTTTAGAAAAAAGAGAAAATAAAAAGAAAAAATATAAAGAGATAACTATATTTTTTGTCTTATTGACCAGAAAACGTTGTCGAATCTGGTAATTCGGGGACCACGTACTAACAGGTTGAGCGTCCCATGCCCTGTAGCATACTTGTGCAAAAAGCTAAAGCTAAAGCTAAGCTTTTTAGAGCTAAGCTAAAGCTATTTAGCTTTTTTTAGCTTTTTTTTAGCTTTTTTGAAAAAAAAATTTCAAACAAAAAATAACTCATTTTTGGACATTTTTCATACTTGTACCCCTTTAAAGGGGGCAAAATAAAGGGGAAATTAAAGGGCTTTTAATGCCCTTTAATATCCGCAATTCCAAAATAAAGGGTAAATAAAGGGCTTTTTTTCCTTTTTTTCCAAAATAAAGGGGAAATAAAGGGGAAATAAGCGGAATAAAGGGGGGTGGGAAAGCCCCTTTATTTCCGCTTTATTTATTAAATCCCAAGGCACCCACCACGCTGCGTCATCCTAAGTCGGAAAGGAAATTACTCGAAAGTCGGGGCAGTTCGAACGTCAGCATTCACATCAGCAAGCAACCAGTCCTGAGTACTTAAAGAATGAGGCGATCGGCAGGGTGGAGGTGTTCACGATTTTTCACTTTGCTACACGAAAGTTCACGATTTTTCACCATGTTTTTGGCAGTGAATTTTCGTGAATTTTCGTGATAGGTAGTGACAACTCGTGAAGGATCGTGAAAATTCGTGAAACCTCCACCCCTGCCGATCGCCTCAAAGAACCCAACCATTACGTGTATCAGTCACAGTCACACTTAGTATAGCGTTAGTACAGAGGACACGGATCTGCTATGCAGGGAAGTGACTTGAACTCGTTCAACTAATTAATGTGTGCAGATATAAGCGCCGCGAATTGACGGGTCTGAAGTTATGCTTTCCGAAGAGAGCAACCACCCACGCGAGTGTTATTTTGACGCTATAACCTGTGACTTTCAACACGTAACAACCAGGGATAATTCTCAGTAAGGCCGCCGTCACCGTGAAGCTGCTACGAATATAACCCAACAAACTAGCAATTCCTCCAACCTTTTTCGTCAGTCGGGATTGTTACACGCCGGAAAAGGAAACTACTCGAAAGTCGGGGCAGTTCGAACGTCAGCATTCACATTAGCAAACAACCAGTCTTGAGAACCCAACCATTACGTGAATCAGCCACAGTTAACCTGCAACTTTCAACATGTAACAACCAGGGATAATTCTCAATAAGGCCGCCGTCACCGTGAAGCTGCTACGAACATAACCCAACAAACTAGCAATTCCACTCACTTCGAACGCACTCAGCCAGAGAGCTTGCCAACAGAACAGAACGCAAGGTTACTTTCGGGTCCAATCTCGCCGTGAGCCTGGTGTCTTGTGCTGGGCTGGGTTTCCAGAGGGCCTCACCATGCACACAAACTCCTGGATGGGACGATCGAGGGAATCAACCAAGCCGAGAACTGAACCGGAAGGATAGGCTTACAAGACTAACCTGAAGTAAACTTCAGAGCTTCGCTTTCCAGCATGCCGAAACAGAGCCATGGAAGGGGATTACACAACAACCTCATTAAACCCACTGGCCACCCCGTGCATAGTCGCCGCCAATGGTTATTACTATCCAAAGCGCTAACACGACTAAATGGATTACCTGTTGAGATCAAAGCTACCAACCAGGATCCATCCTCACTTCCTCCTGCGCCCCCTGTTTTAATTATTGAAAAAGATAGAAAAGAATATGAACTTCTGGAAGGAGTAATTCAACGGTTAACAGTAGAACGCGATGAATCGAAGACTTCTCTTTCTGCACTAGTTCGTCAATATGACTTAGTGGAAGATTACAGGAAACGTGAGCTCGCAAATCTGACTCAGAAAGCAGACCTATCGGAAATGGCGCTTTTCAATTACCATCAAAGGTTTGTTCTTCTGTCGAACGAATTGGAGACCAAATGTAATGAGGAAAGAGAAAGTAAAATAAGACTTTTCTATACTCAACAGGAGGTCGAGAGTTTGCGTGCCGCGCGTCCCCACATGACCCACTTTAGTCAACAAGTTTCCCCCCGATCCCCTATTTTGTATGAATCTGTTGCTATGATGAAGATAGCAAAGAACTACCTCTCGCTCTTTACAACTACGAGTAGTCTTTTTACTCCTCTTATTAAACCCCTTATCCCTACCCTTAATTATATCACCCCTCTTTGTCCTCTAGCCTCAATTCCTCCGACAATGCCGCAGAGTGAAGCTCTCGACCGCACGCCGACCAAGATTTTACGACAAGAGAGTCACGTTATCTCCGTTAAAGAGAATACACCTATTGCGAGACAATGGTCCGAGGGTAGGATTGACTTACTCGAGAATTACTGTCGAGCAGTAGATGACTCTCTCGAAACAAACGAGAAAGCGGCAGAGCTCTCAGAACAACTTTTGGATGCCCAACTTCGCCTCTCGGAGCTGAATCACCAACGGTGTACAACTCACGCAGAGCAGCTTGAGCAATCCATGATGTTAACGGGACTGGCGAGCGATTTAAATGCTCAACTCGCCTTGGCACGGTCTCAAATAGCGGCCCTGAAGTTCCAATTAGCTTCATGGGCAGAAGGTTTGAGTCCGCCAGACACAGAAGAACATGAGGAAATTGAAACTCCGCCGAGAAAGTCTGAGCGTTCAACTCTGAAAAAACGGACCCCTCCATCAAGATATCGTTACAATCGAAGGAGATGTTCTGCTGATGACGTTCACGGTGACTCCACCCCCTTGTAATTCTCTTTTTCCTTACTTTCACATCACTTTGTTTATTTAGTTTATTAGCTTATTTATTATTTATTGTTCGTTTTGTTTGTAATATTTTGTCGATATGTTTATGTCCGTCAGATCATAACGTTAATCAGATTAATTGTTAATTGTTAATTGTAAATGGTCTAAACCCCAATCCAAGTTCCCAAGGCTTGGCATAGATTTGAGTGACGCCTTACCGGCCTCCTCATCCTCTATGAGTGGTGAGGGGGCCAGCAATGGTTTTTTTTTTTTTTTTCTCTTATTTCTTTTTTTTCTTTTTCTTTTACTCTAATATGAAATATTTTTGAACAAAATGTGATTATTAACCCATTAAGGACGGGGGGTCCACTACAGTGGTTATTTTGAAATTTTATTTTCGCTAAGGGGAAAACCCGGCTAACGCTACCCAGGGGGGGTGTAATCGAGGCCGTTTCGCGACGAATCTTGGGTGGGATGGCGTGGTTCGCTGTGTTTTTATTCATGAAATTCAAAACTAATAATCGAAATTTTACCACCTAACAAGAAGTTTCGTCTGCCTGTTGAAATTGATACAAGTTTGGCGTCCTATGAAAGTCTGATGATGATGGATTCTGTATCGGAGTCGTCATCTGACAGCAACACAGCAAAGGTATCAAAGTGGGGGGGCAAAACCAAGAGAATCCCCAGGGAAAAACAGAAAGGACCTACCCAGAGTGTGAGCGACTTTAATGAAATGAGCGAATTGAAGGCATCCAACTCATTTTCACTGATCATGTGCTTAAAATGATATTTCGACACACTCTTACCTACCCGATTGACAAAGAGACGTCCATGAAGTCACTAGAAGTTGGTGAACTGAAATGCTTTCTCCGTAATTTCCACACTGCTAACAAACACATTCCTGCTTCTTATGTCCATAGTCTTGTTAAACCCCATAATAATAAAGGGCATTGGGTGACGTTTGACAATTTCAATTCGTCATACGCATTTCTTGTTTTGATGTTGGCGAAAGGGTTCCACTGTGTTGGAACAGCCTGACGGAACAGAAAGGGAGTTCTGTTGATGTTACAAAACCGAAGGCTACCCCTACTAAGCAAATCGGAAGTGAAAGAAAGACCGAAGAATCTTTCTGCTTCTTACCTTCAGTCAAGCACGGCATCCACCATATAAAGTGGAGAGACTCAAAGGATGTGCATCTTTTCAGTACTCTTCCCTTACGTGAGCACCGTGTCGATGTATATCGCTGGATTAGGAAGAGAAATAAAAAAGAAAAAGTGCCGATCAAACTACCGTGCAAGTAGACAGGTACACCAAGACGATGGGAGGTGCTAACCTGATGGATAGCGTGAAGGCAAGGGCGAACAGAAACCTTCAAACTAAACGATGGCATCTAAAGGTTTTCGACTACTTGCTGAAAGTTTCGATGTTCAACACGTTTACCCTTCAAAAGAAATGCGGTAAGGATACTGGTACCTACACACGGTATGTAGAGGAGCTCGCTATGCAACTCGTCAGTGACGGGACGTCGAGAGACAAGACAACCAATACTACATCTACTATTGACCCGGGTTCGCACTTTTCACACATGTTCAGCACCACTGAGCACTATCCATCAATATTTGGCGCTGCTAAACAATGTAAGTATCAATACTCGAGTGAGGACTACTTATGGATGCTAGGGGTGTAAGGTTTTTATGTGTCCTGCACCCTGTTTTGGCAAATACCACTTAAATCTTACAAAGGGGAGAACATTTGCGTCCCATACCACTACCTCTGTGTCGGGAGGTGCTATCCGGGAAGAATGTACTAAGGGGAAGACCCCTGCACTCACAACAACATCAAAATTGAAGAGGCGCAAGGAGTCATAAGAACTGAGCTTATTTTTGTCTTTGGTGGTGTTTTCATTTGTTCTGTTCACCCTTTAGGTGGTGAATGTGTGTGTATTTTTAACGGGCAGGCAATGGCGGTTCACTTTGTCACATCACCTTTCCGAGCCCCCCTACCCCTTTTCCCTGTTAGCTCTTTTTTCAAAAAAAGTCAAAAAGCCGGGTTTTACCCCCGTCCGTAATGGGTTAATTTAAAAAAAAAAAAAAAAAAAATAATGTAAATGAATAATAAAAAAAAAAAAAAAAAACATGCCTTGGGAATACAACCAAAGCCCCAATTAATCGGTCCTTTCTTTTTCCTTCTTGTCAAGTGATCGCTCCACTCGTCGATCACCAAAACCGATTGTATTTATATCTGTTCTTTTCTCAACGATCGGCTATACCGATCATTTTTTTTAAAATAATTGTTTTCTTCTTCTCGACGATCAGATCCAATTGATCGACCTTTTTTTTTTTTTTTTCCTTTATTCCTTCCATCCCTCCCGCTCCCCTAATTTTAAATAAAAACAAGATCAGCTCAGCTTGATCGTTAATCTTTTTTTCTTTTTTAATTTAAACTGATTGTATTTATATCTGTTTATTTTTCTCAACGATCGGCTATACCGATCAACCTTTAAAATAATTTCTTCTTCTCGACGATCAGATCCAATTGATTAACCTTTTCTTTTTTTTTCCTCTATTCCTTCCATCCCTCCCGCTCCCCTATTTGTAATAAAAACAAGATCAGCTCAGCTTGATCGTTAATTTTTTTTCTTTCTTTTTTGTTGGTCCTAGTCAAGACCTTAAACTGACTAACCGGTCTTAATTTTAAATAAGTGTTAACCTAGTTTCTCTTTTCCTTTTCATTTTCCTTTTAATTCTCTCTATCTGGTCTGTTATGTCATATTTCTCAATTAATTTTATCATCCATTTTACTTTTCACTGTTTCCCATCTACATTTTATTTTCAAATTGTTACGGTCTGTTAAAAAAAAAAAAAAAAGTTTAAATAAGTTAAATTGAACATGTTAACTCAATTCCTCAATTCTTCCGTCATGGTCATGACATTCTTTTTCGTTTCTCTAATGCACAAGAGATACCATCACTCATGAGATACCAACGCACATACGAGATACCAGCACTCCAGAGATACCGACACGCTAGAGATACCAAGTCACTTGAGATACCTCCTTGTAAATTAATTCCCGGTATTTCAAATTTGAATTGATAGTGTCAACTCTGCTTGCTGCTCTTGTTTATGTGTTGTCTCCTGAAAGTGATCTTAACTCCTATAAAAAGAAAAAAAAAAAAAAGAAATCAAAAAAGAAGAATTTTCAAACGAAGTTATAACAACCCCTGCCACCCATTATGATCAATTCCGCTTGTTTTTTTTTTTTTTTTTTTAAAAACAAATAAAAAAAATAAAAAAAATTATAAAAGATCAAACAATGTTATCATTGTTTTTTTTTATCGATCGACTCTGTCGACTAATTTCTATTTTCCGTTTTTTTTTCTTTAAAAAATAAATAAAAAGAATTTAAAAAAAAAAAAAAAAAAGAATAAACAATGTTATCATTGTTTTTTTTATCGATCGACTATGTCGATTACTTTCTATTTTCCGTCCTGGTCAAGACGCTAAACTGTTTTTTTTTTTTTAAATTAATAAAAAGAATATCAAAAAAAAAAAAAAAAAAAAGAATAAACAATGTTATCATTGTTTTTTTATCAATCGACTATGTCGATTACTTTCTATTTTCCGTCCTGGTCAAGACGCTAAACTGATTGTTTTTTTCAAAATTAATAAAAAAGAATATAAAAAATAAAATAAAATAAAAAAAGAATAAACAATGTTATCATTATTTTTTCTATCGTTCGACTTTGTCGACTAATTTCTATTTTCCGTTTTCTTTTTCTTTAAAAAATAAAGGGAAAACCTCTAATTCAACAAAAATAGTTTGCGAAATCGCCAACTCCCTACAAAAAAAAGTTGTCCACCAGGACTCGAACTTGACCCAAAAATTTGGCTTGCGGCGGGTTTTTTGTTTTTTAAG
Source organism: Flectonema sp. DT1601 (assembly GCA_964019425.1). NCBI lineage: Eukaryota > Euglenozoa > Diplonemea > Diplonemida > Diplonemidae > Flectonema > Flectonema sp. DT1601. The sequence goes on along the minus strand of OZ025852.1, from coordinate 318,340 downwards.
CTGGGAAGAGTGCAAGGGGGGGCTTGCGTCCGCCAAATTCTTGGCGGGACGCAAGCCCCCCCCCAACCCCCCCCAAGGGGGGGAAATTTTTTTTATATTTTAATAAAAGAAACAAAAGTAACTACACTCCAGTCCTGCAAACTGGAGTGCTTCAGTCTAAATAATTGATTGACTTACTTCTACACCATACTGATGATGAGAGAATAGAGGTAAGAGGTATATGGATTACTCTCGAAACCTAATAGTTACTTTAAAAGGCTAAGTTAAGCATCACCATAGTCACTGTATCCTTAACAGATGTTAAACCATCGCTATGTTACGCGATACAAAACAGTTGTATTTTACAAATTCAAACATTCAACCCCCCCAAGGGGGGGGAGCCCCTAATAAAAGCCCGCCTGTCCCGTACAAAGTCCAACCTGAAAAAACAAATTTGCAACTGATGACTCTCTTAAGGTAGCCAAATGCCTCGTCTTCTAATTAAAGACGCGCATGAATGGACCAATGAGATTCCTCTGCCCCTACCTACTATCTGGCGAACAGCAGTCAAGGGAACGGACTTGAAACTGTCAGCGGGGAAAGAAGACCCTGTTGAGTTTGACTCTAGTCGGGTGTAGTTATAGGTGGGAGGTTTACCAACAATGAAATACCACTACTCTTATCGTCGCTTTACTTATCCAATGATGGGGGAACGGCAGCTGCCTCTTCGGAGGTTAGGGTCCTTTCGGACTCGTGGCTTTTCCGATTCCAGCGACAAACGGGCTTCGGCTCGACCCCTCGTTTGGAGACACCAGTCATGTTGGGAGTTTGGCTGGGAGGAGGGCCACATGACGAAGGCTTCTGAGTCACGAACCTAAATCGATGATGAGGATCGTTAAGCCACATTTCTAAAGGCTTTTACTAACGTGAGAATTTCTGTTGTCGATGGTTCGAATATGCCTGACAAAAATTACCTAATTTGGAACTTGAAGTCTGGTGAATTTTGGTTGGAGGTCTTAGTCTCACTGGTGAACTGCACAGTAACATTTTAAAGTGATCGATCACACGGGAGGGGTCTTGGTGATTTATTGCAACGGGAATATGTCTCAACTCGACCAGTAGGTGATCAATCCGCCCTTTGACTATGTTTTGGTCACATTTTCCGTCATTACGAAAAAGAGAAAAAAGGATGTCACGGGGTTCGAACCCGAGACCTCCGGGTCATGATTCGGCGGTCATAACCAGTAGACCACCGGAGCTCAGAAAATTCTGAAATTTTTCCCGTCATGTTGGGTTGTTTCGAGCGGTTAAAATTTTTGTGATGAGTTGGCGATTTCGCAAACTATTTTTGTGGAATTAGGGGTTTTCCCAAAAATAAATAAAAAGAATTTAAAAAAGAATTGGCTTTAACTTCAACTATACAGAAAATAATGATATAACACTGTGATTTTTTGTTTGTGCACGAAACCGTGAACCGACTTAAACTGATAAAGCTAAAGGAGGTTTACGTGTGCTGCCAACATTCTTTTTCGTTCTTACAATACTTGTTAAATGCAAAAAAAAAAAAAAAAAAAGAATAAACAATGTTATCATTGTTTTTTTATCGATCGACTATGTCGACTACTTTCTATTTTCCGTCCTGGTCAAGACGCTAAACTGTTTTTTTTTTAAAAATTAATAAAAAGAATATCAAAAAAAAAAAAAAAAAAAAGAATAAACAATGTTATCATTGTTTTTTTTATCGATCGACTATGTCGATTACTTTCTATTTTCCGTCCTGGTCAGGACGCTAAACTGATTGTTTTTTCTTTAAAAAATAAAAAAAAAGTTAAAAAAAAAACAAAAAAAGAATAAACAATGTTATCATTGTTTTTTTATCGATCGACTATGTCGATTACTTTCTATTTTCCGTCCTGGTCAAGACGCTAAACTGATTGTTTTTTTTTTCAAAATTAATAAAAAAGAATATAAAAAAAAAAAAAAATAAAAAATAGAATAAACAATGTTATCATTGTTTTCTTTTATTTTTGTTATCTTTTATTTTGTGAATGCACCAGAATCGCCAGACAGTGCTCATATGTTCTGTTCCAGACGAGGAACCTCCCCACGTGGCATTCAAGACCACTAATGCGCAGCATTAAAGAAGAACCTGCCACTGCAAGTTTTATAAAAGATGGTAAAGAAATCTTCCCTGTGGAAGAAGTCAAAATCCACAAAGTAACAAAACTGAAAACGATCGAAAAGCTCACCATTGAAAGATCGTGGCTTGAGAAATGTTTTATCTGGCAAACTTGTTACGCATCGGCTCTTTCTATTCTACTTATTGCCAATGGTTCTTCCTCCCCGGCCCCTTCTGTTTTGTTAGATGAGGATGAGCTCACTGGACTCTCCTTGTCATTCTCTTCTATTTCTTCCATCTCTTTCCAGACTCCCCCACCTGAACTCATGTCAACGGGATCGCAAACACTTCCTGCTGATTTCGCTATAGTGATAAGAACTCAATCTGACATGGGTTCTCAAACCCCCTTGTACAAAAAAAAAGAAGGAAAATTAAGGCTGAAACTTTCCTTGAAATGCCAGATTTTAGAAAACGAATTAGAGCAAATGAAAGAACGAATTTTTTATGTTCTATTTTTATTTTACTTTAATGCGATGTCAGCCTCCCTCGAGAAAGACAAGCAGTTACTAAATGGATTACCTGTTGAGATCAAAGCTACCAACCAGGATCCATCCTCACTTCCTCCTGCGCCCCCTGTTTTAATTATTGAAAAAGATAGAAAAGAATATGAACTTCTGGAAGGAGTAATTCAACGGTTAACAGCAGAACGCGATGAATCGAAGACTTCTCTTTCTGCACTAGTTCGACAATATGACTTAGTGGAAGATTACAGGAAACGTGAGCTCGCAAATCTGACTCAGAGAGCAGACCTATCGGAAATGGCGCTCTTTAATTACCATCAAAGGTTTGTTCTTCTGTCGAACGAATTGGAGACCAAATGTAATGAGGAAAGAGAAAGTAAAATAAGACTTTTCTATACGCAACAGGAGGTCGAGAGTTTGCGTGCCGCGCGTCCCCGTATGACCCACTTTAGTCAACAAGTTTCCCCCCGAACCCCCGTTCTGTATGAATCTGTTGCTATGATGAAGATAGCAAAGAACTACCTCTCGCTCTTTACAACTACGAGTAGTCTTTTTACTCCTCTTATTAAACCCCTTATCCCTACCCTTAATTATATCACCCCTCTTTGTCCTCTAGCTTCAATTCCTCCGACAATGCCGCAGAGTGAAGCTCTCGACCGCACGCCGACCAAGATTTTACGACAAGAAAGTCACGTTATCTCCGTTAAAGAGAATACACCTATTGCGAGACAATGGTCCGAGGGTAGGATTGACTTACTCGAGAATTACTGTCGAGCAGTAGATGACTCTCTCGAAACAAACGAGAAAGCGGCAGAGCTCTCAGAACAACTTCTGGATGCCCAACTTCGCCTCTCGGAGCTGAATCACCAACGGTGTACAACTCACGCAGAGCAGCTTGAGCAATCCATGATGTTAACGGGACTGGCGAGCGATTTAAATGCTCAACTCGCCTTGGCACGGTCTCAAATTGCGGCCCTGAAGTTCCAATTAGCTTCATGGGCAGAAGGTTTGAGTCCGCCAGACACAGAAGAACATGAGGAAAATGAAACTCCGCCGAGAAAGTCTGAGCGTTCAACTCTGAAAAAACGAACCCCTCCATCAAGATATCGTTACAATCGAAGGAGATGTTCTGCTGATGACGTTCACGGTGACTCCACCCCCTTGTAATTCTCTTTTTCCTTACTTTCACATCACTTTGTTTATTTAGTTTTTTAGCTTATTTATTATTTATTGTTCGTTTTTGTTTGTATTATTTTATCGATATGTTTATGTCCGTCAGATCATAACGTTAATCAGGTTAATTGTTAATTGTTAATTATAAATGGTCTAAACCCCAATCCAAGTTCCCAAGGCTTGGCATAGTTTTTGAGTGACGCCTTACTGGCCTCCTCATCCTCTATGAGTGGTGAGGGGGCCAGCAATGGTTTTTTTTTTTTTTTTTTTTTTCTCTTATCTCTTTTTTTTCTTTTTCTTTTACTCTAATATGAAATATTTTTGAATAAAATGTGATTATTAATTTAAAAAAAAAAAAAAAAATAATGTAAATGAATAATAAAAAAAAAAAAAAAATGCCTTGGGAATACAACCAAAGCCCCAATTAATCGGTCCTTTCTTTTTTCCTTCTTGTCAAGTGATCGCTCCACTCGTCGATCACCAAAACCGATTGTATTTATATCTGTTCTTTTCTCAACGATCGGCTATACCGATCATTTTTTTAAAATAATTGTTTTCTTCTTCTCGACGATCAGATCCAATTGATCGACCTTTTTTTTTTTTTTTTCCTTTATTCCTTCCATCCCTCCCGCTCCCCTTATTTTAATAAAAACAAGATCAGCTCAGCTTGATCGTTAATCTTTTTTTTTTTTTTTTTTTTTTAAATTTAAACTGATTGTATTTATATCTGGTTATTTTTTCTCAACGATCGGCTATGCCGATCGACCTTTAAAATAATTGTCTTCTTCTTCTCGACGATCAGACCCAATTGATCGACCTTTTCTTTTTTTTTCCTTTATTCCTCCCATCCCTCCCGCTCCCCTTATTTTAATAAAAACAAGATCAGCTCAGCTTGATCGTTATTTATTTATTTATTTATTTATTTTTTTTTTTGTTGGTCCTAGTCAAGACCTTAAACTGACTAATCGGTCTTAACTTTAACTAAGTGAATAAACCCTTCCCGTTTTCCTTTTCCCTTTATTACTCTCTATCTGGTCTGTTATGTCATAAATCTCATTTAATTTTATCATTCATTTTAATTTTCACTGTTTCCCATCTACATTTTATTTTCAAATAGTTCCGGTCTGTCTTTAATGTTAAATAATACTGATCATGTTAACTCAATATTTTTTTTTTTTATGTGCAAGAGATACCAACACGCAAGAGATACCAACGCACAAACGAGATACCAGCACTTCCGAGATACCGACACACAAGAGATACCAAGACACTTAAGATACCAGCAAGGACAATGAGAGGTAGAATGAACTCTCCTCCTTGTGTCCGATCCTGATTATTTTTTGTTGAATTGGTAGTGTTACCTCAGTTTGCGACTCTCGTATCTGTGTTGTGTTAACTCATGTAAGTGATCTTAACTCCTGTTAAAAAATAAATAAAAAGAATTTAAAATAAAAAAAAAGAATAAACAATGTTATCATTGTTTTTTTTATCGTTCGACTTTGTCGACTAATTTCTATTTTCAGTTTTTTTCTTTAAAAAATAAATAAAAAGAATTTAAAATAAAAAAAAAAAGAATAAACAATGTTATCATTGTTTTTTTTATCGATCGACTATGTCGATTACTTTCTATTTTCCGTCCTGGTCAAGACGCTAAACTGATTGTTTTTTTTTTTTTCAAAACTAATAAAAAAGAATAAAAAAAAAAAAAAATAAAAAAAAGAATAAACAATGTTATCATTGTTTTTTTTTATCGTTCGACTTTGTCGACTAATTTCTATTTTCCGTTTTTTTTTCTTTAAAAAATAAATAAAAAGAATTTAAATTAAAAAAAAAAGAATAAACAATGTTATCATTGTTTTTTTTATCGATCGACTATGTCGATCACTTTCTATTTTCCGTCCTGGTCAAGACGCTAAACTGATTGTTTTTTTTTTCGAAACTAATAAAAAAGAATATAAAAAAATTAAAAAAAAAGAATAAACAATGTTATCATTGTTTTTTTATCGTTCGACTTTGTCGACTAATTTCTATTTTCCGTTTCTTTTCTTTAAAAAATAAATAAAAAGAATTTAAAATAAAAAAAAGAATAAACAATGTTATCATTGTTTTTTTTATCGATCGACTATGTCGATTACTTTCTATTTACCGTCCTGGTCAAGACGCTAAACTGATTGTTTTTTTTTTTCAAAATTAATAAAAAAGAATATAAAAATAAAATAAAAAAAAAAGAATAAACAATGTTATCATTGTTTTTTTATCGTTCGACTTTGTCGACTAATTTCTATTTTCCGTTTCTTTTCTTTAAAAAATAAATAAAAAGAATTTAAAATAAAAAAAAAGAATAAACAATGTTATCATTGTTTTTTTTATCGTTCGACTTTGTCGACTAATTTCTATTTTCCGTTTCTTTTCTTTAAAAAATAAATAAAAAGAATTTAAAATAAAAAAAAAGAATAAACAATGTTATCATTGTTTTTTTATCGATCGACTATGTCGATCACTTTCTATTTTCCGTCCTGGTCAAGACGCTAAACTGATTGTTTTTTTTTTCGAAACTAATAAAAAAGAATATAAAAAAATTAAAAAAAAAGAATAAACAATGTTATCATTGTTTTTTTATCGTTCGACTTTGTCGACTAATTTCTATTTTCCGTTTCTTTTCTTTAAAAAATAAATAAAAAGAATTTAAAATAAAAAAAAAGAATAAACAATGTTATCATTGTTTTTTTTATCGATCGACTATGTCGATCACTTTCTATTTTCCGTCCTGGTCAAGACGCTAAACTGATTGTTTTTTTTTTTAATAAATAAAAAGAAATAAAAAAAAAAAAAAAAAAAGAATAAACAATGTTATCATTGTTTTTTTATCGTTCGACTTTGTCGACTAATTTCTATTTTCCGTTTCTTTTCTTTAAAAATAAATAAAAAGAATTTAAAATAAAAAAAAAGAATAAACAATGTTATCATTGTTTTTTTATCGATCGACTATGTCGATCACTTTCTATTTTCCGTCCTGGTCAAGACGCTAAACTGATTGTTTTTTTTTTTCGAAATTAATAAAAAAGAATATAAAAAAATTAAAAAAAAAGAATAAACAATGTTATCATTGTTTTTTTATCGTTCGACTTTGTCGACTAATTTCTATTTTCCGTTTTTTTTTTCTTTAAAAAATAAATAAAAAGAATTTAAAATAAAAAAAAAGAATAAACAATGTTATCATTGTTTTTTTTATCGATCGACTATGTCGATTACTTTCTATTTTCCGTCCTGGTCAAGACGCTAAACTGATTGTTTTTTTTTTTTTTCAAAATTAATAAAAAAGAATATAAAAAAAAATAAAAAAAAGAATAAACAATGTTATCATTGTTTTTTTTATCGTTCGACTTTGTCGACTAATTTCTATTTTCCGTTTTTTTTTCTTTAAAAATAAAAAAAAAAGAATAAACAATGTTATCATTGTTTTTTTTATCGATCGACTATGTCGACCACTTTCTATTTTCCGTCCTGGTCAAGACGCTAAACTGATTGTTTTTTTTTTCAAAATTAATAAAAAAGAATATAAAAAAAATAAAAAAAAAAAAGAATAAACAATGTTATCATTGTTTTTTTTTTTATCGTTCGACTTTGTTGACTAATTTCTATTTTCCGTTTTTTTTCTTTTTTTAAAAAATAAATAAAAAGAATTTAAAAAAAAAAAAAAAAGAATAAACAATGTTATCATTGTTTTTTTTATCGATCGACTATGTCGATTACTTTCTATTTTCCGTCCTGGTCAAGACGCTAAACTGATTGTTTTTTTTTTTCAAAATTAATAAAAAAGAATAGAAAAAAAAAAAAAAATAAAAAAATAGAATAAACAATGTTATCATTGTTTTTTTTTATCGTTCGACTTTGTTGACTATTTTCTATTTTCCATTTTTTTTTTTTAAAAAATAAATAAAAAGAATTTAAAAAAAAAAAAAAAAAAAAGAATAAACAATATTATCATTGTTTTTTTTTTTATCGATCGACTATGTCGATCACTTTCTATTTTCCGTCCTGGTCAAGACGCTAAACTGATTGTTTTTTTTTTTTTTTCAAAATTAATAAAAAAGAATATAAAAAAAATACAAAAAAAAGAATAAACAATGTTATCATTGTTTTTTTTTATCGTTCGACTTTGTCGACTAATTTCTATTTTCCGTTTTTTTTCTTTAAAAAATAAATAAAAAGAATTTAAAATAATAAAAAGAATAAACAATGTTATCATTGTTTTCTTATCGATCGACTATGTCGATCGCTTTCTATTTTCCGTCCTGGTCAAGACGCTAAACTGATTGTTTTTTTTTTTTTCAAAATTAATTAAAAAAAAAAAAAATATAAAAAAAATAAAAAAAAAAGAATAAACAATGTTATCATTGTTTTTTTATCGTTCGACTTTGTCGACTAATTTCTATTTTCCGTTTTTTTTTTCTTTAAAAAATAAATAAAAAAAAATTAAAAAAAAAAAGATTAAACAATGTTATCATTGTTTTTTTATCGATCGACTATGTCGATTACTTTCTATTTTCCGTCCTGGTCAAGACGCTAAACTGATTGTTTTTTTTTTTCAAAATTAATAAAAAAGAATATAAAAAAAAAAAAAAAAAAAAAAAAGAATAAACAATGTTATCATTGTTTTTTTTTTTTTTTTTATCGTTCGACTTTGTCGACTAATTTTTATTTTCCGTTTTTTTTTCTTTAAAAAATAAATAATAAGAATTTAAAAAAAAAAAAAAAAAAGAATAAACAATGTTATCATTGTTTTTTTATCGATCGACTATGTCGATCACTTTCTATTTTCCGTCCTGGTCAAGACGCTAAACTGATTGTTTTTTCTTTAAAATAATTAAAAGGATTTAAAAAAAAAAAAAAAAAAAAAAAATGAATAAACAATGTTATCATTGTTTTTTTTTCTATCGATCGACTATGTCGATTAATTTCTATTTTCCGTCCCGATCGAGACGCTAAACTGATTGTTTCCTTTTTTTAAATAATAAATAAAAAAAAAAAAAAAAAAAAAAAAAAAGAGCATCTCCCTGCTATCCTCATATCCCCACAATAATATTATACCTTTTCATTTTCTCTTTCCTTTTCTGGTCTTTTTTTTTTTTTTTTTTTTTTTTTTTCCTTTTTCATACAACGTTTTTTATTTATATTTTATTTTTTTTTTTTTTTTTTTTTTCATGTTTGATTATTTCCTCTTCATATTTTTTTTTTCTTTTCTTTCTTTTTTTTTTTTTTTTTTCTCTGCCTCTCTCTTAATTCTGTTCGTTTCTTTGAAACGAAAATTCATTTGAATATTATTCCTTGGTCAGCAACAGTCATTGTCGCCCTCTGGGCCTGTTAAAAAAAAAAAAAATAAAAAGAAAGTTTACATCGGGAATAGGGCAGGAGCCAAAAGCTCCCAGTCCGTTGCTTCCCACTCTATCGAATTCTATTTTCCGTCCTGGTCAAGACGCTAAACTGATTGTTTTTTCTTTAAAATAATTAAAAGGATTTTAAAAAAAAAAAAAAAAAAAGAATAAACAATGTTATCATTGTTTTTTTTCTATCGATCGTGGTCAAGACGCTAAACTGATTATTTTTTTTTCAAAATTAATAAAAAACATAGATGGAAGTGCCCTCCAAATTTGGAGGGCGCCTGGTGAAAATCAGCCACAAAAATTTGTAGGGCCAAAATAGGGCCATTGTAGGGCCAAAATAGGGCCAAAATAGGGCGCTGGAGGGCGCGTAGGGCGCTTTTTTAATTAAATTTAATATAATGCCGAGCCCATTTTGACACACCCCTGCCTCAGCGAGGGTCGAATCGCATCTTATTTGACTTTTCTCCGGTTCGCCCGATCAAATGCGTCTCTGGGATATCAGTATACTTGCCACCAGTAAACTTCTTTTTTTTCTCACACGGTACCTGAAGACTGGCCTATTAACAGGTTAGCAAGAACGCACTCTCCCTCCTCGAATCCCTCTATATTCGACTCGGTGCATTCTGCGGGCTATCAGTTCCTTGTAGATCTCGGATGCATCGTCCACTGAAATGAGTTTCAGCTTCAGGGATTGCAGCAGGCTCCGGAAGCTCTCAAGGAGTGGCCCATTGTTTTTTGCCATCGTTGACCTCCGAACCATGACCTGGAGGTCTCGGGTTCGAACCCCGTGACACCCTTTTTTCTCTTTCTCGAAAGACTGCCAAGCATGTCAAAAATTTTTTTTGGCTTCTGCGTCAAAATACTTGTGCGTCAGTGTAAGTCCCCGTCAATTTAGCTGTCTTATAGTAATAAAAAAGGTAAAAAAACGCGCCCTCCAAAATAATATTTATATTAAAAGCGCCCTACAAGCGCCCTACACGCCCTCCAAATTGTAGGGCACTTCCATCTATGAAAAAAGAATATAAAAAAATACAAAAAAGAATAAACAATGTTATCATTGTTTTTTTTTTTTTTATCGTTCGACTTTGTCGACTAATTTCTATTTTCAGAGATACCGACACGCTAGAGATACCAAGTCACTTGAGATACCTCCTTGTAAATTAATTCCCGGTATTTCAAATTTGAATTGATAGTGTCAACTCTGCTTGCTGCTCTTGTTCATGTGTTGTCTCCTGAAAGTGATCTTAACTCCTATAAAAAGAAAAAAAAAAAGAAATCAAAAAAGAAGAATTTTCAAACGAAGTTATAACAACCCCTACCACCCATTATGATCAATTCCGCTTGTTTTTTTTTTTTTTTTTTTTAAAACAAAAAAAAAAATAAAAAATTATAAAAGATTAAACAATGTTATCATTGTATTTTTATCGATCGACTATGTCGATTACTTTCTATTTTCCGTCCTGGTCAAGACGCTAAACTGATTGTTATTTTTTTTTTTTTTCAAAATTAATAAAAAAGAATATAAAAAAAAAAAATAAAAAAAAGAATAAACAATGTTATCATTGTTTTTTTATCGTTCGACTTTGTCGACTAATTTCTATTTTCCGTTTTTCTTCTTAAAAAATAAATAAAAAGAATTTAAAAAAAAAAAAAAAAAAAAAAGAATAAACAATGTTATCATTGTTTTTTATCGATCGACTATGTCGATTACTTTCTATTTTCCGTCCTGGTCAAGACGCTAAACTGATTGTTTTTTTTTTTTTCAAAATTAATAAAAAAGAATAAAAAAAAAAAAAATAAAAAAAAGAATAAACAATGTTATCATTGTTTTTTTATCGTTCGACTTTGTCGACTAATTTCTATTTTCCGTTTTTTTTTTCTTAAAAAATAAATAAAAAGAATTTTAAAAAAAAAAAAAAAAAAAAGAATAAACAATGTTATCATTGTTTTTTTATCGATCGACTTTGTCGACTAATTTCTATTTTCCGTCCTGGTCAAGACGCTAAACTGATTGTTTTTTCTAAATAAATAAAAAGAATAAAAAAAAAAAAAAAAAAAAAAAAGATTAAACAATGTTATCATTGTTTTTTTTTATCGATCGACTATGTCGATTACTTTCTATTTTCCGTCCTGGTCAGGACGCTAAACTGATTGTTTTTTCTTTAAAAAATAAATAAAAAGAATAAAAAAAAAAAAAAAAAAAAAAAAAAAGAATAAACAATGTTATCATTGTTTTGTTATCGATCGACTTTGTCGACTAATTTCTATTTTCCGTCCTGGTCAAGACGCTAAACTGATGTTTTTTCTTTAAAAAATAAATAAAAAGAATAAAAAAAAAAAAAAAAAAAAAAAAAAGAATAAACAATGTTATCATTGTTTTTTTATCGATCGACTATGTCGATCACTTTCTATTTCCCGTCCTGGTCAGGACGCTAAACTGATTGTTTTTTCTTTAAAAATAAATAAAAAGAATAAAAAAAAAAAAAAAAGGAATAAACAATGTTATCATTGTTTTTATTTTATCGATCGACTATGTCGATTACTTTCTATTTTCCGTCCTGGTCAAGACGCTAAACTGATTGTTTTTTCTCTAAAAAATAAAAAGAAGGATTAAAAAAAAAAAAAAAAAAAAAAAAAGAATAAACAATGTTATCATTGTTTTATTTTATCGATCGACTATGTCGATCACTTTCTATTTTTCGTCCTGGTCAAGACGCTAAACTGATTGTTTTTTCTTTAAAAATAATAAAAAGGATTTAAAAAAAAAAAAAAAAAAAAAAAAAAAAAAGAATAAACAATGTTATCATTGTTTTTTTATCGATCGACTATGTCGATCACTTTCTATTTTCCGTCCTGGTCAAGACGCAAAACTGATTGTTTTTTTTCAAAATTAATAAAAAAGAATACAAAAAAAAATAAAAAAAAAGAATAAACAATGTTATCATTGTTTTTTTTTTATCGTTCGACGTTGTTGACTAATTTCTATTTTCCGTTTTTTTTTTTTTTCTTTTTAAAAAATAAATAAAAAGATTTAAAAAAAAAAAAAAAAGAATAAACAATGTTATCATTGTTTTTTTTATCGATCGACTATGTCGATTACTTTCTATTTTCCGTCCTGGTCAAGACGCTAAACTGATTGTTTTTTCTTTAAAAAAAAAAAAAAGGATTTAAAAAAAAAAAAAAAAAAAAAAAAAAAAAGAATAAACAATGTTATCATTGTTTTTTTTTTATCGATCGACTATGTCGATCACTTTCTATTTTCCGTCCTGGTCAAGACGCTAAACTGATTGTTTTTTTTTCAAAATTAATAAAAAAGAATATAAAAAAAAAAAAATAAAAAAAAAAGAATAAACAATGTTATCATTGTTTTTTTTTTATCGTTCGACTTTGTCGACTAATTTCTATTTTCCGTTTTTTTTCTTTTTAAAATAAAAAGAATTTAAAAAAAAAAAAAAAAAGAGTAAACAATGTTATCATTGTTTTTTTTTATCGATCGACTATGTCGATTACTTTCTATTTTCCGTCCTAGTCAAGACGCTAAACTGATTGTTTTTTTTTCAAAATTAATAAAAAAGAATAAAAAAAAACAAAAAAAAAAAGAATAAACAATGTTATCATTGTTTTTTTTTTATCGTTCGACTTTGTCGACTAATTTTTATTTTCCGTTTTTTTTTCTTTAAAAATAAATAAAAAGAATTTAAAAAAAAAAAAAATAAAAGAATAAACAATGTTATCATTGTTTTTTTTTTATCGATCGACTATGTCGATCACTTTCTATTTTCCGTCCTGGTCAAGACGCTAAACTGATTGTTTTTTCTTTAAAATAATAAAAAGGATTAAAAAAAAAAAAAAAAAAAAAAAAAAAAAAAGAATAAACAATGTTATCATTGTTTTTTATCGATCGACTATGTCGATCACTTTCTATTTTCCGTCCTGGTCAAGACGCTAAACTGATTGTTTTTTCTTTAAAAAATAATTAAAAGGTTTAAAAAAAAAAAAAAAAAAAAAAAAAAAAAGAATAAACAATGTTATCATTGTTTTTTTATCGATCGACTATGTCGATCACTTCCAATTTTCCGTCCTGGTCAGGACGCTAAACTGATTGTTTTTTCTTTAAAAATAAATAAAAAGAATAAAAAAAAAAAAAAAAAAAAAAAGGAATAAACAATGTTATCATTGTTTTTTTTTTATCGATCGACTATGTCGATTACTTTCTATTTTCCGCCCTGGTCAAGACGCTAAACTGATTGTTTTTTCTTTAAAATAATTAAAAGGATTTAAAAAAAAAAAAAAAAAAAAAAAGAATAAACAATGTTATCATTGTTTTTTTTCTATCGATCGACTATGTCGATCACTTTCAATTTTCCGTCCTGGTCAGGTCGCTAAACTGATTGTTTCTTCTTTAAAAATAAATAAAAAGAATAAAAAAAAAAAAAAAAAAAAAGGAATAAACAATGTTATCATTGTTTTTTTTCTATCGATCGACTATGTCGATCACTTTCAATTTTCCGTCCTGGTCAGGACGCTAAACTGATTGTTTTTTCTTTAAAAATAAATAAAAAGAATAAAAAAAAAAAAAAAAAAAAAAAAGAATAAACAATGTTATCATTGTTTTTTTTCTATCGATCGACTATGTCGATTAATTTCTATTTTCCGTCCTGATCGAGACGCTAAACTGATTGTTTCCCTTTTTTAAATAATAAATAAAAAAAAAAAAAAAAAAAAAAGAATAAACAATGTTATCATTGTTTTTTTTCTATCGATCGACTATGTCGATTAATTTCTATTTTCCGTCCTGATCGAGACGCTAAACTGATTGTTTCCCTTTTTTAAATAATAAATAAAAAAAAAAATAAAAAAAAAAAAAAAAAAAAAGAGCATCTCCCTGCTATCCTCATATCCCCACAATAATATTATACCTTTTCATTTTCTCTTTCCTTTTCTGGTCTTTTTTTTTTCTTTTTTTCCTTTTTCATACAACGTTTTTTATTTATATTTTATTTTTTTTTTTTTTTTTCATGTTTGATTATTTCCTCTTCATATTTTTTTTCTATTCTTTCTTTTTTTTTTTTTTTTTTTTTCTCTACCTCTCTCTTAATTCTGTTCGTTTCTTTGAAACGAAAATTCATTTGAATATTATTCCTTGGTCAGCAACCATCATTGTCGCCCTTTGGGCCTGTTAAAAAAAAAAAAAAATAAAAAGAAAGTTTACATCGGGAATAGGGCAGGAGCCAAAAGCTCCCAGTCCGTTACTTCCCACCTTTTCGAAATTCTTTCCGTTTTTTTTCTTTAAAAAATAAATAAAAAGAATTTAAAATAAAAAAAAGGGAAAACCTACAGATCCACCCCCAGGTTTGGAGAAACGTATACTACGGTCACGGCCTTGTGTAGCTTTTTTGACCTTTTCCCCAAATCGACAGCCCTCTATTCTGGGCGAAATTTCTTTCAAATCCGTGATAGCGCAGTGGTGTTGGTGCCGGACTGAAGCCCTGGAGGTAGGGGGTTCGAGTCCCTCGGGGGGGTTTTTTTTTTTTTTCCAGAATTTTTTTTTCTGGACATCTGTTCGCTCGCTGTTACTCATTTTTTTTTTAGGCTTTGTTAACTTTTAAGTACTACCAACGTGGTGCAGCGCAATGATGCCCTCAAGGTTTGTTATTAGCCAAATCATCGTTAGGGTTAAGCGTAATTAAGGTAAAGAGTATGCTGACAGGTGAGTAATGACTGCAACCGACAACATGCAAGTTAGTGATTCGAACGGCCCAATTTTTTCGTTCAGCTTTTGGGGCCTGCAAACCCAGCCAAGCGTTCATAGCGACGTTGCTTTTGATCCTTCAATGTCGGCTCTTCCTAACCTAGACAAGCAGAATTGTCCAGGTTGGATAGTTCACCCACTAACAGGACCGTGAGACAGGTTTTACCTACTGATGGAGAGAGACCCCCTTGGGGCAGTGTACGTCGACCGCAATACGGGGTAGTATGGGAGGAACTCCCGTTTCTAGTCCCTGGTATCTACGGTTCTCCGATCGGAGCCGTGATGCTACACAACACATCTGCAGTGACTGTGCTTGACTATGTTAGCCTTTGAAGTAAGCCAGTCAATTATGGAGACTGGATCACTTAGTCACCACTGGTGGTTACTTTTTGATCGTGTTAGGGCTTGCGTCCAAAAGATTACAACGATAAGAATGTTTTTTTATGAACATTACAATTAAGTAACTACATCAATGCAGGGCCTGCCTGTGGCATTATAATAACAGGCTAAGTCATTTGTAGTTCATAGTTTACCTTTGATTTTATAACTTCACACAGGGTACTATGAACGATGAGAGATCCAGTGGGATCACTCAGGGTCTAGTAGAGACCACCAATGTTGTGCGTTGATAGGCAAGGTGACCAACCTTGACATTCTTTCTTTTCTCTCCTGTTGTGACAAACACAAAATACACACACAGCTTACAGTGTGTTCTTTGTGTATGTTTTCTTCAGGTGTGAGTAGTTTTTTTGTTCTTGCTCTTCAGGGAGGGCCTTAGCCAAAAGCTAACAGTCCAAATCTCACCTGGTAAACTCAACTCCGTTTATTCTTTTTTTTTTTTTTTTTTAATTTTTTTTATTTATTTTTAAAAAGAAAAAAAAAATAGAAAATAGAAATTAGTCAACAAAGTCGAACGATAAAAAAAAAAACAATGATAACATTGTTTATTCTTTTTTTTTATTTTTTTTTATATTCTTTTTATTTAATTTTGAAAAAAAAAACAATCAGTTTAGCGTCTTGACCAGGACGGAAAATAGAAAGTAATCGACATAGTCGATCGATAAAAAAAAACAATGATAACATTGTTTATTCTTTTTTTTTAGGGAAAACCTACAGATCCACCCCCAGGTTTGGGGAAACGTACACTACGGTCACGGCCTTGTGTAACTTTTTTGACCCCTAGATATGTGTTTAAATCCGCAAAATCGAAGACGACGCAAATTGTCGAGTGGTATGATTCCAGACTTGCATTCGCTAGGCTGCGGTTCGAACCCCTGTCGGGTCTTTTTTTTTTTTTTTTTTTTTTTTCCTCACATGACTTCTCACGTGACCAACAGGTGCACTGTCTGCACTGGCCGTTCGGTCAGGAACGCCGCCGCTGACGTCGTGCGTGACGTATCCGTACTGCTGATTCGTTCTGTCACGTTCGGACACTCGTCGCACTCTGAGACATTGCTTAGTGCAGGTTGCTGACTCATAACCTGGCAACATCGTTTGGAAGTCTTACACCAGAACCTCACTGGTGCCTTACAAAGACTGCATCAAATTCACATGCGGGTCGTTCTAGGTCAATAGTGTAAACTTCCACATCTCGCTTGGAAGCCTTCTGTCATAGCGCAATTCTTCCTTAAGTTAAGTTAAACTTTAACATAAGAGTCCTGTTAACCTCTCTCATTCACTCATCATGGTGTAGAAGTAAGTTAGTCAACTGAGTTGAATTTCCGTGTTCTTTGTGTATGTTTTCTTCAGGTGTGAGTAGTTTTTTTGTTCTTGCTCTTCAGGGAGGGCCTTAGCCAAAAGCTAACAGTCCAAATCTCACCTGGAAATTCAACTCAGTCCTTGTCAGTTTTGGCATCAAACTTGTAATGGTTTAATCATTACAGGTTATTTACTGAAATATTTGTTCTAAAAGTTGCTAAGTATTTCTCACTTAGAAATTTTTTATTTTTTTATTTTCAGCTTAATTAGCTACAAATTGTTTCTACTAAGTGTTTCTCACTTAGTTTTTTTTTTTTGCTTTTCAGCTCCTTAAAAGCTGCTAAGTGTTTCTGCTAAGTGTTTCTCACTTAGAATTTTATTTTTATGTTCGTTTTCTATCCCTTCTCCTATCCCTTTTGTTCAAAATGAGCGGGAGGAAATTCTCTCATTCACGCTAAGATGCACTCTGAACTTTGATTTTTTGATCTGAGTGTGAGGGAATGACCTGTTAGTGCATTGGGCATAGGCTGGGCTGCAGTTTAGATGTCTTAGGTGTTAATAGGGGGTTCCTCTTAGCATTTTTCTTTGTTCCCACCTTATGATTTTCTTGAAGAAAAAAAATAGAAGTCATAATGGTGCTTCCCTCTGGAAGGGTTGTAAGCCATGGTGTCCAACTAAATTAAAGGACAAGTCTGGGATAATCCCTGCCAGAGGGGCGAGTATTCTACCATGGTTGAAATACTCTGGCAACTGATCTTCAATTTTATGTTGTTTGTTAGCTGCTGGTGTATCTCGATCATGTGTTGATACTTGCATTTTTTTTTATTTGTAATCTTTTACTACAATAACTCTTGCAATTATCTTTTCTTTTTTATTCTCTATCTGTTCTGGTCTGTTTCTTCATTTTTTTACATTAATAATTACATTTTGTTCAAAAAGAAAAAAAAAGAAAAAGATTTCATATTAGAAACTAGGAAACTAGGTTAACACTTAGTTAAAATTAAGACCGGTTAGTCAGTTTAAGGTCTTGTCTAGGACCAACATTCTTGTTTAACTTCAGTTATATTCATTTTACTTTTTATTGTTTCCCATCTGTTTTTATTTTCTATTAGTTCTGGTCAGAAACCCCTGGGCAGCAAGAAGGAAAGCAGTTTAGTACTTCTGGGTGTTTGGCATCACCCCCCATAGTGAGCAAGTACAACAGGTAGCATTGGTAGTCTGTTGATCCTGAGTGATCCCAGCTACAGTTTTGTTTTTCTTTCTTTTTTTTAGAAGAAGATCAGGACATTCAAGCACTGCTGGATAGTTGCTGAATGCAGGGCCTGCCTGTGGCATTATAATAACAGGCTAAGTCATTTGTAGTTCATAGTTTACCTTTGATTTTATAACTTCACATAGGGTACTATGAACGATGAGAGATCCAGTGGGATCACTCAGGGTCTAGTAGAGACCACCAATGTTGTGCGTTGATAGGCAAGGTGACCAACCTTGACATTCTTTCTTTTCTCTCCTGTTGTGACAAACACAAAATACACACACAGCTTACAGTGTGTTCTTTGTGTATGTTTTCTTCAGGTGTGAGTAGTTTTTTTGTTCTTGCTCTTCAGGGAGGGCCTTAGCCAAAAGCTAACAGTCCAAATCTCACCTGGAAATTCAACTCAGTCCTTGTCAGTTTTGGCATCAAACTTGTAATGGTTTAATCATTACAGGTTATTTACTGAAATATTTGTTCTAAAAGTTGCTAAGTATTTCTCACTTAGAAATTTTTTATTTTTTTATTTTCAGCTTAATTAGCTACAAATTGTTTCTACTAAGTGTTTCTCACTTAGTTTTTTTTTTTGCTTTTCAGCTCCTTAAAAGCTGCTAAGTGTTTCTGCTAAGTGTTTCTCACTTAGAATTTTATTTTTATGTTCGTTTTCTATCCCTTCTCCTATCCCTTTTGTTCAAAATGAGCGGGAGGAAATTCTCTCATTCACGCTAAGATGCACTCTGAACTTTGATTTTTTGATCTGAGTGTGAGGGAATGACCTGTTAGTGCATTGGGCATAGGCTGGGCTGCAGTTTAGATGTCTTAGGTGTTAATAGGGGGTTCCTCTTAGCATTTTTCTTTGTTCCCACCTTATGATTTTCTTGAAGAAAAAAAATAGAAGTCATAATGGTGCTTCCCTCTGGAAGGGTTGTAAGCCATGGTGTCCAACTAAATTAAAGGACAAGTCTGGGATAATCCCTGCCAGAGGGGCGAGTATTCTACCATGGTTGAAATACTCTGGCAACTGATCTTCAATTTTATGTTGTTTGTTAGCTGCTGGTGTATCTCGATCATGTGTTGATACTTGCATTTTTTTTTATTTGTAATCTTTTACTACAATAACTCTTGCAATTATCTTTTCTTTTTTATTCTCTATCTGTTCTGGTCTGTTTCTTCATTTTTTTACATTAATAATTACATTTTGTTCAAAAAGAAAAAAAAAGAAAAAGATTTCATATTAGAAACTAGGAAACTAGGTTAACACTTAGTTAAAATTAAGACCGGTTAGTCAGTTTAAGGTCTTGTCTAGGACCAACATTCTTGTTTAACTTCAGTTATATTCATTTTACTTTTTATTGTTTCCCATCTGTTTTTATTTTCTATTAGTTCTGGTCAGAAACCCCTGGGCAGCAAGAAGGAAAGCAGTTTAGTACTTCTGGGTGTTTGGCATCACCCCCCATAGTGAGCAAGTACAACAGGTAGCATTGGTAGTCTGTTGATCCTGAGTGATCCCAGCTACAGTTTTGTTTTTCTTTCTTTTTTTTAGAAGAAGATCAGGACATTCAAGCACTGCTGGATAGTTGCTGAATGCAGGGCCTGCCTGTGGCATTATAATAACAGGCTAAGTCATTTGTAGTTCATAGTTTACCTTTGATTTTATAACTTCACATAGGGTACTATGAACGATGAGAGATCCAGTGGGATCACTCAGGGTCTAGTAGAGACCACCAATGTTGTGCGTTGATAGGCAAGGTGACCAACCTTGACATTCTTTCTTTTCTCTCCTGTTGTGACAAACACAAAATACACACACAGCTTACAGTGTGTTCTTTGTGTATGTTTTCTTCAGGTGTGAGTAGTTTTTTTGTTCTTGCTCTTCAGGGAGGGCCTTAGCCAAAAGCTAACAGTCCAAATCTCACCTGGAAATTCAACTCAGTCCTTGTCAGTTTTGGCATCAAACTTGTAATGGTTTAATCATTACAGGTTATTTACTGAAATATTTGTTCTAAAAGTTGCTAAGTATTTCTCACTTAGAAATTTTTTATTTTTTTATTTTCAGCTTAATTAGCTACAAATTGTTTCTACTAAGTGTTTCTCACTTAGTTTTTTTTTTTGCTTTTCAGCTCCTTAAAAGCTGCTAAGTGTTTCTGCTAA
This sequence comes from Flectonema sp. DT1601, assembly GCA_964019425.1. Lineage (NCBI taxonomy): Eukaryota > Euglenozoa > Diplonemea > Diplonemida > Diplonemidae > Flectonema > Flectonema sp. DT1601. The sequence goes on along the minus strand of OZ025852.1, from coordinate 298,311 downwards.
GTGTTTCTCACTTAGAATTTTATTTTTATGTTCGTTTTCTATCCCTTCTCCTATCCCTTTTGTTCAAAATGAGCGGGAGGAAATTCTCTCATTCACGCTAAGATGCACTCTGAACTTTGATTTTTTGATCTGAGTGTGAGGGAATGACCTGTTAGTGCATTGGGCATAGGCTGGGCTGCAGTTTAGATGTCTTAGGTGTTAATAGGGGGTTCCTCTTAGCATTTTTCTTTGTTCCCACCTTATGATTTTCTTGAAGAAAAAAAATAGAAGTCATAATGGTGCTTCCCTCTGGAAGGGTTGTAAGCCATGGTGTCCAACTAAATTAAAGGACAAGTCTGGGATAATCCCTGCCAGAGGGGCGAGTATTCTACCATGGTTGAAATACTCTGGCAACTGATCTTCAATTTTATGTTGTTTGTTAGCTGCTGGTGTATCTCGATCATGTGTTGATACTTGCATTTTTTTTTATTTGTAATCTTTTACTACAATAACTCTTGCAATTATCTTTTCTTTTTTATTCTCTATCTGTTCTGGTCTGTTTCTTCATTTTTTTACATTAATAATTACATTTTGTTCAAAAAGAAAAAAAAAGAAAAAGATTTCATATTAGAAACTAGGAAACTAGGTTAACACTTAGTTAAAATTAAGACCGGTTAGTCAGTTTAAGGTCTTGTCTAGGACCAACATTCTTGTTTAACTTCAGTTATATTCATTTTACTTTTTATTGTTTCCCATCTGTTTTTATTTTCTATTAGTTCTGGTCAGAAACCCCTGGGCAGCAAGAAGGAAAGCAGTTTAGTACTTCTGGGTGTTTGGCATCACCCCCCATAGTGAGCAAGTACAACAGGTAGCATTGGTAGTCTGTTGATCCTGAGTGATCCCAGCTACAGTTTTGTTTTTCTTTCTTTTTTTTAGAAGAAGATCAGGACATTCAAGCACTGCTGGATAGTTGCTGAATGCAGGGCCTGCCTGTGGCATTATAATAACAGGCTAAGTCATTTGTAGTTCATAGTTTACCTTTGATTTTATAACTTCACATAGGGTACTATGAACGATGAGAGATCCAGTGGGATCACTCAGGGTCTAGTAGAGACCACCAATGTTGTGCGTTGATAGGCAAGGTGACCAACCTTGACATTCTTTCTTTTCTCTCCTGTTGTGACAAACACAAAATACACACACAGCTTACAGTGTGTTCTTTGTGTATGTTTTCTTCAGGTGTGAGTAGTTTTTTTGTTCTTGCTCTTCAGGGAGGGCCTTAGCCAAAAGCTAACAGTCCAAATCTCACCTGGAAATTCAACTCAGTCCTTGTCAGTTTTGGCATCAAACTTGTAATGGTTTAATCATTACAGGTTATTTACTGAAATATTTGTTCTAAAAGTTGCTAAGTATTTCTCACTTAGAAATTTTTTATTTTTTTATTTTCAGCTTAATTAGCTACAAATTGTTTCTACTAAGTGTTTCTCACTTAGTTTTTTTTTTTGCTTTTCAGCTCCTTAAAAGCTGCTAAGTGTTTCTGCTAAGTGTTTCTCACTTAGAATTTTATTTTTATGTTCGTTTTCTATCCCTTCTCCTATCCCTTTTGTTCAAAATGAGCGGGAGGAAATTCTCTCATTCACGCTAAGATGCACTCTGAACTTTGATTTTTTGATCTGAGTGTGAGGGAATGACCTGTTAGTGCATTGGGCATAGGCTGGGCTGCAGTTTAGATGTCTTAGGTGTTAATAGGGGGTTCCTCTTAGCATTTTTCTTTGTTCCCACCTTATGATTTTCTTGAAGAAAAAAAATAGAAGTCATAATGGTGCTTCCCTCTGGAAGGGTTGTAAGCCATGGTGTCCAACTAAATTAAAGGACAAGTCTGGGATAATCCCTGCCAGAGGGGCGAGTATTCTACCATGGTTGAAATACTCTGGCAACTGATCTTCAATTTTATGTTGTTTGTTAGCTGCTGGTGTATCTCGATCATGTGTTGATACTTGCATTTTTTTTTATTTGTAATCTTTTACTACAATAACTCTTGCAATTATCTTTTCTTTTTTATTCTCTATCTGTTCTGGTCTGTTTCTTCATTTTTTTACATTAATAATTACATTTTGTTCAAAAAGAAAAAAAAAGAAAAAGATTTCATATTAGAAACTAGGAAACTAGGTTAACACTTAGTTAAAATTAAGACCGGTTAGTCAGTTTAAGGTCTTGTCTAGGACCAACATTCTTGTTTAACTTCAGTTATATTCATTTTACTTTTTATTGTTTCCCATCTGTTTTTATTTTCTATTAGTTCTGGTCAGAAACCCCTGGGCAGCAAGAAGGAAAGCAGTTTAGTACTTCTGGGTGTTTGGCATCACCCCCCATAGTGAGCAAGTACAACAGGTAGCATTGGTAGTCTGTTGATCCTGAGTGATCCCAGCTACAGTTTTGTTTTTCTTTCTTTTTTTTAGAAGAAGATCAGGACATTCAAGCACTGCTGGATAGTTGCTGAATGCAGGGCCTGCCTGTGGCATTATAATAACAGGCTAAGTCATTTGTAGTTCATAGTTTACCTTTGATTTTATAACTTCACATAGGGTACTATGAACGATGAGAGATCCAGTGGGATCACTCAGGGTCTAGTAGAGACCACCAATGTTGTGCGTTGATAGGCAAGGTGACCAACCTTGACATTCTTTCTTTTCTCTCCTGTTGTGACAAACACAAAATACACACACAGCTTACAGTGTGTTCTTTGTGTATGTTTTCTTCAGGTGTGAGTAGTTTTTTTGTTCTTGCTCTTCAGGGAGGGCCTTAGCCAAAAGCTAACAGTCCAAATCTCACCTGGAAATTCAACTCAGTCCTTGTCAGTTTTGGCATCAAACTTGTAATGGTTTAATCATTACAGGTTATTTACTGAAATATTTGTTCTAAAAGTTGCTAAGTATTTCTCACTTAGAAATTTTTTATTTTTTTATTTTCAGCTTAATTAGCTACAAATTGTTTCTACTAAGTGTTTCTCACTTAGTTTTTTTTTTTGCTTTTCAGCTCCTTAAAAGCTGCTAAGTGTTTCTGCTAAGTGTTTCTCACTTAGAATTTTATTTTTATGTTCGTTTTCTATCCCTTCTCCTATCCCTTTTGTTCAAAATGAGCGGGAGGAAATTCTCTCATTCACGCTAAGATGCACTCTGAACTTTGATTTTTTGATCTGAGTGTGAGGGAATGACCTGTTAGTGCATTGGGCATAGGCTGGGCTGCAGTTTAGATGTCTTAGGTGTTAATAGGGGGTTCCTCTTAGCATTTTTCTTTGTTCCCACCTTATGATTTTCTTGAAGAAAAAAAATAGAAGTCATAATGGTGCTTCCCTCTGGAAGGGTTGTAAGCCATGGTGTCCAACTAAATTAAAGGACAAGTCTGGGATAATCCCTGCCAGAGGGGCGAGTATTCTACCATGGTTGAAATACTCTGGCAACTGATCTTCAATTTTATGTTGTTTGTTAGCTGCTGGTGTATCTCGATCATGTGTTGATACTTGCATTTTTTTTTATTTGTAATCTTTTACTACAATAACTCTTGCAATTATCTTTTCTTTTTTATTCTCTATCTGTTCTGGTCTGTTTCTTCATTTTTTTACATTAATAATTACATTTTGTTCAAAAAGAAAAAAAAAGAAAAAGATTTCATATTAGAAACTAGGAAACTAGGTTAACACTTAGTTAAAATTAAGACCGGTTAGTCAGTTTAAGGTCTTGTCTAGGACCAACATTCTTGTTTAACTTCAGTTATATTCATTTTACTTTTTATTGTTTCCCATCTGTTTTTATTTTCTATTAGTTCTGGTCAGAAACCCCTGGGCAGCAAGAAGGAAAGCAGTTTAGTACTTCTGGGTGTTTGGCATCACCCCCCATAGTGAGCAAGTACAACAGGTAGCATTGGTAGTCTGTTGATCCTGAGTGATCCCAGCTACAGTTTTGTTTTTCTTTCTTTTTTTTAGAAGAAGATCAGGACATTCAAGCACTGCTGGATAGTTGCTGAATGCAGGGCCTGCCTGTGGCATTATAATAACAGGCTAAGTCATTTGTAGTTCATAGTTTACCTTTGATTTTATAACTTCACATAGGGTACTATGAACGATGAGAGATCCAGTGGGATCACTCAGGGTCTAGTAGAGACCACCAATGTTGTGCGTTGATAGGCAAGGTGACCAACCTTGACATTCTTTCTTTTCTCTCCTGTTGTGACAAACACAAAATACACACACAGCTTACAGTGTGTTCTTTGTGTATGTTTTCTTCAGGTGTGAGTAGTTTTTTTGTTCTTGCTCTTCAGGGAGGGCCTTAGCCAAAAGCTAACAGTCCAAATCTCACCTGGAAATTCAACTCAGTCCTTGTCAGTTTTGGCATCAAACTTGTAATGGTTTAATCATTACAGGTTATTTACTGAAATATTTGTTCTAAAAGTTGCTAAGTATTTCTCACTTAGAAATTTTTTATTTTTTTATTTTCAGCTTAATTAGCTACAAATTGTTTCTACTAAGTGTTTCTCACTTAGTTTTTTTTTTTGCTTTTCAGCTCCTTAAAAGCTGCTAAGTGTTTCTGCTAAGTGTTTCTCACTTAGAATTTTATTTTTATGTTCGTTTTCTATCCCTTCTCCTATCCCTTTTGTTCAAAATGAGCGGGAGGAAATTCTCTCATTCACGCTAAGATGCACTCTGAACTTTGATTTTTTGATCTGAGTGTGAGGGAATGACCTGTTAGTGCATTGGGCATAGGCTGGGCTGCAGTTTAGATGTCTTAGGTGTTAATAGGGGGTTCCTCTTAGCATTTTTCTTTGTTCCCACCTTATGATTTTCTTGAAGAAAAAAAATAGAAGTCATAATGGTGCTTCCCTCTGGAAGGGTTGTAAGCCATGGTGTCCAACTAAATTAAAGGACAAGTCTGGGATAATCCCTGCCAGAGGGGCGAGTATTCTACCATGGTTGAAATACTCTGGCAACTGATCTTCAATTTTATGTTGTTTGTTAGCTGCTGGTGTATCTCGATCATGTGTTGATACTTGCATTTTTTTTTATTTGTAATCTTTTACTACAATAACTCTTGCAATTATCTTTTCTTTTTTATTCTCTATCTGTTCTGGTCTGTTTCTTCATTTTTTTACATTAATAATTACATTTTGTTCAAAAAGAAAAAAAAAGAAAAAGATTTCATATTAGAAACTAGGAAACTAGGTTAACACTTAGTTAAAATTAAGACCGGTTAGTCAGTTTAAGGTCTTGTCTAGGACCAACATTCTTGTTTAACTTCAGTTATATTCATTTTACTTTTTATTGTTTCCCATCTGTTTTTATTTTCTATTAGTTCTGGTCAGAAACCCCTGGGCAGCAAGAAGGAAAGCAGTTTAGTACTTCTGGGTGTTTGGCATCACCCCCCATAGTGAGCAAGTACAACAGGTAGCATTGGTAGTCTGTTGATCCTGAGTGATCCCAGCTACAGTTTTGTTTTTCTTTCTTTTTTTTAGAAGAAGATCAGGACATTCAAGCACTGCTGGATAGTTGCTGAATGCAGGGCCTGCCTGTGGCATTATAATAACAGGCTAAGTCATTTGTAGTTCATAGTTTACCTTTGATTTTATAACTTCACATAGGGTACTATGAACGATGAGAGATCCAGTGGGATCACTCAGGGTCTAGTAGAGACCACCAATGTTGTGCGTTGATAGGCAAGGTGACCAACCTTGACATTCTTTCTTTTCTCTCCTGTTGTGACAAACACAAAATACACACACAGCTTACAGTGTGTTCTTTGTGTATGTTTTCTTCAGGTGTGAGTAGTTTTTTTGTTCTTGCTCTTCAGGGAGGGCCTTAGCCAAAAGCTAACAGTCCAAATCTCACCTGGAAATTCAACTCAGTCCTTGTCAGTTTTGGCATCAAACTTGTAATGGTTTAATCATTACAGGTTATTTACTGAAATATTTGTTCTAAAAGTTGCTAAGTATTTCTCACTTAGAAATTTTTTATTTTTTTATTTTCAGCTTAATTAGCTACAAATTGTTTCTACTAAGTGTTTCTCACTTAGTTTTTTTTTTTGCTTTTCAGCTCCTTAAAAGCTGCTAAGTGTTTCTGCTAAGTGTTTCTCACTTAGAATTTTATTTTTATGTTCGTTTTCTATCCCTTCTCCTATCCCTTTTGTTCAAAATGAGCGGGAGGAAATTCTCTCATTCACGCTAAGATGCACTCTGAACTTTGATTTTTTGATCTGAGTGTGAGGGAATGACCTGTTAGTGCATTGGGCATAGGCTGGGCTGCAGTTTAGATGTCTTAGGTGTTAATAGGGGGTTCCTCTTAGCATTTTTCTTTGTTCCCACCTTATGATTTTCTTGAAGAAAAAAAATAGAAGTCATAATGGTGCTTCCCTCTGGAAGGGTTGTAAGCCATGGTGTCCAACTAAATTAAAGGACAAGTCTGGGATAATCCCTGCCAGAGGGGCGAGTATTCTACCATGGTTGAAATACTCTGGCAACTGATCTTCAATTTTATGTTGTTTGTTAGCTGCTGGTGTATCTCGATCATGTGTTGATACTTGCATTTTTTTTTATTTGTAATCTTTTACTACAATAACTCTTGCAATTATCTTTTCTTTTTTATTCTCTATCTGTTCTGGTCTGTTTCTTCATTTTTTTACATTAATAATTACATTTTGTTCAAAAAGAAAAAAAAAGAAAAAGATTTCATATTAGAAACTAGGAAACTAGGTTAACACTTAGTTAAAATTAAGACCGGTTAGTCAGTTTAAGGTCTTGTCTAGGACCAACATTCTTGTTTAACTTCAGTTATATTCATTTTACTTTTTATTGTTTCCCATCTGTTTTTATTTTCTATTAGTTCTGGTCAGAAACCCCTGGGCAGCAAGAAGGAAAGCAGTTTAGTACTTCTGGGTGTTTGGCATCACCCCCCATAGTGAGCAAGTACAACAGGTAGCATTGGTAGTCTGTTGATCCTGAGTGATCCCAGCTACAGTTTTGTTTTTCTTTCTTTTTTTTAGAAGAAGATCAGGACATTCAAGCACTGCTGGATAGTTGCTGAATGCAGGGCCTGCCTGTGGCATTATAATAACAGGCTAAGTCATTTGTAGTTCATAGTTTACCTTTGATTTTATAACTTCACATAGGGTACTATGAACGATGAGAGATCCAGTGGGATCACTCAGGGTCTAGTAGAGACCACCAATGTTGTGCGTTGATAGGCAAGGTGACCAACCTTGACATTCTTTCTTTTCTCTCCTGTTGTGACAAACACAAAATACACACACAGCTTACAGTGTGTTCTTTGTGTATGTTTTCTTCAGGTGTGAGTAGTTTTTTTGTTCTTGCTCTTCAGGGAGGGCCTTAGCCAAAAGCTAACAGTCCAAATCTCACCTGGAAATTCAACTCAGTCCTTGTCAGTTTTGGCATCAAACTTGTAATGGTTTAATCATTACAGGTTATTTACTGAAATATTTGTTCTAAAAGTTGCTAAGTATTTCTCACTTAGAAATTTTTTATTTTTTTATTTTCAGCTTAATTAGCTACAAATTGTTTCTACTAAGTGTTTCTCACTTAGTTTTTTTTTTTGCTTTTCAGCTCCTTAAAAGCTGCTAAGTGTTTCTGCTAAGTGTTTCTCACTTAGAATTTTATTTTTATGTTCGTTTTCTATCCCTTCTCCTATCCCTTTTGTTCAAAATGAGCGGGAGGAAATTCTCTCATTCACGCTAAGATGCACTCTGAACTTTGATTTTTTGATCTGAGTGTGAGGGAATGACCTGTTAGTGCATTGGGCATAGGCTGGGCTGCAGTTTAGATGTCTTAGGTGTTAATAGGGGGTTCCTCTTAGCATTTTTCTTTGTTCCCACCTTATGATTTTCTTGAAGAAAAAAAATAGAAGTCATAATGGTGCTTCCCTCTGGAAGGGTTGTAAGCCATGGTGTCCAACTAAATTAAAGGACAAGTCTGGGATAATCCCTGCCAGAGGGGCGAGTATTCTACCATGGTTGAAATACTCTGGCAACTGATCTTCAATTTTATGTTGTTTGTTAGCTGCTGGTGTATCTCGATCATGTGTTGATACTTGCATTTTTTTTTATTTGTAATCTTTTACTACAATAACTCTTGCAATTATCTTTTCTTTTTTATTCTCTATCTGTTCTGGTCTGTTTCTTCATTTTTTTACATTAATAATTACATTTTGTTCAAAAAGAAAAAAAAAGAAAAAGATTTCATATTAGAAACTAGGAAACTAGGTTAACACTTAGTTAAAATTAAGACCGGTTAGTCAGTTTAAGGTCTTGTCTAGGACCAACATTCTTGTTTAACTTCAGTTATATTCATTTTACTTTTTATTGTTTCCCATCTGTTTTTATTTTCTATTAGTTCTGGTCAGAAACCCCTGGGCAGCAAGAAGGAAAGCAGTTTAGTACTTCTGGGTGTTTGGCATCACCCCCCATAGTGAGCAAGTACAACAGGTAGCATTGGTAGTCTGTTGATCCTGAGTGATCCCAGCTACAGTTTTGTTTTTCTTTCTTTTTTTTAGAAGAAGATCAGGACATTCAAGCACTGCTGGATAGTTGCTGAATGCAGGGCCTGCCTGTGGCATTATAATAACAGGCTAAGTCATTTGTAGTTCATAGTTTACCTTTGATTTTATAACTTCACATAGGGTACTATGAACGATGAGAGATCCAGTGGGATCACTCAGGGTCTAGTAGAGACCACCAATGTTGTGCGTTGATAGGCAAGGTGACCAACCTTGACATTCTTTCTTTTCTCTCCTGTTGTGACAAACACAAAATACACACACAGCTTACAGTGTGTTCTTTGTGTATGTTTTCTTCAGGTGTGAGTAGTTTTTTTGTTCTTGCTCTTCAGGGAGGGCCTTAGCCAAAAGCTAACAGTCCAAATCTCACCTGGAAATTCAACTCAGTCCTTGTCAGTTTTGGCATCAAACTTGTAATGGTTTAATCATTACAGGTTATTTACTGAAATATTTGTTCTAAAAGTTGCTAAGTATTTCTCACTTAGAAATTTTTTATTTTTTTATTTTCAGCTTAATTAGCTACAAATTGTTTCTACTAAGTGTTTCTCACTTAGTTTTTTTTTTTGCTTTTCAGCTCCTTAAAAGCTGCTAAGTGTTTCTGCTAAGTGTTTCTCACTTAGAATTTTATTTTTATGTTCGTTTTCTATCCCTTCTCCTATCCCTTTTGTTCAAAATGAGCGGGAGGAAATTCTCTCATTCACGCTAAGATGCACTCTGAACTTTGATTTTTTGATCTGAGTGTGAGGGAATGACCTGTTAGTGCATTGGGCATAGGCTGGGCTGCAGTTTAGATGTCTTAGGTGTTAATAGGGGGTTCCTCTTAGCATTTTTCTTTGTTCCCACCTTATGATTTTCTTGAAGAAAAAAAATAGAAGTCATAATGGTGCTTCCCTCTGGAAGGGTTGTAAGCCATGGTGTCCAACTAAATTAAAGGACAAGTCTGGGATAATCCCTGCCAGAGGGGCGAGTATTCTACCATGGTTGAAATACTCTGGCAACTGATCTTCAATTTTATGTTGTTTGTTAGCTGCTGGTGTATCTCGATCATGTGTTGATACTTGCATTTTTTTTTATTTGTAATCTTTTACTACAATAACTCTTGCAATTATCTTTTCTTTTTTATTCTCTATCTGTTCTGGTCTGTTTCTTCATTTTTTTACATTAATAATTACATTTTGTTCAAAAAGAAAAAAAAAGAAAAAGATTTCATATTAGAAACTAGGAAACTAGGTTAACACTTAGTTAAAATTAAGACCGGTTAGTCAGTTTAAGGTCTTGTCTAGGACCAACATTCTTGTTTAACTTCAGTTATATTCATTTTACTTTTTATTGTTTCCCATCTGTTTTTATTTTCTATTAGTTCTGGTCAGAAACCCCTGGGCAGCAAGAAGGAAAGCAGTTTAGTACTTCTGGGTGTTTGGCATCACCCCCCATAGTGAGCAAGTACAACAGGTAGCATTGGTAGTCTGTTGATCCTGAGTGATCCCAGCTACAGTTTTGTTTTTCTTTCTTTTTTTTAGAAGAAGATCAGGACATTCAAGCACTGCTGGATAGTTGCTGAATGCAGGGCCTGCCTGTGGCATTATAATAACAGGCTAAGTCATTTGTAGTTCATAGTTTACCTTTGATTTTATAACTTCACATAGGGTACTATGAACGATGAGAGATCCAGTGGGATCACTCAGGGTCTAGTAGAGACCACCAATGTTGTGCGTTGATAGGCAAGGTGACCAACCTTGACATTCTTTCTTTTCTCTCCTGTTGTGACAAACACAAAATACACACACAGCTTACAGTGTGTTCTTTGTGTATGTTTTCTTCAGGTGTGAGTAGTTTTTTTGTTCTTGCTCTTCAGGGAGGGCCTTAGCCAAAAGCTAACAGTCCAAATCTCACCTGGAAATTCAACTCAGTCCTTGTCAGTTTTGGCATCAAACTTGTAATGGTTTAATCATTACAGGTTATTTACTGAAATATTTGTTCTAAAAGTTGCTAAGTATTTCTCACTTAGAAATTTTTTATTTTTTTATTTTCAGCTTAATTAGCTACAAATTGTTTCTACTAAGTGTTTCTCACTTAGTTTTTTTTTTTGCTTTTCAGCTCCTTAAAAGCTGCTAAGTGTTTCTGCTAAGTGTTTCTCACTTAGAATTTTATTTTTATGTTCGTTTTCTATCCCTTCTCCTATCCCTTTTGTTCAAAATGAGCGGGAGGAAATTCTCTCATTCACGCTAAGATGCACTCTGAACTTTGATTTTTTGATCTGAGTGTGAGGGAATGACCTGTTAGTGCATTGGGCATAGGCTGGGCTGCAGTTTAGATGTCTTAGGTGTTAATAGGGGGTTCCTCTTAGCATTTTTCTTTGTTCCCACCTTATGATTTTCTTGAAGAAAAAAAATAGAAGTCATAATGGTGCTTCCCTCTGGAAGGGTTGTAAGCCATGGTGTCCAACTAAATTAAAGGACAAGTCTGGGATAATCCCTGCCAGAGGGGCGAGTATTCTACCATGGTTGAAATACTCTGGCAACTGATCTTCAATTTTATGTTGTTTGTTAGCTGCTGGTGTATCTCGATCATGTGTTGATACTTGCATTTTTTTTTATTTGTAATCTTTTACTACAATAACTCTTGCAATTATCTTTTCTTTTTTATTCTCTATCTGTTCTGGTCTGTTTCTTCATTTTTTTACATTAATAATTACATTTTGTTCAAAAAGAAAAAAAAAGAAAAAGATTTCATATTAGAAACTAGGAAACTAGGTTAACACTTAGTTAAAATTAAGACCGGTTAGTCAGTTTAAGGTCTTGTCTAGGACCAACATTCTTGTTTAACTTCAGTTATATTCATTTTACTTTTTATTGTTTCCCATCTGTTTTTATTTTCTATTAGTTCTGGTCAGAAACCCCTGGGCAGCAAGAAGGAAAGCAGTTTAGTACTTCTGGGTGTTTGGCATCACCCCCCATAGTGAGCAAGTACAACAGGTAGCATTGGTAGTCTGTTGATCCTGAGTGATCCCAGCTACAGTTTTGTTTTTCTTTCTTTTTTTTAGAAGAAGATCAGGACATTCAAGCACTGCTGGATAGTTGCTGAATGCAGGGCCTGCCTGTGGCATTATAATAACAGGCTAAGTCATTTGTAGTTCATAGTTTACCTTTGATTTTATAACTTCACATAGGGTACTATGAACGATGAGAGATCCAGTGGGATCACTCAGGGTCTAGTAGAGACCACCAATGTTGTGCGTTGATAGGCAAGGTGACCAACCTTGACATTCTTTCTTTTCTCTCCTGTTGTGACAAACACAAAATACACACACAGCTTACAGTGTGTTCTTTGTGTATGTTTTCTTCAGGTGTGAGTAGTTTTTTTGTTCTTGCTCTTCAGGGAGGGCCTTAGCCAAAAGCTAACAGTCCAAATCTCACCTGGAAATTCAACTCAGTCCTTGTCAGTTTTGGCATCAAACTTGTAATGGTTTAATCATTACAGGTTATTTACTGAAATATTTGTTCTAAAAGTTGCTAAGTATTTCTCACTTAGAAATTTTTTATTTTTTTATTTTCAGCTTAATTAGCTACAAATTGTTTCTACTAAGTGTTTCTCACTTAGTTTTTTTTTTTGCTTTTCAGCTCCTTAAAAGCTGCTAAGTGTTTCTGCTAAGTGTTTCTCACTTAGAATTTTATTTTTATGTTCGTTTTCTATCCCTTCTCCTATCCCTTTTGTTCAAAATGAGCGGGAGGAAATTCTCTCATTCACGCTAAGATGCACTCTGAACTTTGATTTTTTGATCTGAGTGTGAGGGAATGACCTGTTAGTGCATTGGGCATAGGCTGGGCTGCAGTTTAGATGTCTTAGGTGTTAATAGGGGGTTCCTCTTAGCATTTTTCTTTGTTCCCACCTTATGATTTTCTTGAAGAAAAAAAATAGAAGTCATAATGGTGCTTCCCTCTGGAAGGGTTGTAAGCCATGGTGTCCAACTAAATTAAAGGACAAGTCTGGGATAATCCCTGCCAGAGGGGCGAGTATTCTACCATGGTTGAAATACTCTGGCAACTGATCTTCAATTTTATGTTGTTTGTTAGCTGCTGGTGTATCTCGATCATGTGTTGATACTTGCATTTTTTTTTATTTGTAATCTTTTACTACAATAACTCTTGCAATTATCTTTTCTTTTTTATTCTCTATCTGTTCTGGTCTGTTTCTTCATTTTTTTACATTAATAATTACATTTTGTTCAAAAAGAAAAAAAAAGAAAAAGATTTCATATTAGAAACTAGGAAACTAGGTTAACACTTAGTTAAAATTAAGACCGGTTAGTCAGTTTAAGGTCTTGTCTAGGACCAACATTCTTGTTTAACTTCAGTTATATTCATTTTACTTTTTATTGTTTCCCATCTGTTTTTATTTTCTATTAGTTCTGGTCAGAAACCCCTGGGCAGCAAGAAGGAAAGCAGTTTAGTACTTCTGGGTGTTTGGCATCACCCCCCATAGTGAGCAAGTACAACAGGTAGCATTGGTAGTCTGTTGATCCTGAGTGATCCCAGCTACAGTTTTGTTTTTCTTTCTTTTTTTTAGAAGAAGATCAGGACATTCAAGCACTGCTGGATAGTTGCTGAATGCAGGGCCTGCCTGTGGCATTATAATAACAGGCTAAGTCATTTGTAGTTCATAGTTTACCTTTGATTTTATAACTTCACATAGGGTACTATGAACGATGAGAGATCCAGTGGGATCACTCAGGGTCTAGTAGAGACCACCAATGTTGTGCGTTGATAGGCAAGGTGACCAACCTTGACATTCTTTCTTTTCTCTCCTGTTGTGACAAACACAAAATACACACACAGCTTACAGTGTGTTCTTTGTGTATGTTTTCTTCAGGTGTGAGTAGTTTTTTTGTTCTTGCTCTTCAGGGAGGGCCTTAGCCAAAAGCTAACAGTCCAAATCTCACCTGGAAATTCAACTCAGTCCTTGTCAGTTTTGGCATCAAACTTGTAATGGTTTAATCATTACAGGTTATTTACTGAAATATTTGTTCTAAAAGTTGCTAAGTATTTCTCACTTAGAAATTTTTTATTTTTTTATTTTCAGCTTAATTAGCTACAAATTGTTTCTACTAAGTGTTTCTCACTTAGTTTTTTTTTTTGCTTTTCAGCTCCTTAAAAGCTGCTAAGTGTTTCTGCTAAGTGTTTCTCACTTAGAATTTTATTTTTATGTTCGTTTTCTATCCCTTCTCCTATCCCTTTTGTTCAAAATGAGCGGGAGGAAATTCTCTCATTCACGCTAAGATGCACTCTGAACTTTGATTTTTTGATCTGAGTGTGAGGGAATGACCTGTTAGTGCATTGGGCATAGGCTGGGCTGCAGTTTAGATGTCTTAGGTGTTAATAGGGGGTTCCTCTTAGCATTTTTCTTTGTTCCCACCTTATGATTTTCTTGAAGAAAAAAAATAGAAGTCATAATGGTGCTTCCCTCTGGAAGGGTTGTAAGCCATGGTGTCCAACTAAATTAAAGGACAAGTCTGGGATAATCCCTGCCAGAGGGGCGAGTATTCTACCATGGTTGAAATACTCTGGCAACTGATCTTCAATTTTATGTTGTTTGTTAGCTGCTGGTGTATCTCGATCATGTGTTGATACTTGCATTTTTTTTTATTTGTAATCTTTTACTACAATAACTCTTGCAATTATCTTTTCTTTTTTATTCTCTATCTGTTCTGGTCTGTTTCTTCATTTTTTTACATTAATAATTACATTTTGTTCAAAAAGAAAAAAAAAGAAAAAGATTTCATATTAGAAACTAGGAAACTAGGTTAACACTTAGTTAAAATTAAGACCGGTTAGTCAGTTTAAGGTCTTGTCTAGGACCAACATTCTTGTTTAACTTCAGTTATATTCATTTTACTTTTTATTGTTTCCCATCTGTTTTTATTTTCTATTAGTTCTGGTCAGAAACCCCTGGGCAGCAAGAAGGAAAGCAGTTTAGTACTTCTGGGTGTTTGGCATCACCCCCCATAGTGAGCAAGTACAACAGGTAGCATTGGTAGTCTGTTGATCCTGAGTGATCCCAGCTACAGTTTTGTTTTTCTTTCTTTTTTTTAGAAGAAGATCAGGACATTCAAGCACTGCTGGATAGTTGCTGAATGCAGGGCCTGCCTGTGGCATTATAATAACAGGCTAAGTCATTTGTAGTTCATAGTTTACCTTTGATTTTATAACTTCACATAGGGTACTATGAACGATGAGAGATCCAGTGGGATCACTCAGGGTCTAGTAGAGACCACCAATGTTGTGCGTTGATAGGCAAGGTGACCAACCTTGACATTCTTTCTTTTCTCTCCTGTTGTGACAAACACAAAATACACACACAGCTTACAGTGTGTTCTTTGTGTATGTTTTCTTCAGGTGTGAGTAGTTTTTTTGTTCTTGCTCTTCAGGGAGGGCCTTAGCCAAAAGCTAACAGTCCAAATCTCACCTGGAAATTCAACTCAGTCCTTGTCAGTTTTGGCATCAAACTTGTAATGGTTTAATCATTACAGGTTATTTACTGAAATATTTGTTCTAAAAGTTGCTAAGTATTTCTCACTTAGAAATTTTTTATTTTTTTATTTTCAGCTTAATTAGCTACAAATTGTTTCTACTAAGTGTTTCTCACTTAGTTTTTTTTTTTGCTTTTCAGCTCCTTAAAAGCTGCTAAGTGTTTCTGCTAAGTGTTTCTCACTTAGAATTTTATTTTTATGTTCGTTTTCTATCCCTTCTCCTATCCCTTTTGTTCAAAATGAGCGGGAGGAAATTCTCTCATTCACGCTAAGATGCACTCTGAACTTTGATTTTTTGATCTGAGTGTGAGGGAATGACCTGTTAGTGCATTGGGCATAGGCTGGGCTGCAGTTTAGATGTCTTAGGTGTTAATAGGGGGTTCCTCTTAGCATTTTTCTTTGTTCCCACCTTATGATTTTCTTGAAGAAAAAAAATAGAAGTCATAATGGTGCTTCCCTCTGGAAGGGTTGTAAGCCATGGTGTCCAACTAAATTAAAGGACAAGTCTGGGATAATCCCTGCCAGAGGGGCGAGTATTCTACCATGGTTGAAATACTCTGGCAACTGATCTTCAATTTTATGTTGTTTGTTAGCTGCTGGTGTATCTCGATCATGTGTTGATACTTGCATTTTTTTTTATTTGTAATCTTTTACTACAATAACTCTTGCAATTATCTTTTCTTTTTTATTCTCTATCTGTTCTGGTCTGTTTCTTCATTTTTTTACATTAATAATTACATTTTGTTCAAAAAGAAAAAAAAAGAAAAAGATTTCATATTAGAAACTAGGAAACTAGGTTAACACTTAGTTAAAATTAAGACCGGTTAGTCAGTTTAAGGTCTTGTCTAGGACCAACATTCTTGTTTAACTTCAGTTATATTCATTTTACTTTTTATTGTTTCCCATCTGTTTTTATTTTCTATTAGTTCTGGTCAGAAACCCCTGGGCAGCAAGAAGGAAAGCAGTTTAGTACTTCTGGGTGTTTGGCATCACCCCCCATAGTGAGCAAGTACAACAGGTAGCATTGGTAGTCTGTTGATCCTGAGTGATCCCAGCTACAGTTTTGTTTTTCTTTCTTTTTTTTAGAAGAAGATCAGGACATTCAAGCACTGCTGGATAGTTGCTGAATGCAGGGCCTGCCTGTGGCATTATAATAACAGGCTAAGTCATTTGTAGTTCATAGTTTACCTTTGATTTTATAACTTCACATAGGGTACTATGAACGATGAGAGATCCAGTGGGATCACTCAGGGTCTAGTAGAGACCACCAATGTTGTGCGTTGATAGGCAAGGTGACCAACCTTGACATTCTTTCTTTTCTCTCCTGTTGTGACAAACACAAAATACACACACAGCTTACAGTGTGTTCTTTGTGTATGTTTTCTTCAGGTGTGAGTAGTTTTTTTGTTCTTGCTCTTCAGGGAGGGCCTTAGCCAAAAGCTAACAGTCCAAATCTCACCTGGAAATTCAACTTAGAAAATGAAAAGTAGATGGGAAACAATAAAAAGTAAATGGATATAACTGAAGTTAAACAAGACAAATGAAGTAACAGACCAGAACAGAAAGAGGATTGTAATAGAAGATTACAAATAAAAAAATACAGAATAAGAAATTTGGGAGAGGAATAGGGGCAGTGAACTTTTGATTCAGGCCCTTCCCAACGAACAGGACGAAGACTTCTAAAACCTGAGATGAACCAATTGAGTTGAAACAAACAAATAACAGAGACGCAACACATACCGGAACATCATCGCAAGCAATGCTTCGGACCTCCGTCGACCTTCGTTCTTCCGGCGGCAAAGGGAAACAAGAAAGAACGGGCAATGGGACAAACCTGTTAGTTGGTGTTGTGCTGTTGTTAAAAACAAAAACATAAACGCCAGGAAGTTCGACAACGAAGACATCGACATCGATCGCTGCTCTGCAGATGTCCGGCGGGTGTTTGTCTACACTGTGTTTATTGTTTGTTTTTTTCCCAAGGTTCAACCCTGGGAAGAGAAGTAAAAAAATTCCGTCAGTGTTGGCCTTCCTGTTCGAAGGTGCGCACCAATGACGATAAATAGAGTGGGGGGGGAGAAAACCTTTGATCCAACTGGATCCCTTCACGAGCTGACATTGCCATGTGAAGTTAAATATTCTGGCGATGCCAGCTCAGGCGACTTAGCCTGCTTTTTTCTTTAAATAAAAAAAATAAAAAGATACCAACAGGTGGGGTGATGGGTTGCGCCACTGCAATCCAGTCACAAAAAGAAACAAAGGTAATCTCCAGGGTTCTCGACCCTTGGCTCTCCCTGCGCAAGCATCGCATGGAGGGTGACGCTAAGCACCCGGGGGGTACGAAACAAACTTTCCCCCTGCTGTCCTGTTTGAAATAAAAAAAAAAAAAAAAAAAAACAAAGGGATAGAAGTAAACAGAATACATTACACCTCAACAGGTGACGCTAAACACCCAGGGGATACAAACCAAACTTTCCCCCTGTTGCCCTGTTTGAAATAAATTAAAAAAAGAACAAGAAAACAGAATACAATACTCAGCAATCAGACTCGTTCACTCGCTTCGCCAGAGCCGTTCGAGCCGATGCTCATGTAAAGTTACCTGTTTTCTTTTAACAAATTAAATAAAATAAAATAAAAATAAAGTATCAACACATAATCAAGATACACCAGCAGCTAACAAACAACATAAAATTGAAGATCAGTTGCCAGAGTATTTCAACCATGGTAGAATACTCGCCCCTCTGGCAGGGATTATCCCAGACTTGTCCTTTAATTTAGTTGGACACCATGGCTTACAACCCTTCCAGAGGGAAGCACCATTATGACTTCTATTTTTTTTTCTTCAAGAAAATCATAAGGTGGGAACAAAGAAAAATGCTAAGAGGAACCCCCTATTAACACCTAAGACATCTAAACTGCAGCCCAGCCTATGCCCAATGCACTAACAGGTCATTCCCTCACACTTAGATCAAAAAATCAAAGTTCAGAGTGCATCTTAGCGTGAATGAGAGAATTTCCTCCCGCTTTTTTTGAACAAAAGGGATAGGAGAAGGGATAGAAAACGAACATACTGTAAAGGGAAATATTCTTGTGGGGAAAAACCCGCGAGTTTTTATAATTTTTTCTAAATCCGCGAGAATATTTCCCCATACTTTTTTTCCAGCCATTTTTTTGGTTCTTTTTTGTGAAGAAAATATGTGTGCTACGAAGGAAAGTTTCAGCAAAAATTCTTTTTATTGTACAATATGGTGGTTTTTTATTGTGCTTGTTTGGTAAATAATGCTTTGTTCCACCAGACACTTGATAGAAGCACAAAGATTTCTTAGATTCTTGATCAACTGACTGACTTTCGCAAAAATCCTCTGTGGCAGGGAAATATTCTTGCGGGGAAAAACCCGCGAGTTTAAAAAAAAATCTCAAAATCCGCGAGAATATTTCCCCGCAAGAATATTTCCCCGCGAGAATATTTCCCTTTACAGTAACAATAAGATTCTAAGTGAGAAACACTTAGCAGAAATACTTAGCAGCTTTTAAGGAGCTGAAAAGCAAAAAAAAATCTAAGTGAGAAACACTTAGTAGAAACACTTTGTAGCTAATTGAGCTGAAAATAAAAAAATAAAAAAATTTCTAAGTGAGAGATACTTAGCAACTTTTAGAACAAATATTTCAGTAAATAACCTGTTGAAATGGTAGTTAATGTAACCATTACAGGTTTGATGCCAAAACTGACAAAGACTGAGTTGAGTTTACCAGGTGAGATTTGGACTGTTAGCTTTTGGCTAAGGCCCTCCCTGAAGAGCAAGAACAAAAAAACTACTCACACCTGAAGAAAACATACACAAAGAACACACTGTAAGCTGTGTGTGTATTTTGTGTTTGTCACAACAGGAGAGAAAAGAAAGAATGTCAAGGTTGGTCACCTTGCCTATCAACGCACAACATTGGTGGTCTCTACTAGACCCTGAGTGATCCCACTGGATCTCTCATCGTTCATAGTACTTATGTGAAGTTATAAAATCAATGTTATCATTGTTTTTTTATCGATCGACTATGTCAATTACTTTCTATTTTCCGTCCTGGTCAGGACGCTAAACTGATTGTTTTTTCTTTAAAAATAAATAAAAAGAATAAAAAAAAAAAAAAAAAAGGAATAAACAATGTTATCATTGTTTTTTTTTATCGATCGACTATGTCGATTACTTTCTATTTTCCGTCCTGGTCAAGACGCTAAACTGATTGTTTTTTCTTTAAAATAATTAAAAGGATTTAAAAAAAAAAAAAAAAAAAAGAATAAACAATGTTATCATTGTTGAGACGCTAAACTGATTGTTTCCTTTTTTAAATAATAAAAAAAAAAAAAAAAAAAAAAAAAAAGAGCATCTCCCTGCTATCCCTCATATCCCCACAATAATATTATACCTTTTCATTTTCTCTTTCCTTTTCTGGTCTTTTTTTTTTTTTTTTTTTTTTCCTTTTTCATACAACGTTTTTTTATTTATATATTTTTTTTTTTTTTTTTTTTTCATGTTTGATTATTTCCTCTTCATATTTTTTTTTTCTTTTTTCTTTTCTTTCTTTTTTTTCTCTGCCTCTCTCTTAATTCTGTTCGTTTCTTTGAAACGAAAATTCATTTGAATATTATTCCTTGGTCAGCAACCATCATTGTCGCCCTTTGGGCCTGTTAAAAAAAATAAAATAAAAAGAAAGTTTACATCGGGAATAGGGCAGGAGCCAAAAGCTCCCAGTCCGTTACTTCCCACTTTATCGAAATTCAAATTCCATTTAGGTAATTTGCTACCATGTCCACCAATGTTGTGCGTTGATAGGCAAGGTGACCAACCTTGACATTCTTTCTTTTCTCTCCTGTTGTGACAAATTTCGATAAAGTGGGAAGTAACGGACTGGGAGCTTTTGGCTCCTGCCCTATTCCCGATGTAAACTTTCTTTTTTTTTTTTTTTTTTTTAACAGGCCCAAAGGGCGACAATGATGGTTGCTGACCAAGGAATAATATTCAAATGAATTTTCGTTTCAAAGAAACGAACAGAATTAAGAGAGAGGCAGAGAAAAAAAAAAAAAAGAAAGAAAAGAAAAAAAAATATGAAGAGGAAATAATCAAACATGAAAAAATAAAAAAAAGAAAAAATAAAATATAAATAAAAAACGTTGTATGAAAAAGGGAAAAAAAGAAAAAAAAAAAAAAAAAAAAAGACCAGAAAAGGAAAGAGAAAATGAAAAGGTATAATATTATTGTGGGGATATGAGGATAGCAGGGAGTTGAATTTACCAGGTGGGATTTGGACTGTTAGCTTTTGGCTAAGGCCCTCCCTGAAGAGCAAGAACAAAAAAACTACTCACACCTGAAGAAAACATACACAAAGAACACACTGTAAGCTGTGTGTGTATTTTGTGTTTGTCACAACAGGAGAGAAAAGAAAGAATGTCAAGGTTGGTCACCTTGCCTATCAACGCACAACATTGGTGGTCTCTACTAGACCCTGAGTGATCCCACTGGATCTCTCATCGTTCATAGTACCTGTGTGAAGTTATAAAATCAAAGGTAAACTATGAACTACAAATGACTTAGCCTGTTATTATAATGCCACAGGCAGGCCCTGCATTCAGCAACTATCCAGCAGTGCTTGGATGTCCTGATCTTCTTCTAAAAAAAAGAAAGAAAAACAAAACTGTAGCTGGGATCACTCAGGATCAACAGACTACCAATGCTACCTGTTGTACTTGCTCACTATGGGGGGTGATGCCAAACACCCAGAAGTACTAAACTACTTTCCTTCTTGCTGCCCAGGGGTTTCTGACCAGAACTAACAGAAAATAAAAAGTAGATGGGAAACAATAAAAAGTAAAATGCATATAACTGAAGTTAAACAAGACAAATGAAGTAACAGACCAGAACAGATAGAGAATAAAAAGAAAAGATATACTGTAAAGGGAAATATTCTCGCGGGGAAATATTCTTGCGGGGAAATATTCCCGCGGGGAAATATTCTCGCGGATTTGGAGATTTTTTTTCAAACTCGCGGGTTTTTCCCCACAAGAATATTTCCCTGCCACAGAGGATTTTTGTGAAAGCCAGCCAGTTGATCAAGAATCTAAGAAATCTTTGTGCTTCCATCAAGTGTCAGGTAGAACAAAGCATTATTCTCCAAGCAAACACAATAAAAAACTACCATACTGCACAATAAAAATAATTTTTGCTGAAACTTTCCTTCGTAGCACACATATTTTCTTCACAAAAAAGAACAAAAAAATGGCTAGAAAAAAAGTATGCTTGTAGGGAAATATTCCCGCGGGGAAATATTCTCGCGGATTCAGGAAAAATAATAAAAACTCGCGGGTTTTTCCCCACAAGAATATTTCCCTTTACAGTAGGCAAGAGTTATTGTAGTAAAAGATAACAAATAAATAAATGCAAGTATCAACACATGATTAAATTACACCAGCAGCTAACAAACAACATAAAATTGAAGATCAGTTGCCAGAGTATTTCAACCATGGTAGAATACTCGCCCCTCTGGCAGGGATTATCCCAGACTTGTCCTTTAATTTAGTTGGACACCATGGCTTACAACCCTTCCAGAGGGAAGCACCATTATGACTTCTATTTTTTTTCTTCAAGAAAATCATAAGGTGGGAACAAAGAAAAATGCTAAGAGGAACCCCTTATTAACACCTAAGACATCTAAACTGCAGCCCAGCTTATGCCCAATGCACTAACAGGTCATTCCCTCACACTCAGATCAAAAAATCAAAGTTCAGAGTGCATCTTAGCATGAATGAGAGAAATTTCTCATCGCTTTTTTTGAACAAAAGGGATAGAAGAGGGGATAGAAAACGAACATAACAATAAAATTCTAAGTGAGAAACACTTAGCAGAAACACTTAGCAGCTTTTAAGGAGCTGAAAAGCAAAAAAAAAATCTAAGTGAGAAACACTTAGTAGAAACAATTTGTAGCTAATTAAGCTGAAAATAAAAAAAATAAAAAATTTCTAAGTGAGAAATACTTAGCAACTTTTAGAACAAATATTTCAGTAAATAACCTGTAATGATTAAACCATTACAGGTTTGATGCCAAAACTGACAAGGACTGAGTTGAATTTACCAGGTGGGATTTGGACTGTTAGCTTTTGGCTAAGGCCCTCCCTGAAGAGCAAGAACAAAAAAACTACTCACACCTGAAGAAAACATACACAGAATTCGATAGAGTGGGAAGTAACGGACTGGGAGCTTTTGGCTCCTGCCCTATTCCCGATGTAAACTTTCTTTTTATTTTTTTTTTTTTAACAGGCCCAGAGGGCGACAATGACTGTTGCTGACCAAGGAATAATATTCAAATGAATTTTCGTTTCAAAGAAACGAACAGAATTAAGAGAGAGGCAGAGAAAAAAAAAAAAAAAAAAGAAAGAAAAGAAAAAAAAAAAAAAAAATATGAAGAGGAAATAATCAAACATGAAAAAAATAAAAAAAAAAAAATAAAATATAAATAAAAAACGTTGTATGAAAAAGGAAAAAAAAGAAGAAAAAAAAAAAAAGACCAGAAAAGGAAAGAGAAAATGAAAAGGTATAATATTATTGTGGGGATATGAGGATAGCAGGGAGATGCTCTTTTTTTTTTTTTTTTTTTTTTTTATTATTTAAAAAAAAGGAAACAATCAGTTTAGCGTCTCGATCGGGACGGAAAATAGAAATTAATCGACATAGTCGATCGATAGAAAAAAAAACAATGATAACATTGTTTATTCTTTTTTTTTTTTTTTTTTTTTTTTTTTTAAATCCTTTTAATTATTTTAAAGAAAAAACAATCAGTTTAGCGTCTTGACCAGGACGGAAAATAGAAAGTAATCGACATAGTCGATCGATAAAAAAACAATGATAACATTGTTTAATCTTTTTTTTTTTTTTTAAATTCTTTTTATTTATTTTTTAAAGAAAAAAAAACGGAAAATAGAAATTAGTCGACAAAGTCGAACGGTAAAAAAACAATGATAACATTGTTTATTCTTTTTTTTTATTTTTTTTATATTTTTTTAATTAATTTTGAAAAAAAAACAATCAGTTTAGCGTCTTGATCAGGACGGAAAATAGAAAGCGATCGACATAGTCGATCGATAAGAAAACAATGATAATATTGTTTATTCTTTTTTTTTATTTTAAATTCTTTTTATTTATTTTTTAAAGAAAAAAAAAACGGAAAATAGAAATTAGTCGACAAAGTCGAACGATAAAAAAAAACAATGATAACATTGTTTATTCTTTTTTTTGTATTTTTTTTATATTCTTTTTTATTAATTTTGAAAAAAAAAAAAAACAATCAGTTTAGCGTCTTGACCAGGACGGAAAATAGAAAGTAATCGACACAGTCGATCGATAAAAAAAACAATGATAACATTGTTTATTCTTTTTTTTTTTTTTTTTAAATTCTTTTTATTTATTTTTTAAAAAGAAAAAAAAACGGAAAATAGAAATTAGTCAACAAAGTCGAACGATAAAAAAAAAAACAATGATAACATTGTTTATTCTTTTTTCTTTTTAATTTTTTTTAAATTCTTTTTTATTAATTTTGAAAAAAAAACAATCAGTTTAGCGTCTTGACCAGGACGGAAAATAGAAAGTGATCGACATAGTCGATCGATAAAAAAACAATGATAACATTGTTTATTCTTTTTTTTTTTTTTTTATTTCTTTTTATTTATAAAAAAAAACAATCAGTTTAGCGTCTTGACCAGGACGGAAAATAGAAAGTGATCGACATAGTCGATCGATAAAAAAACAATGATAACATTGTTTATTCTTTTTTTTTATTTTAAATTCTTTTTATTTATTTTTTAAAGAAAAGAAAAGGAAAATAGAAATTAGTCGACAAAGTCGAACGATGAAAAAAAACAATGATAACATTGTTTATTCTTTTTTTTTATTTTTTTTTTTTATTCTTTTTTATTAATTTTGAAAAAAAAAAACAATCAGTTTAGCGTCTTGACCAGGACGGAAAATAGAAAGTAATCGACATAGTCGATCGATAAGAAAACAATGATAACATTGTTTATTCTTTTTTTTTTATTTTAAATTCTTTTTATTTATTTTTTAAAGAAAAAAACTGAAAATAGAAATTAGTCGACAAAGTCGAACGATAAAAAAAACAATGATAACATTGTTTATTCTTTTTTTATTTTTTTTTTATATTCTTTTTTATTAATTTTGAAAAAAAAAAACAATCAGTTTAGCGTCTTGACCAGGACGGAAATTAGAAAGTAATCGACATAGTCGATCGATAAAAAAAACAATGATAACATTGTTTATTCTTTTTTTTTATTTTAAAATCTTTTTATTTATTTTTTAAAGAAAAAAACTGAAAATAGAAATTAGTCGGCAAAGTCGAACGATAAAAAAAACAATGATAACATTGTTTATTCTTTTTTTTTATTTTAAATTCTTTTTATTTATTTTTTAAAGAAAAGAAACGGAAAATAGAAATTAGTCCGATAAAAAAAAAAAACAATGATAACATTGTTTATTCTTTTTTTTTTTTTTTTTTATTTCTTTTTATTTATAAAACAAAACAATCAGTTTAGCGTCTTGACCAGGACGGAAAATAGAAAGTGATCGACATAGTCGATCGATAAAAAAACAATGATAACATTGTTTATTCTTTTTTTTTATTTTAAATTCTTTTTATTTATTTTTTAAAGAAAAAAAAAACGGAAAATAGAAATTAGTCGACAAAGTCGAACGATGAAAAAAAACAATGATAACATTGTTTATTCTTTTTTTTATTTTTTTTTTTTTTATTCTTTTTTATTAATTTTGAAAAAAAAACAATCAGTTTAGCGTCTTGACCAGGACGGAAAATAGAAAGTAATCGACATAGTCGATCGATAAGAAAACAATGATAACATTGTTTATTCTTTTTTTTTATTTTAAATTCTTTTTATTTATTTTTTAAAGAAAAAAAACTGAAAATAGAAATTAGTCGACAAAGTCGAACGATAAAAAAACAATGATAACATTGTTTATTCTTTTTTTTTATTTTAAATTCTTTTTATTTATTTTTTAAAGAAAAAAAAAACGGAAAATAGAAATTAGTCGACAAAGTCGAACGATGAAAAAAAACAATGATAACATTGTTTTTTTTTTTTTTTATTTTTTTTTTTTTTTATTCTTTTTTATTAATTTTGAAAAAAAAAACAATCAGTTTAGCGTCTTGACCAGGACGGAAAATAGAAAGTAATCGACATAGTCGATCGATAAGAAAACAATGATAATATTGTTTATTCTTTTTTTTTATTTTAAATTCTTTTTATTTATTTTTTAAAGAAAAAAAACTGAAAATAGAAATTAGTCGACAAAGTCGAACGATAAAAAAACAATGATAACATTGTTTATTCTTTTTTTTTATTTTAAATTCTTTTTATTTATTTTTTAAAGAAAAAAAAAACGGAAAATAGAAATTAGTCGACAAAGTCGAACGATGAAAAAAAACAATGATAACATTGTTTATTCTTTTTTTTATTTTTTTTTTTTTTTATTCTTTTTTATTAATTTTGAAAAAAAAAACAATCAGTTTAGCGTCTTGACCAGGACGGAAAATAGAAAGTAATCGACATAGTCGATCGATAAGAAAACAATGATAATATTGTTTATTCTTTTTTTTTATTTTAAATTCTTTTTATTTATTTTTTAAAGAAAAAAAACTGAAAATAGAAATTAGTCGACAAAGTCGAACGATAAAAAAACAATGATAACATTGTTTATTCTTTTTTTTTTTTTTTTATTTCTTTTTATTTATAAAAAAAAAACAATCAGTTTAGCGTCTTGACCAGGACGGAAAATAGAAAGTGATCGACATAGTCGATCGATAAAAAAACAATGATAACATTGTTTATTCTTTTTTTTTATTTTAAATTCTTTTTATTTATTTTTTAAAGAAAAAAAAACGGAAAATAGAAATTAGTCGACAAAGTCGAACGATGAAAAAAAACAATGATAACATTGTTTATTCTTTTTTTTATTTTTTTTTTTTTTTATTCTTTTTTATTAATTTTGAAAAAAAAAAAACAATCAGTTTAGCGTCTTGATCAGGACGGAAAATAGAAAGTAATCGACATAGTCGATCGATAAGAAAACAATGATAACATTGTTTATTCTTTTTTTTATTTTAAATTCTTTTTATTTATTTTTTAAAGAAAAAAAACTGAAAATAGAAATTAGTCGACAAAGTCGAACGATAAAAAAAACAATGATAACATTGTTTATTCTTTTTTTTTATTTTAAATTCTTTTTATTTATTTTTTAAAGAAAAAAAAAACGGAAAATAGAAATTAGTCGACAAAGTCGAACGATGAAAAAAAACAATGATAACATTGTTTATTCTTTTTTTTATTTTTTTTTTTTTTATTCTTTTTTATTAATTTTGAAAAAAAAACAATCAGTTTAGCGTCTTGACCAGGACGGAAAATAGAAAGTAATCGACATAGTCGATCGATAAGAAAACAATGATAACATTGTTTATTCTTTTTTTTTATTTTAAATTCTTTTTATTTATTTTTTAAAGAAAAAAAACTGAAAATAGAAATTAGTCGACAAAGTCGAACGATAAAAAAACAATGATAACATTGTTTATTCTTTTTTTTTATTTTAAATTCTTTTTATTTATTTTTTAAAGAAAAAAAACTGAAAATAGAAATTAGTCGACAAAGTCGAACGATAAAAAAAACAATGATAACATTGTTTATTCTTTTTTTTTTTTTATTTTAAATTCTTTTTATTTATTTTTTAACAGGAGTTAAGATCACTTACATGAGTTAACACAACACAGATACGAGAGTCGCAAACTGAGGTAACACTACCAATTCAACAAAAAATAATCAGGATCGGACACAAGGAGGAGAGTTCATTCTACCTCTCATTGTCCTTGCTGGTATCTTAAGTGTCTTGGTATCTCCTATATAATTGTCAGCATTGGGGATATTTTGGGTTCTGAGGAAATCCACCAAGTCCTGGGCCAGGTACCCAGGCCACGCCTCACCTAATTAAACACTAATTCTTCTTTGCATTCCTGCAAGAAGGTCTGGTTCTAAGTGCAACATAAGTGTTGACTGGTGCCACGCATTATGGAAAGAAAAGTAGCGTTGCATATTGACCTGTGGCAAGTCGGCGCTACCAAATGACAGCCTGATGATCCACGACGGGCGTTTGCAGAAAGAAAATTGCTTTTATTTGCCTTTGTCACGGAATTTTTTTTTTTTTTTTTACCACTTTTTGCGCCACTCACCTCCAAAAAAACATGAGTACATCTTTTTTTATGGTTATCTCGATCTATCGGCCCCGAAAAGTCTTCACAAATTTCTGGGTGGAGAAAAAAGTTTTGAAGTTGTTTGCCAGTCAAAACTTACGCAGCACTGTAAGCTGGCCAGGCCTAGCTACTTCCGTACTGGGAATGGTGCTTCTGTTTCTTCCTGCTAGCAGGCCTGGTGCTAAGTGCTACGTAATAGTGCCACGCATTACAGTAATTAGCCTTCCTATACTGTATGCACCTGGGAAAGAGAAGTATACTTAATTGAATGAACATGCAGTTAACAAGTCTGAGATCACAAAGAAGAATCTACACTGTGGTGCAGATTACTTCTGCGTAGGGGTTGTACCGGGCCGTTTAGATTCGACGGGACACCGGCACCACCAGGTCGCCCAGAAGTGCTATGTAAGCGCCAGGCCTAGCTACTTCCGTACTGAGAATGGGGCTTCTGTTTCTTCCCGCAAGCAGGCCTGGTGCTAAGTGCTACGTAAGTGTTGAATGGTGTCACGCATTACGGGAAGAAAGGTAGAGTGTTGCATGTTAACCTGTTATGGTTTAGACAATTTGGGTTTTAATAAATAATTCCTTTCATTTTTGCCACCTTTCTGCAAGTCAATGCTTATGTAGCACCCCTGAGCAAATTTTGGCTGCTAATTTTCTTCTTACAAGCAAATCTTAGCTGCTGATTCTCTTCCCGCAAGCAAATTTTAGCTGCCGATTCTCTTCCCGCAAGCAAATCTTAGCTGCTTATTTTCTTCCTGCAAGCAAATTTTAGCTGCTTATTTTCTTCCCACAAGCAAATTTTAGCTGCTTATTTTCTTCCCGCAAGCAAATTTTGGCTGCTGATTCTCTTCCCGCAAGCAAATTTTAGCTGCTTATTTTCTTCCCGCAAGCAAATTTTAGCTGCTTATTTTCTTCCCGCAAGCAAATTTTGGCTGCTGATTCTCTTCCCGCAAGCAAATTTTAGCTGCTTATTTTCTTCCCACAAGCAAATTTTAGCTGCTTATTTTCTTCCCGCAAGCAAATTTTGGCTGCTGATTCTCTTCCCGCAAGCAAATTTTAGCTGCTTATTTTCTTCCCGCAAGCAAATTTTAGCTGCTTATTTTCTTCCCGCAAGCAAATTTTGGCTGCTGATTCTCTTCCCGCAAGCAAATTTTAGCTGCTTATTTTCTTCCCGCAAGCAAGTTTTAGCTGCTTATTTTCTTCCCGCAAGCAAATCTTGGCTGCTGATTCTCTTCCCGCAAGCAAATTTTAGCTGCTTATTTTCTTCCCGCAAGCAAATTTTAGCTGCTTATTTTCTTCCCGCAAGCAAATTTTGGCTGCTGATTCTCTTCCCGCAAGCAAATTTTAGCTGCTTATTTTCTTCCCGCAAGCAAATTTTAGCTGCTTATTTTCTTCCCGCAAGCAAATTTTGGCTGCTGATTCTCTTCCCGCAAGCAAATTTTAGCTGCTTATTTTCTTCCCGCAAGCAAATCCTGGCTGCTTATTTTCTTCCCGCAAGCAAATTTTAGCTGCTTATTTTCTTCCCGCGAGCAAATTTTAGCTGCTTACTTTTTTCCTGAAAACAAATTTAAGCTGCCAATTTTCTTCAGTAGGAAGTAAGTAAGATTTATTTTTGCCTAAGGAAAAATGCTGGATTTTTGTGCCCGAGCAGGTCTAAAAAAGATGGGTAACCATTTTCTTAAAGTATAAAATGTGATGAAAATTCTTTCTTAGTATGGTTTTGAAATTTAAGTGTATGGTTGCCAATTTAGTAGGTAGTTAAAAAAGAATTCTTCAGAAAAAGTCTTTCCTTTATAATATTTTCTGAAAGATTTATTTTTTTCTACAGATCTCCTAAAAAAGATGGGAACACATAGTTGACCTATCCAAAAGTCTTCATAAATCCCTGTTAACCATTTTCTTAAAATATAAAAAGTGATGAGAAAGAAATTTTGTTAGTAAGTGGTATGGTTTTGAAATTTAGGTGTATGGCTGCCAATTTAGTTAGCAAAAATTTTCTTTTTGAAATAATCTTTTCCTTCTTAATGAGTTTTAGATTTTAGGTGCCAAGCTGTGAAAAAGTTCTTTCACTTTTGCAGTTATTTGCCACTCTGTTACATCTCACTATTCTGAAAAAGCAATCTTTGATTTCATTTCTTTTTGGGTAAAGGGTCTTTCCTACACAAATAGTTTCAGAACTAACCACTTTACAAAACCCAAAATGGCTGTAAACCAGTTCCAGTTCGACCCTGGGTGAGGGCATTTTTGTTTTTTCTTGATTCTTTTTCAGGAGGTTGGCCTTTATTAGTGGCTCCCCCCCCTTGGGGGGGGTTGGGGGGGGTTAACTGTTTGATTTTGTACGTAAAATACAAATGGTCCAAAATAGCTGTAAACCGTCCAGTTCGACCCTGGGTGAGGGCATTTTTGTTTTTTCTTGATTCTTTTTCAGGAGGTTGGCCTTTATTAGTGGCTCCCCCCCCTTGGGGGGGGTTGGGGGGGGTTAACTGTTTGATTTTGTACGTAAAATACAAATGGTCCAAAATAGCTGTAAACCGTCCAGTTCGACCCTGGGTGAGGGCATTTTTGTTTTTTCTTGATTCTTTTTCAGGAGGTTGGCCTTTATTAGTGGCTCCCCCCCCTTGGGGGGGGTTGGGGGGGGGGGCTGCGTTCCGCCATCCCATAGTTCTTCCCACATTTCTATTTTATTGGAAATAATTTTTTTTTTTTTTTTTTTTTTTTGAGTGTTTCACTACTGTGTTTCTCCTTCTTTTTGTTACTACTATAATTGCTTAGGCGCTGCCCTTACTGGGTGGCCGTTCACTTTTTCGAGACAATGGGGGATGCGACACGGAAACTGATTGCGCTGTGAGGCGCGGTGCGTACAGCGGGGTTCGAACCGAGGCCGATTGGGTGCGGGGGCACCACCCCATCCACTGCACTATGACGCCCCCAAAATGAGGGGCGGGGCGGGTTTGAACCCAGGCCGACCACGTGAAGCTGTATTGCGCTGTTAGGCGCGGCACCACTAGACCACCCACCCTCAAAAAAAAAATAATGAACGATAACCTTATTAATATAACTACTCGCACACATTGCAGATACAGGTTCGATAAACCTGTTGTAAAATACTTCCAAATGTAACAAACAGATAACCTAAGCCACATATCCAATCATAAACCTAGCCGTCGTTTTCATGCTAGCATATTAATATAACAACAACTACAGATATCTTTCAGAAAAACAAAAACAAAGGACTTGATAAAACAGGGTGCAGTGTGCATTTTCAGCTAAGGGAGGACATCTTTCATTTGTCGTCCCGCTGGGACAGAAAAGTAATAAATAAATAAAAAATTGCGAAAAAAAAAAGAAATTGCTTATATATAACGTTTATTTATTTTTATTTTATTTTTTTTTTTCATGTTTGATTATTTCCTCTTCATATTATTTTTTTTTTTTTTTTCTGCCTCTCCCTTAATCCTGTTCGTTTCTTTGAAACGAAAATTCATTTGAATATTATTCCTTGGTCAGCATCTTTCATTGTCGCCCTTTGGGCCTGTTAAAAAAAAAAAAAAAAAAAAAGAAAGAAAGTTTACATCGGGAATAGGGCAGGAGCCAAAAGCTCCCAGTCCGTTTTTTTTTTTTTTTTTTTTTTTTTTTGAGTGTTTCACTACTGTGCTTCTCCTTCTTTTTGTTACTACTATAATTGCTTAGGCGCTGCCCTTACTTGGCCGTTCACTTTTTCGAGGCAATGGGGGATGCGACACGGAAACTGATTGCGCACAGCGGGGTTTGAGCCGAGGCCGATTGGGTGCGGGGGCACCACCCCATCCACTGCACTATGACGCCCCCCAAATATGCCGTAACAGGGAATTGAACCCGTGCCACGGCTACCGAATAGACTTAAGGTCGGTGACCATATCCACTCGGCTATGTAGTCCGTTACTTCCCACCTTTTCGAAAACTTATTTATAAATAAAAATTGCAGAAAAGTAATAATAATAAAAAGTTGCGATATCCCAGGGGTAGTGGTATAACCCTCGCCCTGGGGCTGGGTGATCGCTGGTTCGACCCCCTGCCACTGCAATAACCCATCGCGCCCGTACACGCAATTAGTTCAAATCCTGCGCCCGAAGGGCGTCCAGGGTAGGCACCTGGTAGACACCCCTACGTTAAGGGAGGGAAGGGAAAATGGAAGGATTTCCATAAAGAGGCTACAGGGCTGCACAGCCGAGTGGATACCTTAAATCTCTTCGGTAGCCGTGGCAAGGGTTCAATTCCCAGGCACATTCTTTGTGTTTTTCAACCAGAAAAATTAGTAAGAAGAAAGTAGCAAGGAAAAGGGTACAAAATTGGACTTAACTTAACGCGAGCAAAGCGAGCGTAAAGTTAAGTTCAAATTTGTACCCTGGACGGGTACCTAGCCAGGGAATAAAAACAGACGTGACTTGGTTGTAAAAATAATGTTTGTTCAGAAAGCTTAAAAAAAAAAAGTTGTGTGCGAGCAACGCGAGCCTGGAAGGGGTATCTCTAGTCTCTTGTGTGTCGGTATCTCGGAAGTGCTGGTATCTCGTATGTGCGTTGGTATCTCTTGCGTGTTGGTATCTCTTGCACATAAAAAAAAAAATTGAGTTAACATGATCAGTTTTATTTAACATTAAAGACAGACCGGAACTATTTGAAAATAAAATGTAGATGGGAAACAGTGAAAATTAAAATGAATGATAAAATTAAATGAGATTTATGACATAACAGACCAGATAGAGAGTAATAAAGGGAAAAGGAAAACGGGAAGGGTTCATTCACTTAGTTAAAGTTAAGACCGATTAGTCAGTTTAAGGTCTTGACTAGGACCAACAAAAAAAAAAAAAAAAAATAACGATCAAGCTGAGCTGATCTTGTTTTTATTAAAATAAGGGGAGCGGGAGGGATGGGAGGAATAAAGGAAAAAAAAAGAAAAGGTCGATCAATTGGATCTGATCGTCGAGAAGAAGAAGACAATTATTTTAAAGGTCGATCGGCATAGCCGATCGTTGAGAAAAAATAACCAGATATAAATACAATCAGTTTAAATTTAAAAAAAAAAAAAAAAGGATTAACGATCAAGCTGAGCTGATCTTGTTTTTATTAAAATAAGGGGAGCGGGAGGGATGGAAAGAATAAAGGAAAAAAAAAAAAAAAAAAAAAAGGTCGATCAATTGGATCTGATCGTCGAGAAGAAGAAAACAATTATTTTAAAAAAAAATGATCGGTATAGCCGATCGTTGAGAAAAGAACAGATATAAATACAATCGGTTTTGGTGATCGACGAGTGGAGCGATCACTTGACAAGAAGGAAAAAAGAAAGGACCGATTAATTGGGGCTTTGGTTGTATTCCCAAGGCATGTTTTTTTTTTTTTTTTTTTTTATTATTCATTTACATTATTTTTTTTTTTTTTTTTAAATTAATAATCACATTTTGTTCAAAAATATTTCATATTAGAGTAAAAGAAAAAGAAAAAAAAGAGATAAGAGAAAAAAAAAAAAAAACCATTGCTGGCCCCCTCACCACTCATAGAGGATGAGGAGGCCAGTAAGGCGTCACTCAAATCTATGCCAAGCCTTGGGAACTTGGATTGGGGTTTAGACCATTTACAATTAACAATTAACAATTAATCTGATTAACGTTATGATCTGACGGACATAAACATATCGACAAAATATTACAAACAAAACGAACAATAAATAATAAATAAGCTAATAAACTAAATAAACAAAGTGATGTGAAAGTAAGGAAAAAGAATTACAAGGGGGTGGAGTCACCGTGAACGTCATCAGCAGAACATCTCCTTCGATTATAACGATATCTTGATGGAGGGGTCCGTTTTTTCAGAGTTGAACGCTCAGACTTTCTCGGCGGAGTTTCAATTTCCTCATGTTCTTCTGTGTCTGGCGGACTCAAACCTTCTGCCCATGAAGCTAATTGGAACTTCAGGGCCGCAATTTGAGACCGTGCCAAGGCGAGTTGAGCATTTAAATCGCTCGCCAGTCCCGTTAACATCATGGATTGCTCAAGCTGCTCTGCGTGAGTTGTACACCGTTGGTGATTCAGCTCCGAGAGGCGAAGTTGGGCATCCAAAAGTTGTTCTGAGAGCTCTGCCGCTTTCTCGTTTGTTTCGAGAGAGTCATCTACTGCTCGAATTTCGATAAAGTGGGAAGTAACGGACTGGGAGCTTTTGGCTCCTGCCCTATTCCCGATGTAAACTTTCTTTTTATTTTTATTTTTTTTAACAGGCCCAAAGGGCGACAATGATGGTTGCTGACCAAGGAATAATATTCAAATGAATTTTCGTTTCAAAGAAACGAACAGAATTAAGAGAGAGGCAGAGAAAAAAAAAAAAAAAAAAAGAAAGAAAAGAAAAGAAAAAAAAAAAAAAAATGAAGAGGAAATAATCAAACATGAAAAAAAAAAAAAAAAAAATATATATATATATAAATAAAAAACGTTGTATGAAAAAGGAAAAAAAAAGAAAAAAAAAAGACCAGAAAAGGAAAGAGAAAATGAAAAGGTATAATATTATTGTGGGGTTATGAGGGATAGCAGGGAGATGCTCTTTTTTTTTTTTTTTTTTTTTTTTTCTTATTTATTATTTAAAAAAGGAAACAATCAGTTTAGCGTCTCGATCAGGACGGAAAATAGAAATTAATCGACATAGTTGATCGATAGAAAAAAAAACAATGATAACATTGTTTATTCATTTTTTTTTTTTTTTTTTTTTTTTTAAATCTTTTTAATTATTTTAAAGAAAAAACAATCAGTTTAGCGTCTTGACCAGGACGGAAAATAGTAAGTAATCGACATAGTCGATCGATAAAAAAAAAACAATGATAACATTGTTTATTCCTTTTTTTTTTTTTTTTTATTCTTTTTATTTATTTTTAAAGAAAAAACAATCAGTTTAGCGTCCTGACCAGGACGGAAAATAGAAAGTAATCGACATAGTCGATCGATAAAAAAAACAATGATAACATTGTTTATTCTTTTTTTTTTTTTTTTTTTTTTTAAAATTCTTTTTATTTATTTTTTAAAGAAAAAAAAAACGGAAAATAGAAATTAGTCAACAAAGTCGAACGATAAAAAAAACAATGATAACATTGTTTTTTCTTTTTTTTTATTTTTTTTTTTTAATATTTTTTTTTATTTTGAAAAAAAAAAAACAATCAGTTTAGCGTCTTGACCAGGACGGAAAATAGAAAGTAATCGACATAGTCGTTCGATAAAAAAAAACAATGATAACATTGTTTATTCTTTTTTTTTTGTATTTTTTTTAATATTCTTTTTTATTAATTATTGAAAAAAAAAACAATCAGTTTAGCGTCTTGACCAGGACGGAAAATAGAAAGTGATCGACATAGTCGATCGATAAAAAAACAATGATAACATTGTTTATTCTTTTTTTTATTTTAAATTATTTTTATTTATTTTTTAAAGAAAAAAAAAAAAAACGGAAAATAGAAATTAGTCGACAAAGTCGAGCGATAAAGAAAACAATGATAACATTGTTTATTCTTTTTTTTGTATTTTTTTATATTCTTTTAATCATTACAGGTTATTTACTGAAATATTTGTTCTAAAAGTTGCTAAGTATTTCTCACTTAGAAATTTTTTATTTTTTTATTTTCAGCTTAATTAGCTACAAATTGTTTCTACTAAGTGTTTCTCACTTAGATTTTTTTTTTGCTTTTCAGCTCCTTAAAAGCTGCTAAGTGTTTCTGCTAAGTGTTTCTCACTTAGAATTTTATTTTTATGTTCGTTTTCTATCCCTTCTCCTATCCCTTTTGTTCAAAATAAGCGGGAGGAAATTCTCTCATTCACGCTAAGATGCACTCTGAACTTTGATTTTTTGATCTGAGTGTGAGGGAATGACCTGTTAGTGCATTGGGCATAGGCTGGGCTGCAGTTTAGATGTCTTAGGTGTTAATAGGGGGTTCCTCTTAGCATTTTTCTTTGTTCCCACCTTATGATTTTCTTGAAGAAAAAAAATAGAAGTCATAATGGTGCTTCCCTCTGGAAGGGTTGTAAGCCATGGTGTCCAACTAAATTAAAGGACAAGTCTGGGATAATCCCTGCCAGAGGGGCGAGTATTCTACCATGGTTGAAATACTCTGGCAACTGATCTTCAATTTTATGTTGTTTGTTAGCTGCTGGTGTATCTTGATCATGTGTTGATACTTGCATTTTTTTATTTGTAATCTTCTATTACAATCCTCTTTCTGTTCTGGTCTGTTACTTCATTTGTCTTGTTTAACTTCAGTTATATCCATTTTACTTTTTATTGTTTCCCATCTACTTTTTATTTTCTATTAGTTCTGGTCAGAAACTCCTGGGCAGCAAGAAGGAAAGCAGTTTAGTACTTCTGGGTGTTTGGCATCACCCCCCATAGTGAGCAAGTACAACAGGTAGCATTGGTAGTCTGTTGATCCTGAGTGATCCCAGCTACAGTTTTGTTTTTCTTTCTTTTTTTTAGAAGAAGATCAGGACATCCAAGCACTGCTGGATAGTTGCTGAATGCAGGGCCTGCCTGTGGCATTATAATAACAGGCTAAGTCATTTGTAGTTCATAGTTTACCTTTGATTTTATAACTTCACACAGGGTACTATGAACGATGAGAGATCCAGTGGGATCACTCAGGGTCTAGTAGAGACCACCAATGTTGTGCGTTGATAGGCAAGGTGACCAACCTTGACATTCTTTCTTTTCTCTCCTGTTGTGACAAACACAAAATACACACACAGCTTACAGTGTGTTCTTTGTGTATGTTTTCTTCAGGTGTGAGTAGTTTTTTTGTTCTTGCTCTTCAGGGAGGGCCTCAGCCAAAAGCTAACAGTCCAAAACTCACCTGGAAATTCAACTCTTTTATTAATTTTGAAGAAAAAAAACAATCAGTTTAGCGTCTTGACCAGGACGGAAAATAGAAAGTGATCGACATAGTCGATCGATAAAAAAAACAATGATAACATTGTTTATTCTTTTTTTTTATTTTTTTTTTATTTTAAATTCTTTTTATTTATTCTTTAAAGAAAAGAAACGGAAAATAGAAATTAGTCGACAAAGTCGAACGATAAAAAAAAAAACAATGATAACATTGTTTTTCCTTTTTTTTTTTTTTTTTTATATTCTTTTTTATTAATTTTGAAAAAAAAACAATCAGTTTAGCGTCTTGACCAGGACGGAAAATAGAAAGTGATCGACATAGTCGATCGATAAAAAAACAATGATAACATTGTTTATTCTTTTTTTTTTTTATTTTTTTATTTTAAATTCTTTTTATTTATTTTTTAAAGAAAAAAAACGGAAAATAGAAATTAGTCAACAAAGTCGAACAATAAAAAAAACAATGATAACATTGTTTATTCTTTTTTTTTTTGACAGTAATTCTCGAGTAAGTCAATCCTACCCTCGGACCATTGTCTCGCAATAGGTGTATTCTCTTTAACGGAGATAACGTGGCTCTCTTGTCGTAAAATCTTGGTCGGCGTGCGGTCGAGAGCTTCACTCTGCGGCATTGTCGGAGGAATTGAGGCTAGAGGACAAAGAGGGGTGATATAATTAAGGGTAGGGATAAGGGGTTTAATAAGAGGAGTAAAAAGACTACTCGTAGTTGTAAAGAGCGAGAGGTAGTTCTTTGCTATCTTCATCATAGCAACAGATTCATACAAAATAGGGGATCGGGGGGAAACTTGTTGACTAAAGTGGGTCATGTGGGGACGTGCGGCACGCAAACTCTCGACCTCCTGTTGAGTATAGAAAAGTCTTATTTTACTTTCTCTTTCCTCATTACATTTGGTCTCCAATTCGTTCGACAGAAGAACAAACCTTTGATGGTAATTGAAAAGCGCCATTTCCGATAGGTCTGCTTTCTGAGTCAGATTTGCGAGCTCACGTTTCCTGTAATCTTCCACTAAGTCATATTGACGAACTAGTGCGGAAAGAGAAGTCTTCGATTCATCGCGTTCTACTGTTAACCGTTGAATTACTCCTTCCAGAAGTTCATATTCTTTTCTATCTTTTTCAATAATTAAAACAGGGGGCGCAGGAGGAAGTGAGGATGGATCCTGGTTGGTAGCTTTGATCTCAACAGGTAATCCGTTTAGTAACTGCTTGTCTTTCTCGAGGGAGGCTGACATCGCATTAAAGTAAAATAAAAATAGAACATAAAAAATTCGTTCTTTCATTTGTTCTAATTCGTTTTCTAAAATCTGGCATTTCAAGGAAAGTTTCAGCCTTAATCTTCCTTTTTTTTCTTTGTACAAGGGGGTTTGAGAACCAATGTCAGATTGACATCTTAACACCATAGCAAAATCAGTAGGGAGTGTTTGCGATCCCGTTGACGTGAGTTCAGGTGGGGGAGTCTGGAAGAAATAGAAGAGAATGACAAGGAGAGTCCAGTGAGCTCATCCTCATCTAACAAAACAGAAGGGGCCGGGGAGGAAGACCCATTGGCAATAAGTAGAATAGAAAGAGCCGATGCGTAACAAGTTTGCCAGATAAAACATTTCTCAAGCCACGATCTTTCAATGGTGAGCTTTTCGATCGTTTTCAGTTTTGTTACTTTGTGGATTTTGACTTCTTCTACAGGGAAGATTTCTTTACCATCTTTTATAAAACTTGCAGTGGCAGGTTCTTCTTTAATGCTGCGCATTAGAGGTCTTGAATGCCACGTGGGGAGGTTCCTCGTCTGGAACAGAACATATGAGCACTGTCTGGCGATTCTGGTGCATTCACAAAATAAAGCTTTTGTTGGTGCTAAAGGTGAACCGATGTGACGTGTCCAGATGTTCAGCTGGTCCATGCAGATGTTTCCTCGTACGCCAACTTCAATAGTAAAAATGTTACAGTCGAAGCCATTAGCGATGATCGAGTCTCTTAGCTTTAGGTATTTCTTTTCCTTTAAGACATGAGAGGTTTCGAAACGATCTTCATTTGGACACGTCAGCTCCAGAATCAGTGCTCTTTTCGCAAAAAAAGAATAAATAAAAATGTCTGGTCTTAGAGAGGACGAGACATGGCACACTTCAAGAGGAACAATTAGGCGGTTATCACCGACATCGTCGAGGATGACCCAATCATTCGCTAGTGAGAGTTCGCCTGTCTCTTTAGAAATTCTTTCTAGGGGTTTATTTTCCCCTGTTTTTAAAAAAGTTTTAGAGGGAGGCGGGAGGTTTTCTTTTCTTTTGTTGGCTTTTATTATCAACTCTTCCAAGAAGATAACAATGCGTTTTAGAACGCTGTCATGACGCCACGTGAACCTCCCTTGTGTTAAAGAGACAGGACAGCCTGTTAAGACATGCCTGAGGGTAGGATTCACTTTGCCACACAATACACAATTTTGGTCCACGTTGGTGATGTTCCACCTCTTTAAATTATCTTGTGAGGGGAGGGTGTTTGTAACCGCTTTCAGTTGAAATGAGATATAGGCAGGATTTCCCTCCCTAAGTACCTTATTCCAGGTGAAATCGTTTATCATACATTTAGACCACTCCTTCCACTGTCCTTGGACTTGTAATTTATTCAAAGAGTTCAGTAGTTCATCTGTGGCTTCCACTTCAAAACGCTTAAGGAGATCGGGGCGAGTAGTACGTAGATCGCGCAATCGGTGACCAAGACCAGCTGATTGCTTCGCGAGAGAACGGTAAGAAAAAAACTTAATAAGGCGCTCCCATTCAGCAGAAGCTGAAAACTTTTTCGACCAATTGGACGATTTCTCCATAATAACATTGTAGACACCGTGCATGTCAGAGTCCTGTGAGGATCTGAGTATGTCTAGTTTAATTGATTGCGCTTGTTTATATAGCGTCTCGACTCTTTTGTGCCTGAGACCAACAGTGTTCTTTGAACCGGTAAAAAGGATGACTGTGTTCGCAGAGCGGACAAATCCCCACCATTTCTTCAAAAAAGGTTTAATAATTTTGTCCATTTTTTTGGCAAAAGGGAGAGATAAGTCATGGATCATTAAACTCCATGTTAACCTTGACAATAACAAGTGTTGGACAGACCAAGCCTTCTGAGACCCATACAGTGGCATGGCGTCGACTTTTTTTAAAAAATTCCTGGTAAAAGTGGTCAGGCGCTCTCGCAATTTCTGTTCTTTGGCGTTCGGCTCAAACCAACGCCCGAGGTATTTGAACTCTCCAGCTTCCTGGAGATTCGTAATCGGAACATTGTTAATCTTCAGGTCCGGGTTAGCTGGTTTCCCTTGTACAAAGCTGTGGGCAATGCATTTCTGGGGTTTCGCTTTCATACCACGAGACCAGGAAAGAAACTGTTCGAGCGACTTGATTAGCAATTTTGCCCCCGCCTTTGATGACGTGGTAAGTTGTAAATCATCAGCAAAAGCTGCAACTAATAGTTGGAGGGATTTATTGCTAAACTCGTAGGCTTCCTGTTGATGAACTGCTAAGGAAAAGAGCAGTAGTTGGAATACCAAATTAAAAAGGGTTGGGGAGGAAACGCAGCCTTGAAAGACACCAACTTCAAAAGGGATAGTGGGCGTCAGGCCTTCTCCAACTCTGATTTGGACGCGCATGGAGGAATAATACCTTTTATAGAAACCGATTATTCTTTCGTGAATTCCGAAATATTTTAAAGCAAAGAAAATTAATTGATGTTTGACTGATCCGAAAGCATCTGCCAAATCCACCCAGACAATTGTTAGGTTTTTCCGGAGAGCTTTCACTTCTTTAAAAATCTCTGAGGTGATCGTGGCATGTTCGATACACCCAGAGACACCTTTCCTAAAGCCTTTTTGAAAATTAAATTTAGAAAGAGTGTGGTTTGCGACGGCTTCCTGAATGACCGTATTAAAAATTTTCCCGTCGCAGTTGCCCACAGCTATCGGTCTCGTTTTCGAGATGTCTTTCCCATCGGAGTTGGGCTTTGGGAGCATTGTTACAAATGCTAAGCCCCAACTATCCGGATAGGCCTTGAGTTCGAAAATTCTCTTTAATACCTTGTAAAGTGCTTCCATAAAAGTTGGGACCTTTTTCCATACAACATAAGGTATGCAATTGGGACCAGGGGCACATTTGTTTTTTTTCTTTGATAAGAGAATACCAAACTGTTCGAAGCTCGGGAACTGGATATCATCCATTGTCTTGTAGTCAGACTTAGGTAAAAAAGAGGGATGGGTGAAATCAGTTTTTTTTTTTTCATTGTCACAATAATTGTTTTTAAAATGTTCAATTATTTTTTCCTCTGGAATACTGTAAAGGGAAATATTCTTGTGGGGAAAAACCCGCGAGTTTTTATTATTTTTCCTGAATCCGCGAGAATATTTCCCCGCGGGAATATTTCCCTACAAGCATACTTTTTTTCTAGCCATTTTTTTGTTCTTTTTTGTGAAGAAAATATGTGTGCTACGAAGGAAAGTTTCAGCAAAAATTATTTTTATTGTGCAGTATGGTAGTTTTTTATTGTGTTTGCTTGGAGAATAATGCTTTGTTCTACCTGACACTTGATGGAAGCACAAAGATTTCTTAGATTCTTGATCAACTGGCTGGCTTTCACAAAAATCCTCTGTGGCAGGGAAATATTCTTGTGGGGAAAAACCCGCGAGTTTGAAAAAAAATCTCCAAATCCGCGAGAATATTTCCCCGCGGGAATATTTCCCCGCAAGAATATTTCCCCGCGAGAATATTTCCCTTTACAGTATCAAGGGAGGGGGGTTGAGGATCTTCTTTTTGGAGTTCTTCTTTTATGGCAGTAAACGGATTTTGACGAAATTTATCTTGTAATTTTTTGAATAAATTTTTCTTTTCTAAATTCCGATACATTCGGAAAATCCTTTTCATTCTCGTTCTTGCCTCTTTCCATTTGACAGCGTTCTCTATAGAAGGCCCAGATTTGCGGAGCTCCTGTCTTAGCTGTTTCATTTCCAGACGACATTCACGTTTTTCTTGGTCGAGGATGACCTCTTCCCTTGATTTCTGTTTGCGGGGTAAATTCCGCTTTGTTTCTTCAAAGAAACTGCTACAAATTTGATAAACCGTTTTGAGTAGTTTATCAAGTTGGTCGGCAGGTTTTAAAGAGTTTTCTGTTTCGACGGTGAAAGTTTGGAGTTTTTCTGTAGCAGAAACGTCGATGTCCTTCCATTCAGTTCCAAAAGATCGGAATTTGAGACGAGACGGGTGTAACGGGGTAAAAGTGGGTGTTGTAGAGTTACAAGGAACGAAAGCTGTTTGTGAAGTTTTAAAATCTACAGATTCTCCTACAAAGGGAGGTTCCAGGTCTGAATTATTCCCTGTGAGGGGAGAACACACTGTAAGCTGTGTGTGTATTTTGTGTTTGTCACAACAGTAATTAGCCTTCCTATACTGTATGCACCTGGGAAAGAGAAGTATACTTAATTGAATGAACATGCAGTTAACAAGTCTGAGATCACAAAGAAGAATCTACACTGTGGTGCAGATTACTTCTGCGTAGGGGTTGTACCGGCACTTAATTTAAATATAAGTTTTCTTGTGATGAAGACAGGGGTGTGAGAACTGATAAAGGGATAGAAATATTTGATATCGTCAGAAAACTAATAGAGACATTGACTTATAGAAATAAAAGAAACGTCGATTATGTGGCTACATAGCTCAATTGATAGAACGCCGGTCTGCGAGAA
This sequence comes from Flectonema sp. DT1601, assembly GCA_964019425.1. Lineage (NCBI taxonomy): Eukaryota > Euglenozoa > Diplonemea > Diplonemida > Diplonemidae > Flectonema > Flectonema sp. DT1601. The sequence goes on along the minus strand of OZ025852.1, from coordinate 256,320 downwards.
TGGCGGTCGAGGGTTCAAAACCCGCTGACGGCGGTTTTTGTTTGGTGCTCAGTTTCGGTGGCAAATTACCTAAATGGAATTTTGAGAGAGAAAAGAAAGAATGTCAAGGTTGGTCACCTTGCCTATCAACGCACAACATTGGTGGTCTCTACTAGACCCTGAGTGATCCCACTGGATCTCTCATCGTTCATAGTACCTGTGTGAAGTTATAAAATCAAAGGTAAACTATGAACTACAAATGACTTAGCCTGTTATTATAATGCCACAGGCAGGCCCTGCATTCAGCAACTATCCAGCAGTGCTTGGATGTCCTGATCTTCTTCTAAAAAAAAGAAAGAAAAACAAAACTGTAGCTGGGATCACTCAGGATCAACAGACTACCAATGCTACCTGTTGTACTTGCTCACTATGGGGGGTGATGCCAAACACCCAGAAGTACTAAACTACTTTCCTTCTTGCTGCCCAGGGGTTTCTGACCAGAACTAACAGAAAATAAAAAGTAGATGGGAAACAATAAAAAGTAAAATGCATATAACTGAAGTTAAACAAGACAAATGAAGTAACAGACCAGAACAGATAGAGAATAAAAAGAAAAGATATAGGCAAGAGTTATTGTAGTAAAAGATAACAAATAAATAAATGCAAGTATCAACACATGATTAAATTACACCAGCAGCTAACAAACAACATAAAATTGAAGATCAGTTGCCAGAGTATTTCAGCCATGGTAGAATACTCGCCCCTCTGGCAGGGATTATCCCAGACTTGTCCTTTAATTTAGTTGGACACCATGGCTTACAACCCTTCCAGAGAGGGAAGCACCATTATGACTTCTATTTTTTTTCTTCAAGAAAATCATAAGGTGGGAACAAAGAAAAATGCTAAGAGGAACCCCTTATTAACACCTAAGACATCTAAACTGCAGCCCAGCTTATGCCCAATGCACTAACAGGTCATTCCCTCACACTCAGATCAAAAAATCAAAGTTCAGAGTGCATCTTAGCATGAATGAGAGAAATTTCTCATCGCTTTTTTTGAACAAAAGGGATAGAAGAGGGGATAGAAAACGAACATAACAATAAAATTCTAAGTGAGAAACACTTAGCAGAAACACTTAGCAGCTTTTAAGGAGCTGAAAAGCAAAAAAAAAATCTAAGTGAGAAACACTTAGTAGAAACAATTTGTAGCTAATTAAGCTGAAAATAAAAAAATAAAAAATTTCTAAGTGAGAAATACTTAGCAACTTTTAGAACAAATATTTCAGTAAATAACCTGTAATGATTAAACCATTACAGGTTTGATGCCAAAACTGACAAGGACTGAGTTGAATTTACCAGGTGGGATTTGGACTGTTAGCTTTTGGCTAAGGCCCTCCCTGAAGAGCAAGAACAAAAAAACTACTCACACCTGAAGAAAACATACACAAAGAACACACTGTAAGCTGTGTGTGTATTTTGTGTTTGTCACAACAGGAGAGAAAAGAAAGAATGTCAAGGTTGGTCACAATGCTCTTTTTTTTATTTTTTTTTTTTTTTTTTTTATTTATTATTTAAAAAAAAAAGGAAACAATCAGTTTAGCGTCTCGATCAGGACGGAAAATAGAAATTAATCGACATAGTCGATCAATAGAAAAAAAACAATGATAACATTGTTTATTCTTTTTTTTTTTTTTTTTTTTTTAAATCCTTTTAATTATTTTAAAGATAAAACAATCAGTTTAGCGTCTTGACCAGGACGGAAAATAGAAATTAATCGACATAGTCGATCGATAAAAAAAAAAAACAATGATAACATTGTTTATTCTTTTTTTTTTATTTTTTTTATTTTTTTTTTTTTTTTTTATTAATTTTGAAAAAAAAAAACAATCAGTTTAGCGTCTTGACCAGGACGGAAGATAGAAAGTGATCGACATAGTCGATCGATAAAAAAACAATGATAACATTGTTTATTCTTTTTTTTTTTATTTTAAATTCTTTTTATTTATTTTTTAAAGAAAAAAACGGAAAATAGAAATTAGTCGACAAAGTCGAACGATAAAAAAAAACAATGATAACATTGTTTATTCTTTTTTTTGTATTTTTTTTATATTCTTTTTTATTAATTTTGAAAAAAAAAACAATCAGTTTAGCGTCTTGACCAGGACGGAAAATAGAAAGTGATCGACATAGTCGATCGATAAAAAAAAATGATAACATTGTTTATTCTTTTTTTTTTTTTTAAATTCTTTTTATTTATTTTTTTTTTTTTAAAGAAAAAAATGGAAAATAGAAATTAGTCGACAAAGTCGAACGATAAAAAAAACAATGATAACATTGTTTATTCTTTTTTTTTTATTTTAAATTCTTTTTATTTATTTTTTAAAGAAAAAAAAAAACGGAAAATAGAAATTAGTCGACAAAGTCGAACGATAAAAAAAAACAATGATAACATTGTTTATTCTTTTTTTTTTTTTTTTTTTTTATTCTTTTTATTTATTTTTAGAAAAACAATCAGTTTAGCGTCTTGACCAGGACGGAAAATAGAAATTAATCGACATAGTCGATCGATAAAAAAAAACAATGATAACATTGTTTATTCCCTTTTTTTTTTTTTTTTTTTTTTTTTTTATTCTTTTTAATTATTTTTAGAAAAAACAATCAGTTTAGCGTCTTGACCAGGACGGAAAATAGAAATTAGTCGACAAAGCCGATCGATAAAAACAATGATAACATTGTTTATTCCTTTTTTTTTTTTTTTTTTTTTTTTTTTTATATTTTTTTTTTAATTTATTTTTAAAGAAGAAACAATCAATTTAGCGTCTTGACCAGGACGGAAAATAGAAAGTAATCGACATAGTCGATCGATAAAAAAAAATAATGATAACATTGTTTATTCTTTTTTTTTTTTATATTTTTTTTATATTCTTTTTTATTAATTTTGAAAAAAACAATCAGTTTAGCGTCTTGACCAGGACGGAAAATAGAAAGTAATCGACATAGTCGATCGATAAAAAAACAATGATAACATTGTTTATTCTTTTTTTTTTTTTTTTTTTAAATTCTTTTTTATTTAATTTTAAAGAAAAAAACGGAAAATAGAAATTAGTCGACAAGGTCGAACGATAAAAAAAACAATGATAACATTGTTTAATCTTTTTTTTTTATTTTTTTTTTATTTTTTTTTTATATTCTTTTTTATTAATTTTGAAAAAAAACAATCAGTTTAGCGTCTTGACCAGGACGGAAAATAGAAAGTAATCGACATAGTCGATCGATAAAAAAACAATGATAACATTGTTTATTCTTTTTTTTTTTTTTTTTTAAATTCTTTTTTATTTATTTTTAAAGAAAAAAACGGAAAATAGAAATTAATCGACAAGGTCGAACGATAAAAAAAACAATGATAACATTGTTTAATCTTTTTTTTTATTTTTTTTTTATATTCTTTTTTATTAATTTTGAAAAAAACAATCAGTTTAGCGTCTTGACCAGGACGGAAAATAGAAAGTAATCGACATAGTCGATCGATAAAAAAACAATGATAACATTGTTTATTCTTTTTTTTTTTTTTTTTTAAATTCTTTTTATTTATTTTTTAAAGAAAAAAAAGAAAATAGAAATTAGTCGACAGAGTCGATCGATAAAAAAAACAATGATAACATTGTTTATTCTTTTTTTTTTTTTTTTTTAAATTCTTTTTATTTATTTTTTAAAGAAAAAAAACGGAAAATAGAAATTAGTCGACAGAGTCGATCGATAAAAAAAAAACAATGATAACATTGTTTGATCTTTTATAATTTTTTTTTTTATTTGTTTTATTTGTTTTTAAAAAAAAAAAAAAAAACAAGCGGAATTGATCATAATGGGTGGTAGGGGTTGTTATAACTTCGTTTGAAAATTCTTCTTTTTTGATTTCTTTTTTTTTTTTTCTTTTTATAGGAGTTAAGATCACTTTCAGGAGACAACACATGAACAAGAGCAGCAAGCAGAGTTGACACTATCAATTCAAATTTGAAATACCGGGAATTAATTTACAAGGAGGTATCTCAAGTGACTTGGTATCTCTAGCGTGTCGGTATCTCTGGAGTGCTGGTATCTCGTATGTGCGTTGGTATCTCATGAGTGATGGTATCTCTTGTGCATTAGAAAAACGAAAAAGAATGTCATGACCATGACGGAAGAATTGAGGAATTGAGTTAACATGTTCAATTTAACTTATTTAAACTTTTTTTTTTTTAACAGACCGTAACTATTTGAAAATAAAATGTAGATGGGAAACAGTGAAAAGTAAAATGGATGATAAAATTAATTGAGAAATATGACATAACAGACCAGATAGAGAGTATTAAAAGGAAAATGAAAAGGAAAAGAGAAACTAGGTTAACACTTATTTAAATTAAGACCGGTTAGTCAGTTTAAGGTCCTGACTAGGACCAACAAAAAAGAAAGAAAAAAAATTAACGATCAAGCTGAGCTGATCTTGTTTTTATTACAAATAGGGGAGCGTACATACACAAAGAACACACTGTAAGCTGGGTGTGTATTTTGTGTTTGTCACAACAGGAGAGAAAAGAAAGAATGTCAAGGTTGGTCACCTTGCCTATCAACGCACAACATTGGTGGTCTCTACTAGACCCTGAGTGATCCCACTGGATCTCTCATCGTTCATAGTACCTATGTGAAGTTATAAAATCAAAGGTAAACTATGAACTACAAATGACTTAGCCTGTTATTATAATGCCACAGGCAGGCCCTGCATTCAGCAACTATCCAGCAGTGCTTGGATGTCCTGATCTTCTTCTAAAAAAAAGAAAGAAAAACAAAACTGTAGCTGGGATCACTCAGGATCAACAGACTACCAATGCTACCTGTTGTACTTGCTCACTATGGGGGGTGATGCCAAACACCCAGAAGTACTCAACTACTTTCCTTCTTGCTGCCCAGGAGTTTCTGACCAGAACTAATAGAAAATAAAAAGTAGATGGGAAACAATAAAAAGTAAAATGGATATAACTGAAGTTATACAAGACAAATGAAGTAACAGACCAGAACAGAAAGAGGATTGTAATAGAAGATTACAAATAAAAAAATGCAAGTATCAACACATAATCAAGATACACCAGCAGCTAACAAACAACATAAAATTGAAGATCAGTTGCCAGAGTATTTCAACCATGGTAGAATACTCGCCCCTCTGGCAGGGATTATCCCAGACTTGTCCTTTAATTTAGTTGGACACCATGGCTTACAACCCTTCCAGAGGGAAGCACCATTATGACTTCTATTTTTTTTCTTCAAGAAAATCATAAGGTGGGAACAAAGAAAAATGCTAAGAGGAACCCCCTATTAACACCTAAGACATCTAAACTGCAGCCCAGCCTATGCCCAATGCACTAACAGGTCATTCCCTCACACTCAGATCAAAAAATCAAAGTTCAGAGTGCATCTTAGCGTGAATGAGAGAATTTCCTCCCGCTTATTTTGAACAAAAGGGATAGGAGAAGGGATAGAAAACGAACATAAAAATAAAATTCTAAGTGAGAAACACTTAGCAGAAACACTTAGCAGCTTTTAAGGAGCTGAAAAGCAAAAAAAAAATCTAAGTGAGAAACACTTAGTAGTAACAATTTGTAGCTAATTAAGCTGAAAATAAAAAAATAAAAAATTTCTAAGTGAGAAATACTTAGCAACTTTTAGAACAAATATTTCAGTAAATAACCTGTAATGATTAAACCATTACAAGTTTGATGCCAAAACTGACAAGGACTGAGTTGAATTTCCAGGTGAGATTTGGACTGTTAGCTTTTGGCTAAGGCCCTCCCTGAAGAGCAAGAACAAAAAAACTACTCACACCTGAAGAAAACATACACAAAGAACACACTGTAAGCTGGGTGTGTATTTTGTGTTTGTCACAACAGGAGAGAAAAGAAAGAATGTCAAGGTTGGTCACCTTGCCTATCAACGCACAACATTGGTGGTCTCTACTAGACCCTGAGTGATCCCACTGGATCTCTCATCGTTCATAGTACCTATGTGAAGTTATAAAATCAAAGGTAAACTATGAACTACAAATGACTTAGCCTGTTATTATAATGCCACAGGCAGGCCCTGCATTCAGCAACTATCCAGCAGTGCTTGGATGTCCTGATCTTCTTCTAAAAAAAAGAAAGAAAAACAAAACTGTAGCTGGGATCACTCAGGATCAACAGACTACCAATGCTACCTGTTGTACTTGCTCACTATGGGGGGTGATGCCAAACACCCAGAAGTACTCAACTACTTTCCTTCTTGCTGCCCAGGAGTTTCTGACCAGAACTAATAGAAAATAAAAAGTAGATGGGAAACAATAAAAAGTAAAATGGATATAACTGAAGCATACTTGTGCAAAAAGCTAAAGCTAAAGCTAAGCTTTTTAGAGCTAAGCTAAAGCTATTTAGCTTTTTTTAGCTTTTTTTAGCTTTTTTTTAGCTTTTTTGAAAAAAAATTTTCAAACAAAAAATACCTCATTTTTGGACATTTTTGGTATTTTTTTGGAATTTTTTTAGAAAAAAAATGGAAAGTTGTTGAAAATAAAGCAGTGGAAAATTGAGAAACTGGCACTGTGGAGCTTGAAAGCATTTTTTTTTGAATTTTTTGAAAAAAAATTTATTCTCTCAGAATGTAAAAAAAAAAAAAAAAAATTACTTGAAGGGGAGTAAAAAAATTTTTTTTTAATTAAAAAAGCTAGTAACCAGTCTTGTTTGGGTTTTTTTGGGGTCTTTTGGTATATAAGCAGCTAAATCTGTGAACAGAGCAAGGATATAAGGTAAGAGGTGTCAAAACTGCATAAATCCAAATTTCCCCTCCTTAATTTACCCCCCCCAGGTTCTTAAAAAATGTCTTACAAAGTTCCCTGTCAAACTACAGTAACTTAACCTGTTGCAATGTGTTTTTTTTCTCCTTTCAGATCCATCTCCTACAATGAATGCTCTTGAAACTCCACTTGAGGCTGCTGAGCTGCAGCAACTTGCATGTGACTTGCAAGTCGATGATCGAATCGTTCTGCGATTCAAGAAAGAGGCAGCGAAGAAGATAGTGGAATGGAGAGGCTATGTGCAAGTAGCCCGAGGATCAGGTGATAACAGGCATGTTGGTATCATGTATCGCCAAGATCCTGCCACTATCCTTCGATTTCCACCCTCTGATGCTGATTTGGCATCAAATCCCTATCATTCAGTCACAGTGTACAGGGGGAATCTCTCTCACTTTCGACATCTTAGTCACTCAGCTAAGAAAGAAGGTAGTGGGGATGTAGAAAACTTAGTTGGAAACTGGCAAAAGGAGCAGTCATCATTCAGTAACATTTCTACTGACGATGGTATAACTGCAGTGGAAAAGTTGCAAGAACACCATCTTGTAGCCCAACAAAGCTACAGGGACTCTGAGTTCCAGGCATTCCAGGGTGCAATGCATGAAGAGCAGTTGCTGCTGCAGGAAGAGCATGAAGCAGTAACGCAGAAACTGCAGGAGTCAAACACTGCTGCTGAGAAGGAATTACTTAGCTTGCAAGATGAGTGCAGTGCCCTAAAGAAACAACATTCTTCCCTAGCGGAAGGGATTCAACTGCAGGTAGCACAAATTACACACGCAACTCTAGCAAATGTGTTGCAGACAGGCAGCTCAGAGAAAGTTACAGAGTTGGAAACAAGGGTTCTAGAGATTGAGAACGAGAAGCGGTTACTTGAATCCGAACATGGGGAGATGGAAAATGAAGTGAAGCGACTAAAAGCAGAGATAGATGATGCAGAACAGAAGTGCAGAGATGCAACTGAGGTGTGGAATGCAAAGGAGGAGAGGATTCGCAATATCCTTGATAGTAAGCCGAAGGAGAGCATGCCTGAAGTACTTCCCAAGATACCAGCTGCGCCAATTCCACAGGAAGCTAAGGAGGGGGGATTGGAGGTTGGGACAACACAGGCTGACCGACCACTCTTTGGTGAGGGTGGTTGGTTTGTTGATAATGGGGATAGGGGCAAGTGCAACATTTGCGGTGAGATTAGGATGAAGAATGGAGGCTCAGGGAAGAAAAACGCTGGAACAAGTAACCTGCGGGCACACTTGCGTTGTCATCACAACCTCCCAGGAAGCGGGAAGCCTAAGGAGTTGGGGGTAACACATGGCACTTCCACCACTGATCTGTGTGTTTTAAAAGACTTGGTATGTAAATGTAAACCATTGAATTTCTTTAGAAACATCAAGTGTTTGTACAATGTCTCACACCAACAGAGCATGATGGACAAAATAGCTGTGTTCTTCTGCCAAAATAAGATAGCCCTGCAAGTGGTTGAAGATCCAACTTTCACTGGCATTACGTCTGCACCTGCAGGTGTTACGCGAAGGAGTCTGCTTGCCCACATTGAGAAGCTTGGGAATACCTGCCGTCAGAAGTTGCTTAAGCGGTTTGAAGGCGATGATGTTACAATTATGTTTGATGGGGCGACACTACCTGGAAAGCGACGAGTGCTGAACTTCAGTATTCACAATGGCCATATGGCCCTGTTTTTTAGAAGTGTAGTAGTTACTAGCTTTTCTGCTGCAGATGCCTTGAAGGTACTTCGAAGCATCACTACTGAGCTACTTGTAGCTAATGTTGTCCCACTTGCCTTCTGTGCTGACAATGCAAAGAGCATGCAGAATGCCCTGAAGGAAGCAGCACTTCCAGTTAGTATGTATCTAAAAAAGCAAACATTACCTGCTGCCCAACATTTTACAAACTAAGATTTAATAAACCATCACAGAGATGGAGAGTCTTGAAGAAGACACTGACAATGACAGTGCAGCATCTTGTGAAAGTGCAGGAGAAGAAGACCCAGAGGGCATTGACGCAGATGCTCTAGAGCAGATACTTCAGGCTGCAGGGAAGGAGAAGCTCCTCACTATCAGATGTGCAGCACATTCATTGCAGCTGTTAATGAAGGATCTCATCAATGGTATCCCCCTCCTCTCAACGGCATACAATAAGGTGAAGGATCTGACAGAGGAGATGGCAACCCCCAAAAGGAAGGAGTTGTTCCTTGAGGTGCAGAAGGGTCGAAAGGGAAGCCCTCTGCAACTTAAACGCATAGGCAGTACCCGATGGAACACAGTGTACGACTGCTGGGTTCGGGCAGTGAGACTTGAAGATCTCCTGCTGAAACGCAAGGGGAAACAACGCCTGTTTCCTTGCTGTGCAGCAGACATCGAGAAGATGAAAACTGCTGCAAAATTGGTGCAGCCAGTTGCATATGCAACTGATAACCTCCAGCGTGACTCGGCAGGGTTGCAGGATGTGCTGGGACAGCTGGAGTACGTGACACGGAAATGGAAAGCAATAAGTGATCCAAAGGTATCAAAATTGGTAAGCAGTGCACTGCAGTCCCTGAACACCCGCATTGTGTCTAACTTCAGTTTTGATGCTCTTAAGATGTTAAGGGCAATGCAGGGGATGGGTCTGAATGAGGAGCAGCAGAACCTGATGCAGCCTTACTTTGCAGGGTGGCTGGTAAGACATGGGTTCAGCACCACCCTTATCTCTGAGTTGTCAACAGCTACAGTAGAGAGGCAAAAGAAAGCACATCAGAAGAAGGATGCAGCAATATTCTGGAGGGAAATTGGTAGCAAGGTTGTTCCCCACCTTACACAGTTCTACATGTCACTGTGTAGAATCGCTGCATCAGAGGCACATGTTGAACGGACATTCAAAGTGACATCCCGCCTACTGACAAAGCAGCGATCAAGAATGGTTCACAGACATGTTGATGCTATGCTGCAAGTAGCGTGCAACATGTTTAAGGTGTGTGCTGCTGACCCAATAAGGAAGAAGACAAAAAAAGCAGAAGGCCCTGCTGTGAAGAGGGTTAAAGACGAACTTTCCTAAGTTTAATAATTCCTTTCTACCCTCTTCTAATAACTGATATCACATGTCTTTCTAGCTTGTATTTTACTACTTCTGTGGTATAATTATTTAGTGAATTTATGGATATCCTCCTTTTAGTGACATTTTTTTAATCCAGGTAGGGAAAATGTGTGTTAAGGCAAGTATAGCGAAAAATCATACTCAGTGTTGATTGTAATAAGTAATAATTTGCCTGTCATATAAAAAAAAAAACATATTTCTCTCCCAACAGTACACATAGTTGAATTATGAAATGTTATCTTTGTAGATACCAGGTTGCGCAAATATCGAAAAATCACGTCACTTAACAGCTTAAATGAGCCAAAAAACACACAAAAACCTGTAGTGGTGGATACTAGAAATATTATAATTGGTGATTTTTTTTTTTTTCCACACTTTTTTTCCTCACAAAACCAAAAAAAATATCAAAAAAGTACAGAAACATGCCAAAATTTCAAAAAAAAAAAATTTCAAAAAAAAGCTAAAAAAAGCTAGATAGCTTAGCTTTAGCTCCAAAAAGCTTAGCTTTAGCTTTTAGCTTTTTGCACAAGTATGACTGAAGTTATACAAGACAAATGAAGTAACAGACCAGAACAGAAAGAGGATTGTAATAGAAGATTACAAATAAAAAAATGCAAGTATCAACACATAATCAAGATACACCAGCAGCTAACAAACAACATAAAATTGAAGATCAGTTGCCAGAGTATTTCAACCATGGTAGAATACTCGCCCCTCTGGCAGGGATTATCCCAGACTTGTCCTTTAATTTAGTTGGACACCATGGCTTACAACCCTTCCAGAGGGAAGCACCATTATGACTTCTATTTTTTTTCTTCAAGAAAATCATAAGGTGGGAACAAAGAAAAATGCTAAGAGGAACCCCCTATTAACACCTAAGACATCTAAACTGCAGCCCAGCCTATGCCCAATGCACTAACAGGTCATTCCCTCACACTCAGATCAAAAAATCAAAGTTCAGAGTGCATCTTAGCGTGAATGAGAGAATTTCCTCCCGCTTATTTTGAACAAAAGGGATAGGAGAAGGGATAGAAAACGAACATAAAAATAAAATTCTAAGTGAGAAACACTTAGCAGAAACACTTAGCAGCTTTTAAGGAGCTGAAAAGCAAAAAAAAAATCTAAGTGAGAAACACTTAGTAGTAACAATTTGTAGCTAATTAAGCTGAAAATAAAAAAATAAAAAATTTCTAAGTGAGAAATACTTAGCAACTTTTAGAACAAATATTTCAGTAAATAACCTGTAATGATTAAACCATTACAAGTTTGATGCCAAAACTGACAAGGACTGAGTTGAATTTCCAGGTGAGATTTGGACTGTTAGCTTTTGGCTAAGGCCCTCCCTGAAGAGCAAGAACAAAAAAACTACTCACACCTGAAGAAAACATACACAAAGAACACACTGTAAGCTGGGTGTGTATTTTGTGTTTGTCACAACAGGAGAGAAAAGAAAGAATGTCAAGGTTGGTCACCTTGCCTATCAACGCACAACATTGGTGGTCTCTACTAGACCCTGAGTGATCCCACTGGATCTCTCATCGTTCATAGTACCTATGTGAAGTTATAAAATCAAAGGTAAACTATGAACTACAAATGACTTAGCCTGTTATTATAATGCCACAGGCAGGCCCTGCATTCAGCAACTATCCAGCAGTGCTTGGATGTCCTGATCTTCTTCTAAAAAAAAGAAAGAAAAACAAAACTGTAGCTGGGATCACTCAGGATCAACAGACTACCAATGCTACCTGTTGTACTTGCTCACTATGGGGGGTGATGCCAAACACCCAGAAGTACTCAACTACTTTCCTTCTTGCTGCCCAGGAGTTTCTGACCAGAACTAATAGAAAATAAAAAGTAGATGGGAAACAATAAAAAGTAAAATGGATATAACTGAAGTTATACAAGACAAATGAAGTAACAGACCAGAACAGAAAGAGGATTGTAATAGAAGATTACAAATAAAAAAATGCAAGTATCAACACATAATCAAGATACACCAGCAGCTAACAAACAACATAAAATTGAAGATCAGTTGCCAGAGTATTTCAACCATGGTAGAATACTCGCCCCTCTGGCAGGGATTATCCCAGACTTGTCCTTTAATTTAGTTGGACACCATGGCTTACAACCCTTCCAGAGGGAAGCACCATTATGACTTCTATTTTTTTTCTTCAAGAAAATCATAAGGTGGGAACAAAGAAAAATGCTAAGAGGAACCCCCTATTAACACCTAAGATGTGAAAGTAAGGAAAAAGAGAATTACAAGGGGGTGGAGTCACCGTGAATGTCATCAGCAGAACATCTCCTTCGATTGTAACGATATCTTGATGGAGGGGTCCGTTTTTTCAGAGTTGAACGCTCAGACTTTCTCGGCGGAGTTTCATTTTCCTCATGTTCTTCTGTGTCTGGCGGACTCAAACCTTCTGCCCATGAAGCTAATTGGAACTTCAGGGCCGCAATTTGAGACCGTGCCAAGGCGAGTTGAGCATTTAAATCGCTCGCCAGTCCCGTTAACATCATGGATTGCTCAAGCTGCTCTGCGTGAGTTGTACACCGTTGGTGATTCAGCTCCGAGAGGCGAAGTTGGGCATCCAAAAGTTGTTCTGAGAGCTCTGCCGCTTTCTCGTTTGTTTCGAGAGAGTCATCTACTGCTCGACAGTAATTCTCGAGTAAGTCAATCCTACCCTCGGACCATTGTCTCGCAATAGGTGTATTCTCTTTAACGGAGATAACGTGACTCTCTTGTCGTAAAATCTTGGTCGGCGTGCGGTCGAGAGCTTCACTCCGCGGCATTGTCGGAGGAATTGAGGCTAGAGGACAAAGAGGGGTGATATAATTAAGGGTAGGGATAAGGGGTTTAATAAGAGGAGTAAAAAGACTACTCGTAGTTGTAAAGAGCGAGAGGTAGTTCTTTGCTATCTTCATCATAGCAACAGATTCATACAAAACGGGGGTTCGGGGGGAAACTTGTTGACTAAAGTGGGTCATGCGGGGACGCGCGGCACGCAAACTCTCGACCTCCTGTTGAGTATAGAAAAGTCTTATTTTACTTTCTCTTTCCTCATTACATTTGGTCTCCAATTCGTTCGACAGAAGAACAAACCTTTGATGGTAATTAAAGAGCGCCATTTCCGATAGGTCTGCTCTCTGAGTCAGATTTGCGAGCTCACGTTTCCTGTAATCTTCCACTAAGTCATATTGTCGAACTAGTGCAGAAAGAGAAGTCTTCGATTCATCGCGTTCTGCTGTTAACCGTTGAATTACTCCTTCCAGAAGTTCATATTCTTTTCTATCTTTTTCAATAATTAAAACAGGGGGCGCAGGAGGAAGTGAGGATGGATCCTGATTGGTAGCTTTGATCTCAACAGGTAATCCATTTAGTAACTGCTTGTCTTTCTCGAGGGAGGCTGACATCGCATTAAAGTAAAATAAAAATAGAACATAAAAAATTCGTTCTTTCATTTGCTCTAATTCGTTTTCTAAAATCTGGCATTTCAAGGAAAGTTTCAGCCTTAATTTTCCTTCTTTTTTTTTGTACAAGGGGGTTTGAGAACCCATGTCAGATTGAGTTCTTATCACCATAGCAAAATCAGTAAGAAGTGTTTGCGATCCCGTTGACATGAGTTCAGGTGGGGGAGTCTGGAAAGAGATGGAAGAAATAGAAGAGAATGACAAGGAGAGTCCAGTGAGCTCATCCTCATCTAACAAAACAGAAGGGGCCGGGGAGGAAGAACCTTTGGCAATAAGTAGAATAGAAAGAGCCGATGCGTAACAAGTTTGCCAGATAAAACATTTCTCAAGCCACGATCTTTCAATGGTGAGCTTTTCGATCGTTTTCAGTTTTGTTACTTTGTGGATTTTGACTTCTTCCACAGGGAAGATTTCTTTACCATCTTTTATAAAACTTGCAGTGGCAGGTTCTTCTTTAATGCTGCGCATTAGTGGTCTTGAATGCCACGTGGGGAGGTTCCTCGTCTGGAACAGAACATATGAGCACTGTCTGGCGATTCTGGTGCATTCACAAAATAAAGCTTTTGTTGGTGCTAAAGGTGAACCGATGTGACGTGTCCAGATGTTCAGCTGGTCCATGCAGATGTTTCCTCGTACGCCAACTTCAATAGTAAAAATGTTACAGTCGAAGCCATTAGCGATGATCGAGTCTCTTAGCTTTAGGTATTTCTTTTCCTTTAAGACATGAGAGGTTTCGAAACGATCTTCATTTGGACACGTCAGCTCCAGAATCAGTGCTCTTTTCGCAAAAAAAGAATAAATAAAAATGTCTGGTCTTAGAGAGGACGAGACATGGCACACTTCAAGAGGAACAATTAGGCGGTTATCACCGACATCGTCGAGGATGACCCAATCATTCGCTAGTGAGAGTTCGCCTGTCTCTTTAGAAATTCTTTCTAGGGGTTTATTTTCCCCTGTTTTTAAAAAAGTTTTAGAGGGAGGCGGGAGGTTTTCTTTTCTTTTGTTGGCTTTTATTATCAACTCTTCCAAGAAGATAACAATGCGTTTTAGAACGCTGTCGTGACGCCACGTGAACCTCCCTTGTGTTAAAGAGACAGGACAGCCTGTTAAGACATGCCTGAGGGTAGGATTCACTTTGCCACACAAAACACAATTTTGGTCCACATTGGTGATGTTCCACCTCTTTAAATTATCTTGTGAGGGGAGGGTGTTTGTAACCGCTTTCAGTTGAAATGAGATATAGGCAGGATTTCCCTCCCTAAGTACCTTATTCCAGGTGAAGTCGTTTATCATACATTTAGACCACTCCTTCCACTGACCTTGGACTTGTAATTTATTCAAAGAGTTCAGTAGTTCATCTGTGGCTTCCACTTCAAAGCGCTTAAGGAGATCGGGGCGAGTAGTACGTAGATCGCGCAATCGGTGACCAAGACCAGCTGATTGCTTCGCAAGAGAACGGTAAGAAAAAAACTTAATAAGGCAGTGGGATCACTCAGGGTCTAGTAGAGACCACCAATGTTGTGCGTTGATAGGCAAGGTGACCAACCTTGACATTCTTTCTTTTCTCTCCTGTTGTGACAAACACAAAATACACACACAGCTTACAGTGTGTTCTTTGTGTATGTTTTCTCCAGGTGTGAGTAGTTTTTTTGTTCTTGCTCTTCAGGGAGGGCCTTAGCCAAAAGCTAACAGTCCAAATCTCACCTGGAAATTCAACTCACTCTCCACTCAGCAGAAGCTGAAAACTTTTTCGACCAGTTGGACGATTTCTCCATAATAACATTGTAGACACCGTGCATGTCAGAGTCCTGTGAGGATCTGAGGATGTCTAGTTTAATTGATTGCGCTTGTTTATATAGCGTCTCAACTCTTTTGTGTCTGAGACCAACTGAATTTCGATAAAGTTGGAAGTAACGGACTGGGAGCTTTTGGCTCCTGCCCTATTCCCGATGTAAACTTTCTTTTTATTTTTATTTTTTTTTAACAGGCCCAAAGGGCGACAATGATGGTTGCTGACCAAGGAATAATATTCAAATGAATTTTCGTTTCAAAGAAACGAACAGAATTAAGAGAGAGGCAGAGAAAAAAAAAAAAAAAAAGAAAGAAAAGAAAAGAAAGAAAAAAATGAAGAGGAAATAATCAAACATGAAAAAAAAAAAAAAGAAAAAATATATATATATAAATAAAAAACGTTGTATGAAAAAGGAAAAAAAAGAAAAAAAAAAAGACCAGAAAAGGAAAGAGAAAATGAAAAGGTATAATATTATTGTGGGGATATGAGGGATAGCAGGGAGATGCTCTTTTTTTTTTTTTTTTTTTTTTCTTATTTATTATTTAAAAAAAGGAAACAATCAGTTTAGCGTCTCGATCAGGACGGAAAATAGAAATTAATCGACATAGTCGATCGATAGAAAAAAAAAAAACAGTGATAACATTGTTTATTCATTTTTTTTTTTTTTTTTTTTTTTTTTTTTAAATCTTTTTAATTATTTTAAAGAAAAAACAATCAGTTTAGCGTCTTGATCAGGACGGAAAATAGTAAGTAATCGACATAGTCGATCGATAAAAAAAAACAATGATAACATTGTTTATTCCTTTTTTTTTTTTTTATTCTTTTTATTTATTTTTAAAGAAAAAACAATCAGTTTAGCGTCCTGACCAGGACGGAAAATAGAAAGTAATCGACATAGTCGATCGATAAAAAAAACAATGATAACATTGTTTATTCTTTTTTTTTTTTTAATTTAATTCTTTTTATTAATTTTTAAAAAGAAAAAAAAATGGAAATAGAAATTAGTCAACAAAGTCGAACGATAAAAAAAACAATGATAACATTGTTTATTCTTTTTTTTGTATTTTTTTATATTCTTTTTTATTAATTTTGAAAAAAAAACAATCAGTTTAGCGTCTTGACCAGGACGGAAAATAGAAAGTAATCGACATAGTCGATCGATAAAAAAAACAATGATAACATTGTTTATTCTTTTTTTTGTATTTTTTATATTCTTTTTTTATTAATTTTGAAAAAAAAAACAATCAGTTTAGCGTCTTGACCAGGACGGAAAATAGAAAGTGATCGACATAGTCAATCGATAAAAAAACAATGATAACATTGTTTATTCTTTTTTTTTTTTTTTTTTTTTATTTTAAATTCTTTTTATTTATTTTTCAAAGAAAAAAAAACGGAAAATAGAAATTAGTCGACAAAGTCGAACGATAAAAAAAAACAATGATAACATTGTTTAATCTTTTTTTTTGTACTTTATTTATATTCTTTTTTATTAATTTTGAAAAAAAAACAATCAGTTTAGCGTCTTGACCAGGACGGAAAATAGAAAGTAATCGACATAGTCGATCGATAAAAAAAACAATGATAACATTGTTTATTCTTTTTTTTTATTTTTTAAAGAAAAAAAACGGAAAATAGAAATTAGTCGACAAAGTCGAACGATAAAAAAAAACTGTGATAACATTGTTTATTCTTTTTTTTTTGTATTTTTTTTAATATTCTTTTTTATTAATTTTGAAAAAAAAAACAATCAGTTTAGCGTCTTGACCAGGACGGAAAATAGAAAGTGATCGACATAGTCGATCGATAAAAAAACAATGATAACATTGTTTAATCTTTTTTTTTATTTTAAATTCTTTTTATTTATTTTTTAAAGAAAAAAAAACGGAAAATAGAAATTAGTCAACAACGTCGAACGAAAAAAAAACAATGATAACATTGTTTATTCTTTTTTTTTTATTTTTTTTTTTTAATATTTTTTTTTATTTTGAAAAAAAAACAATCAGTTTAGCGTCTTGACCAGGACGGAAAATAGAAAGTAATCGACATAGTCGATCGATAAAAAAAACAATGATAACATTGTTTATTCTTTTTTTTGTATTTTTTATATTCTTTTTTTATTAATTTTGAAAAAAAAAACAATCAGTTTAGCGTCTTGACCAGGACGGAAAATAGAACGTGATCGACATAGACGATCGATAAAAAAACAATGATAACATTGTTTATTCTTTTTTTTATTTTAAAATTCTTTTTATTTATTCTTTAAAGAAAAGAAACGGAAAATAGAAATTAGTCGACAAAGTCGAACGATAAAAAAAAAAACAATGATAACATTGTTTATTCTTTTTTTTTTTTTTTTTTTTATATTCTTTTTTATTAATTTTGAAAAAAAACAATCAGTTTAGCGTCTTGACCAGGACGGAAAATAGAAAGTGATCGACATAGTCGATCGACAAAAAAACAATGATAACATTGTTTATTCTTTTTTTTTATTTTAAATCCTTTTTATTTATTTTTTAAAGAAAAAAAACGGAAAATAGAAATTAGTCAACAAAGTCGAACAATAAAAAAAACAATGATAACATTGTTTATTCTTTTTTTTTTTTTTTTTTTTTTTATATTCTTTTTTATTAATTTTGAAAAAAAAAACAATCAGTTTAGCGTCTTGACCAGGACGGAAAATAGAAAGTGATCGACATAGTCGATCGATAAAAAAACAATGATAACATTGTTTATTCTTTTTTTTTTTTTTTTAAATTCTTTTTATTTATTCTTTAAAGAAAAGAAACGGAAAATAGAAATTAGTCGACAAAGTCGAACGATAAAAAAAAACAATGATAACATTGTTTATTCTTTTTTTTTTTTTTTTTTTATATTCTTTTTTATTAATTTTGAAAAAAAAAACAATCAGTTTAGCGTCTTGACCAGGACGGAAAATAGAAAGTGATCGACATAGTCGATCGATAAAAAAACAATGATAACATTGTTTATTCTTTTTTTTTATTTTATATTCTTTTTATTTATTTTTTAAAGAAAAAAAACGGAAAATAGAAATTAGTCAACAAAGTCGAACAATAAAAAAAAACAATGATAACATTGTTTATTCTTTTTTTTTTTTTTTTTTTTTTTTTTATATTCTTTTTTATTAATTTTGAAAAAAAAAAAAACAATCAGTTTAGCGTCTTGACCAGGACGGAAAATAGAAAGTAATCGACATAGTCGATCGATAAAAAAACAATGATAACATTGTTTATTCTTTTTTTTATTTTAAATTCTTTTTATTTATTCTTTAAAGAAAAGAAACGGAAAATAGAAATTAGTCGACAAAGTCGAACGATAAAAAACAATGATAACATTGTTTATTCTTTTTTTTTTTTTTTTTTTATATTCTTTTTATTAATTTTTTAAAAAAAAAAAAAAACAATCAGTTTAGCGTCTTGACCAGGACGGAAAACTGGAAGTAATCGACATAGTCGATCGATAAAAAAAACAATGATAACATTGTTTCATCTTTTATATTTTTTAAATTTGAAGAAAAGAAAGAAGAAAAAAAAAAAAAAAAAAAAAACAAGCGGAATTGATCATAATGGGTGGCAGGGGTTGATACAACTTCATTTGAAAATTCTTCTTTTTTAATTTCTTTTTTTTTGAAATTTTTTTTTTATTTAACAGGAGTTAAGATCACTTACATGAGTTAACACAACACAGATACGAGAGTAGCAAACTGAGGTAACACTACCAATTCAACAAAAAATAATCAGGATCGGACACAAGGAGGAGAGTTCATTCTACCTCTCACTGTCATTTCTGGTATCTTAAGTGTCTTGGTATCTCTTTTGTGTCGGTATCTCGGAAGTGCTGGTATCTCGTATGTGCGTTGGTATCTCTTGCGTGTTGGTATCTCTTGCACATAAGAAAAAATATTGAGTTAACATGATCAGTTTTATTTAAAATTAAAGACAGACCGGAACTATTTG
Organism: Flectonema sp. DT1601; assembly: GCA_964019425.1. Taxonomy (NCBI): domain Eukaryota; phylum Euglenozoa; class Diplonemea; order Diplonemida; family Diplonemidae; genus Flectonema; species Flectonema sp. DT1601. The sequence goes on along the minus strand of OZ025852.1, from coordinate 237,171 downwards.
AAAATAAAATGTAGATGGGAAACAGTGAAAATTAAAATGAATGATAAAATTAAATGAGATTTATGACATAACAGACCAGATAGAGAGTAATAAAGAGAAAAAGGAAAACGGAAAGGGTTCATTCATTTAGTTAAAGTTAAGACCGATTAGTCAGTTTAAGGTCTTGACTAGGACCAAATGTGTGTCTGAGACCAACAGTGTTCTTTGAACCGGTAAAAAGGATGACTGTGTTCGCAGAGCGGACAAATCCCCACCATTTCTTCAAAAAAGGTTTAATAATTTTGTCCATTTTTTTGGCAAAAGGGAGAGATAAGTCATGGATCATTAAACTCCATGTTAACCTTGACAATAACAAGTGTTGGACAGACCAAGCCTTCTGAGACCCATATAGTGGCATGGCGTCGACTTTTTTTAAAAAATTCCTGGTAAAAGTGGTCAGGCGCTCTCGTAATTTCTGTTCTTTGGCGTTCGGCTCAAACCAACGCCCGAGGTATTTGAACTCTCCAGCTTCCTGGAGATTCGTAATCGGAACATTGTTAATCTTCAGGTCCGGGTTAGCTGGTTTCCCTTGTACAAAGCTGTGGGCAATGCATTTCTGGGGTTTCGCTTTCATACCACGAGACCAGGAAAGAAACTGTTCAAGCGACTTGATTAGCAATTTTGCCCCCGCCTTTGATGACGCGGTAAGTTGTAAATCATCAGCAAAAGCTGCAACTAATAGTTGGAGGGATTTATTGTTAAACTCGTAGGCTTCCTGTTGATGAACTGCTAAGGAAAAGAGCAGTAGTTGGAATACCAAATTAAAAAGGGTTGGGGAGGAAACGCAGCCTTGAAAGACACCAACTTCAAAAGGGATAGTGGGCGTCAGGCCTTCTCCAACTCTGATTTGGACGCGCATGGAGGAATAATACCTTTTATAGAAACCGATTATTCTTTCGTGAATTCCGAAATATTTTAAAGCAAAGAAAATTAATTGATGTTTGACTGAGCCGATAGCATCTGCCAAATCCACCCAGACAATTGTTAGGTTTTTCCGGAGAGCTTTCACTTCTTTAAAAATCTCTGAGGTGATCGTGGCATGTTCGATACACCCAGAGACACCTTTCCTAAAGCCTTTTTGAAAATTAAATTTAGAAAGAGTGTGGTTTGCGACGGCTTCCTGAATAACCGTATTAAAAATTTTCCCGTCGCAGTTGCCCACAGCTATCGGTCTCGTTTTCGAGATGTCTTTCCCATCGGAGTTGGGCTTTGGGAGCATTGTTACAAATGCTAAGCCCCAACTATCCGGATAGGCCTTGAGTTCGAAAATTCTCTTTAATACCTTGTAAAGTGCTTCCATAAAAGTTGGGACCTTTTTCCATACAACATAAGGTATGCAATTGGGACCAGGGGCACATTTGTTTTTTTTCTTTGATAAGAGAATACCAAACTGTTCGAAGCTCGGGAACTGGATATCATCCATTGTCTTGTAGTCAGACTTAGGTAAAAAAGAGGGATGGGTGAAATCAGTTTTTTTTTTTTCATTGTCACAATAATTGTTTTTAAAATGTTCAATTATTTTTTCCTCTGGAATATCAAGGGAGGGGGGTTGAGGATCTTCTTTTTGGAGTTCTTCTTTTATGGCAGTAAACGGATTTTGACGAAATTTATCTTGTAATTTTTTGAATAAATTTTTCTTTTCTAAATTCCGATACATTCGGAAAATCCTTTTCATTCTCGTTCTTGCCTCTTTCCATTTGACAGCGTTCTCTATAGAAGGCCCGGATTTGCGGAGCTCCTGTCTTAGCTGTTTCATTTCCAGACGACATTCAAGTTTTTCTTGGTCGAGGATGACCTCTTCCCTTGATTTCTGTTTGCGGGGTAAATTCCGCTTTGTTTCTTCAAAGAAACCGCTACATATTTGATAAACCGTTTTGAGTAGTTTATCACGTTGGTCGGCAGGTTTTGAAGAGTTTTCTGTTTCGACGGTGAAAGTTTGAAGTTTTTCTGCAGCAGAAACGTCGATGTCCTTCCATTCAGTTCCAAAAGATCGGAATTTGAGACGAGACGGGTGTAACGGGGTAAAAGTGGGTGTTGTAGAGTTATAAGGAACGAAAGCTGTTTGTGAAGTTTTAAAATCTACAGATTCTCCTACAAAGGGAGGTTCCAGGTCTGAATTATTCCCTGTGAGGGGAGACAGAGGTGTACCTTTACATGTACCGTTAACACAGTGTTTCGCTCTCGTAGCGATACTTTTGAAGAGCTTACCACATTCTGGACAAGGTAAGTGGTAACAATCTTTAACTTGGGAGTGGGTAGATGGGGGAAAACGTGACTTATAGTCCTTAAATTCCTTACTAAACTTACAGTTACGTCTAAAATGCGCAACTGGACCTTTGAGGTATGTCTCAAAACATAAAGGACATTTGGCTACTAAAGTTTTATCCCCATCCAAGTTATAACAACCCCTACCACCCATTATGATCAATTCCGCTTGTTTTCTTTTTCTTTTTTAAAAACAAATAAAAAAAATAAAAAAAATTATAAAAGAGTAAACAATGTTATCATTGTTTTTTTATCGATCGACTATGTCGATCACTTTCTATTTTCCGTCCTGGTCAAGACGCTAAACTGATTGTTTTTTCTTTGAAATAATAAAAAGGATTAAAAAAAAAAAAAAAAAAAAAAAAATTAATAAAAAAGAATATAAAAAAAAAAATAAAAATAGAATAAACAATGTTATCATTGTTTTTTTTTTTATCGTTCGACTTTGTCGACTAATTTCTATTTTCCGTTTTTTTCTTTAAAAAATAAATAAAAAGAATTTAAAATAAAAAAAAGAATAAACAATGTTATCATTGTTTTTTTTATCGATCGACTATGTCGATTACTTTCTATTTTCCGTCCTGGTCAAGACGCTAAACTGATTGTTTTTTTTTTTTTCAAAATTAATAAAAAAGAATATAAAAAAAAAATAAAAAAAAGAATAACCAATGTTATCATTGTTTTTTTTTTTATCGTTCGACTTTGTCGACTAATTTCTATTTTCCGTTTTTTTTTCTTTAAAAAATAAATAAAAAGAATTTAAAATTAAAAAAAAAAGAATAAACAATGTTATCATTGTTTTTTTATCGATCGACTATGTCGATTACTTTCTATTTTCCGTCCTGGTCAAGACGCTAAACTGATTGTTTTTTTTTTTTTTCAAAATTAATAAAACTGAGTTGAATTTCCAGGTGAGATTTGGACTGTTAGCTTTTGGCTAAGGCCCTCCCTGAAGAGCAAGAACAAAAAAACTACTCACACCTGAAGAAAACATACACAAAGAACACACTGTAAGCTGTGTGTGTATTTTGTGTTTGTCACAACAGGAGAGAAAAGAAAGAATGTCAAGGTTGGTCACCTTGCCTATCAACGCACAACATTGGTGGTCTCTACTAGACCCTGAGTGATCCCACTGATTTTTTGATCTGAGTGTGAGGGAATGACCTGTTAGTGCATTGGGCATAGGCTGGGCTGCAGTTTAGATGTCTTAGGTGTTAATAGGGGGTTCCTCTTAGCATTTTTCTTTGTTCCCACCTTATGATTTTCTTGAAGAAAAAAAATAGAAGTCATAATGGTGCTTCCCTCTGGAAGGGTTGTAAGCCATGGTGTCCAACTAAATTAAAGGACAAGTCTGGGATAATCCCTGCCAGAGGGGCGAGTATTCTACCATGGTTGAAATACTCTGGCAACTGATCTTCAATTTTATGTTGTTTGTTAGCTGCTGGTGTATCCTGATCATGTGTTGATACTTGCATTTTTTTATTTGTAATCTTCTATTACAATTCTCTTTCTGTTCTGGTCTGTTACTTCATTTGTCTTGTTTAACTTCAGTTATATCCATTTTACTTTTTATTGTTTCCCATCTACTTTTTATTTTCTATTAGTTCTGGTCAGAAACTCCTGGGCAGCAAGAAGGAAAGCAGTTAAGTACTTCTGGGTGTTTGGCATCACCCCCCATAGTGAGCAAGTACAACAGGTAGCATTGGTAGTCTGTTGATCCTGAGTGATCCCAGCTACAGTTTTGTTTTTCTTTCTTTTTTTTAGAAGAAGATCAGGACATCCAAGCACTGCTGGATAGTTGCTGAATGCAGGGCCTGCCTGTGGCATTATAATAACAGGCTAAGTCATTTGTAGTTCATAGTTTACCTTTGATTTTATAACTTCACACAGGGTACTATGAACGATGAGAGATCCAGTGGGATCACTCAGGGTCTAGTAGAGACCACCAATGTTGTGCGTTGATAGGCAAGGTGACCAACCTTGACATTCTTTCTTTTCTCTCCTGTTGTGACAAACACAAAATACACACACAGCTTACAGTGTGTTCTTTGTGTATGTTTTCTTCAGGTGTGAGTAGTTTTTTTGTTCTTGCTCTTCAGGGAGGGCCTTAGCCAAAAGCTAACAGTCCAAATCTCACCTGGAAATTCAACTCCGACCCTGAGTGATCCCACTGGATCTCTCATCGTTCATAGTACCCTGTGTGAAGTTATAAAATCAAAGGTAAACTATGAACTACAAATGACTTAGCCTGTTATTATAATGCCACAGGCAGGCCCTGCATTCAGCAACTATCCAGCAGTGCTTGGATGTCCTGATCTTCTTCTAAAAAAAAGAAAGAAAAACAAAACTGTAGCTGGGATCACTCAGGATCAACAGACTACCAATGCTACCTGTTGTACTTGCTCACTATGGGGGGTGATGCCAAACACCCAGAAGTACTTAACTACTTTCCTTCTTGCTGCCCAGGAGTTTCTGACCAGAACTAATAGAAAATAAAAAGTAGATGGGAAACAATAAAAAGTAAAATGCATATAACTGAAGTTAAACAAGACAAATGAAGTAACAGATCAGAACAGATAGGGAATAAAAAGAAAAGATATAGGCAAGCGTTATTGTAGTAAAAGATAACAAATAAACAAATGCAAGTATCAACACATGATTTAATTACACCAGCAGCTAACAAACAACATAAAATTGAAGATCAGTTGCCAGAGTATTTCAACCATGGTAGAATACTCGCCCCTCTGGCAGGGATTATCCCAGACTTGTCCTTTAATCTAGTTGGACACCATGGCTTACAACCCTTCCAGAGGGAAGCACCATTATGACTTCTATTTTTTTTCTTCAAGAAAATCATAAGGTGGGAACAAAGAAAAATGCTAAGAGGAACCCCCTATTAACACCTAAGACATCTAAACTGCAGCCCAGCCTATGCCCAATGCACTAACAGGTCATTCCCTCACACTCAGATCAAAAAATCAAAGTTCAGAGTGCATCTTAGCGTGAATGAGAGAATTTCCTCCGCTTATTTTGAACAAAAGGGATAGGAGAAGGGATAGAAAACAAACATAAAAATAAAATTCTAAGTGAGAAACACTTAGCAGAAACACTTAGCAGCTTTTAAGGAGCTGAAAAGCAAAAAAAAAATCTAAGTGAGAAACACTTAGAATACAAAAAAAAAAAATAAAAAATAGAATAAACAATGTTATCATTGTTTTTTTTTATCGTTCGACTTTGTCGACTAATTTCTATTTTCCGTTTTTTTCTTTAAAAATAAATAAAAAGAATTTAAAATAATAAAAAAAAAGAATAAACAATGTTATCATTGTTTTTTTTATCGATCGACTATGTCGATTACTTTCTATTTTCCGTCCTGGTCAAGACGCTAAACTGATTGTTTTTTTTTTCAAAATTAATAAAAAAGAATATAAAAAAAAAAAAAAATAAAAAATAGAATAAACAATGTTATCATTGTTTTTTTTTATCGTTCGACTTTGTCGACTAATTTCTATTTTCCGTTTTTTTTCTTTAAAAATAAATAAAAAGAATTTAAAATAAAAAAAAAGAATAAACAATGTTATCATTGTTTTTTTTATCGATCGACTATGTCGATTACTTTCTATTTTCCGTCCTGGTCAAGACGCTAAACTGATGTTTTTTTTTTTCAAAATTAATAAAAAAGAATATAAAAAAAAAAAAAATTAAAAAAAGAATAAACAATGTTATCATTGTTTTTTTTTATCGTTCGACTTTGTCGACTAATTTCTATTTTCCGTTTTTTTTTTTCTTTAAAAAATAAATAAAAAGAATTTAAAATAAAAAAAAAAGAATAAACAATGTTATCATTGTTTTTTTATCGATCGACTATGTCGATTACTTTCTATTTTCCGTCCTGGTCAAGACGCTAAACTGATTGTTTTTTTCAAAATTAATAAAAAAGAATAGAAAAAAAAAATAAAAAATAGAATAAACAATGTTATCATTGTTTTTTTTTTATCGTTCGACTTTGTCGACTAATTTCTATTTTCCATTTTTTTTTCTTAAAAATAATAAAAAGAATTTAAAATAAAAAAAAAAGAATAAACAATGTTATCATTGTTTTTTTTATCGATCGACTATGTCGATCACTTTCTATTTTCCGTCCTGGTCAAGACGCTAAACTGATTGTTTTTTTTTTTTTTTCAAAATTAATAAAAAAGAATATAAAAAAAAATACAAAAAAAAGAATAAACAATGTTATCATTGTTTTTTTTATCGTTCGACTTTGTCAACTAATTTCTATTTTCCGTTTTTTTTTTTCTTTAAAAAATAAATAAAAAGAATTTAAAATAAAAAAAAAAGAATAAACAATGTTATCATTGTTTTTTTATCGATCGACTATGTCGATCACTTTCTATTTTCCGTCCTGGTCAAGACGCTAAACTGATTGTTTTTTTTTTTTTTTCAAAATTAATAAAAAAGAATATAAAAAAAAATACAAAAAAAAGAATAAACAATGTTATCATTGTTTTTTTTTATCGTTTGACTTTGTCGACTAATTTCTATTTTCCATTTTTTTCTTTAAAAAAAAAAAAATAAATAAAAAGAATTTAAAAAAAAAAAAAAGAATAAACAATGTTATCATTGTTTTTTTATCGATCGACTATGTCGATCACTTTCTATTTTCCGTCCTGGTCAAGACGCTAAACTGATTGTTTTTTTTTTTTTTTCAAAATTAATAAAAAAGAATATAAAAAAAAATACAAAAAAAAGAATAAACAATGTTATCATTGTTTTTTTTTATCGTTTGACTTTGTCGACTAATTTCTATTTTCCGTTTTTTTTCTTTAAAAAATAAATAAAAAGAATTTAAAATAAAAAAAAAGAATAAACAATGTTATCATTGTTTTTTTATCGATCGACTATGTCGATCACTTTCTATTTTCCGTCCTGGTCAAGACGCTAAACTGATTGTTTTTTTTTCTCAAAATTAATAAAAAGAATAAAAAAAAATACAAAAAAAAAGAATAAACAATGTTATCATTGTTTTTTTTTATCGTTCGACTTTGTCGACTAATTTCTATTTTCCGTTTTTTTTTTTCTTTAAAAAATAAATAAAAAGAATTTAAAATAAAAAAAAAAGAATAAACAATGTTATCATTGTTTCTTATCGATCGACTTTGTCGACTAATTTCTATTTTCCGTCCTGGTCAAGACGCTAAACTGATTGTTTATTTTTTTAAAAAATAAATAAAAGATATAAAAAAAAAAAAAAAAAAAAGAAATAAACAATGTTATCATTGTTTTTTTTATCGATCGACTTTGTCGATTACTGTCTACTTTCCGTCCTGGTCAAGACGCTAAACTGATTGTTTTTTTTTTTTTTTAAAAATTAATAAAAAGAATATAAAAAAAAAAAAAAAAAAATGAATAAACAATGTTATCATTGTTTCTTATCGATCGACTGTGTCGACTAATTTCTATTTTCCGTCCTGGTCAGGACGCTAGACTGATTGTTTTTCTTTAAAAAATAAATAAAAAGATAAAAAAAAAAAAAAAAAAAAAAAGGAATAAACAATGTTATCATTGTTTTTTTTATCGATCGACTATGTCGATTACTTTCTATTTTCCGTCCTGGTCAGGACGCTAAACTGATTGTTTTTTCTTTAAGAAATAAATAAAAAGTTAAAAAAAAAAAAAAAAAAAAGGAATAAACAATGTTATCATTGTTTTTTTTTTATCGATCGACTATGTCGATTACTTTCTATTTTCTGTCCTGGTCAAGACGCTAAACGGGAGTTTTTTCTTTAAAATAATTAAAAGGATTTAAAAAAAAAAAAAAAAAAAAAAAAAAAGAATAAACAATGTTATCATTGTTTTTTTTTCTATCGATCGACTATGTCGATTAATTTCTATTTTCCGTCCTGATCGAGACGCTAAACTGATTGTTTCCTTTTTTTTTTAAATAATAAATAAAAAAAAAAAAAAATAAAAAAAAAAAAAAAAGAGCATCTCCCTGCTATCCCTCATATCCCCACAATAATATTATACCTTTTCATTTTCTCTTTCCTTTTCTGGTCTTTATTTTTTTTTTTCCTTTTTCATACAACGTTTTTTTTATTTATATATTTTTTTTTTTTTTTTTTTTTCATGTTTGATTATTTCCTCTTCATATTTTTTTTCTTTTTTCTTTTCTTTCTTTTTTTTCTTTTTTTTCTCTGCCTCTCTCTTAATTCTGTTCGTTTCTTTGAAACGAAAATTCATTTGAATATTATTCCTTGGTCAGCAACCATCATTGTCGCCCTTTGGGCCTGTTAAAAAAAATAAAAAATAAAAAGAAAGTTTACATCGGGAATAGGGCAGGAGCCAAAAGCTCCCAGTCCGTTACTTCCCACTTTATCGAAAAAAAAAAAAAAAGTTTGAAAATTCTTCTTTTTTGATTTCTTTTTTTTTTTTTTTCTTTTTATAGGAGTTAAGATCACTTCAGGAGACAACACATAAACGAGAGCAGCAAGCAGAGTTGACACTATCAATTCAAATTTGAAATACCGGGAATTTATTTACAAGGAGGTATCTCAGGTGACTTGGTATCTCTAGCGTGTCGGTATCTCTGGAGTGCTGGTATCTCGTATGTGCGTTGGTATCTCATGAGTGATGGTATCTCTTGTGCATTGGAGAAACGAAAAAGAATGTCATGACCATGACGGAAGAATTGAGGAATTGAGTTAACATGTTCAATTTAACTTATTTAAACTTTTCTTTTTTTTTTAACAGACCGTAACTATTTGAAAATAAAATGTAGATGGGAAACAGTGAAAAGTAAAATGGATGATAAAATTAAATGAGAAATATGACATAACAGACCAGATAGAGAGTATTAAAAGGTTAGTTAAAATTAAGACCGATTAGTCAGTTTAAGGTCTTGACTAGGACCAACAAAAAAAAAAAAATAAATAAATAAATAGATAAATAAATAACGATCAAGCTGAGCTGATCTTGTTTTTATTAAAATAAGGGGAGCGGGAGGGATGGAAGGAATAAAGGAAAAAAAAAAGAAAAGGTCGATCAATTGGATCTGAACGTCGAGAAGAAGAAGACAATTATTTTAAAGGTCGATCGGCATAGCCGATCGTTGAGAAAAATAAACAGATATAAATACAATCAGTTTAAATTTAAAAAAAAAAAAAAAAGATTAACGATCAAGCTGAGCTGATCTTGTTTTTATTAAAATAAGGGGAGCGGGAGGGATGGAAAGAATAAAGGGAAAAAAAAAAAAAAAGGTCGATCAATTAGATCTGATCGTCGAGAAGAAGAAAACAATTATTTAAAAAAAAATGATCGGTATAGCCGATCGTTGAGAAAAGAACAGATATAAATACAATCGGTTTTGGTGATCGACGAGTGGAGCGATCACTTGACAAGAAGGAAAAAAGAAAGGACCGATTAATTGGGGCTTTGGTTGTATTCCCAAGGCATGTTTTTTTTTTTTTTTTTTATTATTCATTTACATTATTTTTTTTTTTTTTTTTTTAAATTAATAATCACATTTTGTTCAAAAATATTTCATATTAGAGTAAAAGAAAAAAAAAAAAAAGAGATAAGAGAAAAAAAAAAAAAAAACCATTGCTGGCCCCCTCACCACTCATAGAGGATGAGGAGGCCAGTAAGGCGTCACTCAAATCTATGCCAAGCCTTGGGAACTTGGATTGGGGTTTAGACCATTTACAATTAACAATTAACAATTAACCTGATTAACGTTATGATCTGACGGACATAAACATATCGACAAAATATTACAAACAAAACGAACAATAAATAATAAATAAGCTAATAAACTAAATAAACAAAGTGATGTGAAAGTAAGGAAAAAGAATTACAAGGGGGTGGAGTCACCGTGAACGTCATCAGCAGAACATCTCCTTCGATTATAACGATATCTTGATGGAGGGGTCCGTTTTTTCAGAGTTGAACGCTCAGACTTTCTCGGCGGAGTTTCAATTTCCTCAGGTTCTTCTGTGTCTGGCGGACTCAAACCTTCTGCCCATGAAGCTAATTGGAACTTCAGGGCCGCAATTTGAGACCGTGCCAAGGCGAGTTGAACATTTAAATCGCTCGCCAGTCCCGTTAACATCATGGATTGCTCAAGCTGCTCTGCGTGAGTTGTACACCGTTGGTGATTCAGCTCCGAGAGGCGAAGTTGGGCATCCAAAAGTTGTTCTGAGAGCTCTGCCGCTTTCTCGTTTGTTTCGAGAGTCATCTACTGCTCGACAGTAGTTCTCGAGTAAGTCAATCCTACCCTCGGACCATTGTCTCGCAATAGGTGTATTCTCTTTAACGGAGATAACGTGACTCTCTTGTCGTAAAATCTTGGTCGGCGTGCGGTCGAGAGCTTCACTCTGCGGCATTGTCGGAGGAATTGAGGCTAGAGGACAAAGAGGGGTGATATAATTAAGGGTAGGGATAAGGGGTTTAATAAGAGGAGTAAAAAGACTACTCGTAGTTGTAAAGAGCGAGAGGTAGTTCTTTGCTATCTTCATCATAGCAACAGATTCATACAAAATACACACAAAATACACACACAGCTTACAGTGTGTTCTTTGTGTATGTTTTCTTCAGGTGTGAGTAGTTTTTTTGTTCTTGCTCTTCAGGGAGGGCCTTAGCCAAAAGCTAACAGTCCAAATCTCACCTGATAATTCAACTCAGTCTTTGTCAGTTTTGGCATCAAACCTGTAATGGTTTAATCATTACAGGTTATTTACTGAAATATTTGTTCTAAAAGTTGCTAAGTATTTCTCACTTAGAAATTTTTTATTTTTTTATTTTCAGCTTAATTAGCTACAAATTGTTTCTACTAAGTGTTTCTCACTTAGATTTTTTTTTTGCTTTTCAGCTCCTTAAAAGCTGCTAAGTGTTTCTGCTAAGTGTTTCTCACTTAGAATTTTATTGTTATGTTCGTTTTCTATCCCTTCTTCTATCCCTTTTGTTCAAAAAAAGCGATGAGAAATTTCTCTCATTCATGCTAAGATGCACTCTGAACTTTGATTTTTTGATCTGAGTGTGAGGGAATGACCTGTTGTGCATTGGGCATAAGCTGGGCTGCAGTTTAGATGTCTTAGGTGTTAATAGGGGGTTCCTCTTAGCATTTTTCTTTGTTACCACCTTATGATTTTCTTGAAGAAAAAAATAGAAGTCATAATGGTGCTTCCCTCTGGAAGGGTTGTAAGCCATGGTGTCCAACTAAATTAAAGGACAAGTCTGGGATAATCCCTGCCAGAGGGGCGAGTATTCTACCATGGTTGAAATGCTCTGGCAACTGATCTTCAATTTTATGTTGTTTGTTAGCTGCTGGTGTAATTAAATCATGTGTTGATACTTGCATTTATTTATTTGTTATCTTTTACTACAATAACTCTTGCCTATATCTTTTCTTTTTATTCCCTATCTGTTCTGATCTGTTACTTCATTTGTCTTGTTTAACTTCAGTTATATGCATTTTACTTTTTATTGTTTCCCATCTACTTTTTATTTTCTATTAGTTCTGGTCAGAAACCCCTGGGCAGCAAGAAGCGCGGTGAACCTATCTAAGATTAGGATAGGATCACATGAATGTCCTTAGTGTCTGTTCTGCCAGTTGTGCGTATTACTTTATATTCTTTATTCAGGTGCTGTACAGACATGGAAAGCAAATTACCCGCCGCAAGCCAAATTTTTGGGTCAAGTTCGAGTCCTGGTGGACAACTTTTTTTTGTAGGGAGTTGGCGATTTCGCAAACTATTTTTGTTGAATTACTGCAACTGGAAATATTACTGCGCGGAAAAAACCGCACTAATTTCCAAATCTGCAAAAAACCGCACTAATTTTTCCACGCAGTAATATTTCCACCGCACTAATATTTCTGCTCAGAAGTGATTTTTTTTCCAGCTGCATTTTTCTGCTGGTGCCTTACACAGCAAAAAAGCAACCAAATTTTTTTCTACCACCAAGTGGAAAAAACCGCACTAATCTTTTCTCAAAAAAACCGCACTAATTTTTCCGCGCAGTAATTATTCAGCGCAGTAATATTTCCAGTTGCAGTAGAGGTTTTCCCTAAAAAGAATAATAAAAAAAAAAAAAGAATAAACAATGTTATCATTGTTTTTTTTATCGTTCGATTTTGTCGACTAATTTCTATTTTCCGTTTTTTTTCTTTAAAAAATAATTAAAAAGAATTTAAAAAAAAAGAAGAATAAACAATGTTATCATTGTTTTTTTTATCGATCGACTATGTCGATTACTTTCTATTTTCCGTCCTGGTCAAGACGCTAAACTGATTGTTTTTTTTTAAAAACAAATAAAAAGAATATAAAAAAAAAAAAAAAAAAAAAAGAATAAACAATGTTACCATTGTTTTTTTATCGATCTACTTTGTCGACTAATTTCTATTTTCCGTCCTGGTCAAGAGTAAGAAATTTGGGAGAGGAATAGGGGCAGTGAACTTTTGATTCAGGCCCTTCCCATCGAACAGGACGAAGACTTCTAAAACCTGAGATGAACCAATTGAGTTGAAACAAACAAACAACAGAGACGCAACACATACCGGAACATCATCGCAAGCAATGCTTCGGACCTCCGTCGACCTTCGTTCTTCCGGCGGCAAAGGGAAACAAGAAAGAACGCTAAACTGATTATTTTTTTTCTTTAAAAATGTCTTTTTATCGATCGACTATGTCGATCACTTTCTAATTTCCGTCCTAGTCAGGACGCTAAACTGATTGTTTTTTCTTTAAAAATAAATAAAAAGAATAAAAAAAAAAAAAAAAAGGAATAAACAATGTTATCATTGTTTTTTTTTTATCGATCGACTTTGTCGACTAATTTCTATTTTCCGTCCTGGTCAAGACGCTAAACTGATTGTTTTTTCTTTAAAAAATAATTAAAAGGATTTAAAAAAAAAAAAAAAAAAAAAAAAAAAGAATAAACAATGTTATCATTGTTTTTTTTTCTATCGATCGACTATGTCGATTAATTTCTATTTTCCGTCCTGATCGAGACGCTAAACTGATTGTTTCCTTTTTTAAATAATAAAAAAAAAAAAAAAAAAAAAAAAAGAGCATCTCCCTGCTATCCCCATATCCCCACAATAATATTATACCTTTTCATTTACTCTTTCCTTTTCTGGTCTTTTTTTTTTTTTTTCCTCTTTTTTTTCCTTTTTTATACAACGTTTTTTATTTATATTTTATTTTATTTTTTTTTCATGTTTGATTATTTCCTCTTCATATATTTTTTTTTTTTTTTTTCTTTTCTTTTTTTTTTTTTTTTTTTTTTCTCTGCCTCTCTCTTAATTCTGTTCGTTTCTTAACTATGAGCGGATAGAACGGAAGTGGTTCGACTACAAGGTGCGAGGTCCTCCGACTCGGAGTTACATAGATATACTATTCAAAATTAATCCCTGAAATCATCAACTGTGTTTACTGAGTTATTAAATTCATCTATTTTATTTTATGTTATCTTATATTATTTTATTTTGTTTTATTTTTTCATCATAATATCAAGTTTATTTAGTGTTTCAGATTAGAACTAGTTTTTTTTTTTTTTTTTTTTTTTTTTTTTTTTTTTTTTTTTTTGTTTAAATTGCGTGGTTTCCTGCTAGTATACCGGACAAGGTGGAAGCAAAGTGTTTCTAGATCTCCTGATCTAGTATGCCCTGTGCTGATACTAACAAAATAATCCCCCGGGATTAGGTTCTTCCTACTGCCGCAGTATTGGGGACCCTCAGAAGAGCCACCCGGTACTCTTTGAGTGTCTACCTAACCGATACTCGGTGGTCTGATGGACTTGCTAACTAACTAACTAACTTCTTTGAAACGAAAATTCATTTGAATATTATTCCTTGGTCAGCAACCATCATTGTCGCCCTTTGGGCCTGTTAAAAAAAATAAAATAAAAAGAAAGTTTACATCGGGAATAGGGCAGGAGCCAAAAGCTCCCAGTCCGTTACTTCCCACTTATCGAAATTCAATAAAAAGAATAAAAACAAAAAAAAAAGAATAAACAATGTTATCATTGTTTTTTATCGATCGACTTTGTCGACTAATTTCTATTATCCGTCCTGGTCAAGACGCTAAACTGATTCTTTTTTTTCTTTAAAAAATAAATAAAAAGAATAAAAAAAAAAAAAAAAAAAAAAGAATAAACAATGTTATCATTGTTTTTTATCGATTGACTACTGCAACTGGAAATATTACTGCGCTGAATAATTACTGCAGGGAAATATTACTGCGCGGAAAAATTACTGCGGTTTTTTTGAGAAAAAATTAGTGCGGTTTTTTCCACTTGGTGGTAGAAAAAAATTTGGTTGCTTTTTTGCTGTGTAAGGCACCAGCAGAAAAATGCAGCTGGAAAAAAGTCGATTCTGAGTAGAAATATTAGTGCGGTGGAAATATTACTGCGTGGAAAAATTAGTGCGGTTTTTTGCAGATTTGGAAATTAGTGCGGTTTTTTCCGCGCAGTAATATTTCCAGTTGCAGGATGTCGATCACTTTCTATTTTCCGTCCTGGTCAGGACGCTAAACTGATTGTTTTTTCTTTAAAAAATAAATAAAAAGAATAAAAAAAAAAAAAAAAAAGGAATAAACAATGTTATCATTGTTTTTTTTTATCGATCGACTATGTCGATTACTTTCTATTTTCCGTCCTGGTCAAGACGCTAAACTGATTGTTTTTTCTTTAAAAATAAATAAAAAAAAAAAAAAAAAAAAGAAATAAACAATGTTATCATATTGGTGGTCTCTACTAGACCCTGAGTGATCCCACTGGATCTCTCATCGTTCATAGTACCCTATGTGAAGTTATAAAATCAAAGGTAAACTATGAACTACAAATGACTTAGCCTGTTATTATAATGCCACAGGCAGGCCCTGGTATCTACAAAGATAACATTTCATAATTCAACTATGTGTACTGTTGGGAGAGAAATATATTTTTTTTTTGATATGACAGGCAAATTATTACTTATTACAATCAACACTGAGTATGATTTTTCGCTATACTTGCCTTAACACACATTTTCCCTACCTGGATTAAAAAAATGTCACTAAAAGGAGGAGATATCCATAAATTCACTAAATAATTATACCACAGAAGTAGTAAAATACAAGCTAGAAAGACATGTGATATCAGTTAAAAATAAATAAAAAGAATAAAAAAAAAAAAAAAGGAATAAACAATGTTATCATTGTTTTTTTTTTATCGATCGACTATGTCGATTACTTTCTATTTTCCGTCCTGGTCAAGACGCTAAACTGATTGTTTTTCTTTAAAATAATTAAAAGGTTTTAAAAAAAAAAAAAAAAAGAATAAACAATGTTATCATTGTTTTTTTCTATCGATCGACTATGTCGATTAATTTCTATTTTCCGTCCTGATCGAGACGCTAAACTGATTGTTTCCTTTTTTTAAATAATAAAAAAAAAAAAAAAAAAAAAGAGCATCTCCCTGCTATCCCCATATCCCCACAATAATATTATACCTTTTCATTTTCTCTTTCCTTTTCTGGTCTTTTTTTTTCTTTTTTTTTCCTTTTTCATACAACGTTTTTTATTTATATTTTATTTTATTTTTTTTTCATGTTTGATTACTTCCTCTTCATATTTTTTTTTTTTTTTTTTTTTTTTTTTTTCTCTGCCTCTCTCTTAATTCTGTTCGTTTCTTTGAAACGAAAATTCATTTGAATATTATTCCTTGGTCAGCAACCGTCATTGTCGCCCTTTGGGCCTGTTAAAAAAAAAAAAAAAAATAAAAAGAAAGTTTACATTGGGAATAGGGCAGGAGCCAAAAGCTCCCAGTCCGTTACTTCCCACTTTATCGAAATCCTTAGAAGAGGGTAGAAAGGAATTATTAAACTTAGGAAAGTTCGTCTTTAACCCTCTTCACAGCAGGGCCTTCTGCTTTTTTTGTCTTCTTCCTTATTGGGTCAGCAGCACACACCTTAAACATGTTGCACGCTACTTGCAGCATAGCATCAACATGTCTGTGAACCATTCTTGATCGCTGCTTTGTCAGTAGGCGGGATGTCACTTTGAATGTCCGTTCAACATGTGCCTCTGATGCAGCGATTCTACACAGTGACATGTAGAACTGTGTAAGGTGGGGAACAACCTTGCTACCAATTTCCCTCCAGAATATTGCTGCATCCTTCTTCTGATGTGCTTTCTTTTGCCTCTCTACTGTAGCTGTTGACAACTCAGAGATAAGGGTGGTGCTGAACCCATGTCTTACCAGCCACCCTGCAAAGTAAGGCTGCATCAGGTTCTGCTGCTCCTCATTCAGACCCATCCCCTGCATTGCCCTTAACATCTTAAGAGCATCAAAACTGAAGTTAGACACAATGCGGGTGTTCAGGGACTGCAGTGCACTGCTTACCAATTTTGATACCTTTGGATCACTTATTGCTTTCCATTTCCGTGTCACATACTCCAGCTGTCCCAGCACATCCTGCAACCCTGCCGAGTCACGCTGGAGGTTATCAGTTGTATATGCAACTGGCTGCACCAATTTTGCAGCAGTTTTCATCTTCTCGATGTCTGCTGCACAGCAAGGAAACAGGCGTTGTTTCCCCTTGCGTTTCAGCAGGAGATCTTCAAGTCTCACTGCCCGAACCCAGCAGTCGTACACTGTGTTCCATCGGGTACTGCCTATGCGTTTAAGTTGCAGAGGGCTTCCCTTTCGACCCTTCTGCACCTCAAGGAACAACTCCTTCCTTTTGGGGGTTGCCATCTCCTCTGTCAGATCCTTCACCTTATTGTATGCCGTTGAGAGGAGGGGGATACCATTGATGAGATCCTTCATTAACAGCTGCAATGAATGTGCTGCACATCTGATAGTGAGGAGCTTCTCCTTCCCTGCAGCCTGAAGCATCTGCTCTAGAGCATCTGCGTCAATGCCCTCTGGGTCTTCTTCTCCTGCACTTTCACAAGATGCTGCACTGTCATTGTCAGTGTCTTCTTCAAGACTCTCCATCTCTGTGATGGTTTATTAAATCTTAGTTTGTAAAATGTTGGGCAGCAGGTAATGTTTGCTTTTTTAGATACATACTAACTGGAAGTGCTGCTTCCTTCAGGGCATTCTGCATGCTCTTTGCATTGTCAGCACAGAAGGCAAGTGGGACAACATTAGCTACAAGTAGCTCAGTAGTGATGCTTCGAAGTACCTTCAAGGCATCTGCAGCAGAAAAGCTAGTAACTACTACACTTCTAAAAAACAGGGCCATATGGCCATTGTGAATACTGAAGTTCAGCACTCGTCGCTTTCCAGGTAGTGTCGCCCCATCAAACATAATTGTAACATCATCGCCTTCAAACCGCTTAAGCAACTTCTGACGGCAGGTATTCCCAAGCTTCTCAATGTGGGCAAGCAGACTCCTTCGCGTAACACCTGCAGGTGCAGACGTAATGCCAGTGAAAGTTGGATCTTCAACCACTTGCAGGGCTATCTTATTTTGGCAGAAGAACACAGCTATTTTGTCCATCATGCTCTGTTGGTGTGAGACATTGTACAAACACTTGATGTTTCTAAAGAAATTCAATGGTTTACATTTACATACCAAGTCTTTTAAAACACACAGATCAGTGGTGGAAGTGCCATGTGTTACCCCCAACTCCTTAGGCTTCCCGCTTCCTGGGAGGTTGTGATGACAACGCAAGTGTGCCCGCAGGTTACTTGTTCCAGCGTTTTTCTTCCCTGAGCCTCCATTCTTCATCTTAATCTCACCGCAAATGTTGCACTTGCCCCTATCCCCATTATCAACAAACCAGCCACCCTCACCAAAGAGTGGTCGGTCAGCCTGTGTTGTCCCAACCTCCAATCCCCCCTCCTTAGCTTCCTGTGGAATTGGCGCAGCTGGTATCTTGGGAAGTACTTCAGGCATGCTCTCCTTCGGCTTACTATCAAGGATATTGCGAATCCTCTCCTCCTTTGCATTCCACACCTCAGTTGCATCTCTGCACTTCTGTTCTGCATCATCTATCTCTGCTTTTAGTCGCTTCACTTCATTTTCCATCTCCCCATGTTCGGATTCAAGTAACCGCTTCTCGTTCTCAATCTCTAGAACCCTTGTTTCCAACTCTGTAACTTTCTCTGAGCTGCCTGTCTGCAACACATTTGCTAGAGTTGCGTGTGTAATTTGTGCTACCTGCAGTTGAATCCCTTCCGCTAGGGAAGAATGTTGTTTCTTTAGGGCACTGCACTCATCTTGCAAGCTAAGTAATTCCTTCTCAGCAGCAGTGTTTGACTCCTGCAGTTCTGCGTTACTGCTTCATGCTCTTCCTGCAGCAGCAACTGCTCTTCATGCATTGCACCCTGGAATGCCTGGAACTCAGAGTCCCTGTAGCTTTGTTGGGCTACAAGATGGTGTTCTTGCAACTTTTCCACTGCAGTTATACCATCGTCAGTAGAAATGTTACTGAATGATGACTGCTCCTTTTGCCAGTTTCCAACTAAGTTTTCTACATCCCCACTACCTTCTTTCTTAGCTGAGTGACTAAGATGTCGAAAGTGAGAGAGATTCCCCCTGTACACTGTGACTGAATGATAGGGATTTGATGCCAAATCAGCATCAGAGGGTGGAAATCGAAGGATAGTGGCAGGATCTTGGCGATACATGATACCAACATGCCTGTTATCACCTGATCCTCGGGCTACTTGCACATAGCCTCTCCATTCCACTATCTTCTTCGCTGCCTCTTTCTTGAATCGCAGAACGATTCGATCATCGACTTGCAAGTCACATGCAAGTTGCTGCAGCTCAGCAGCCTCAAGTGGAGTTTCAAGAGCATTCATTGTAGGAGAGATGGATCTGAAAGGAGAAAAAAAACACATTGCAACAGGTTAAGTTACTGTAGTTTGACAGGGAACTTTGTAAGACATTTTTTAAGAACCTGGGGGGGGTAAATTAAGGAGGGGAAATTTGGATTTATGCAGTTTTGACACCTCTTACCTTATATCCTTGCTCTGTTCACAGATTTAGCTGCTAATATACCAAAAGACCCCAAAAAAACCCAAATAAGACTGGTTACTAGCTTTTTTAATCAAATTTTTTTTTTTTTTACTCCCCCTCAAGTAATTTTTTTTATTACACGTAGATTAGCATACACTCACTATATCTTATTTATCGGAAAAGATACAGAGTATACAGGATATGATATCATTCAACACACTCCAAGTTATGAAACGTGGAATGACATTGCCAGGATATATCCTTTGGAAACATTTGACTATCACTTCGCATTCTGCCCTACAAAAAACAATCCTATGGAGAAACTCCAATTTCCGAACCTCGATTATCCAACAATGGAGCCCCACATGGAAAACAAACAAGAGAAAGATACTCTTAGTCAAAAGACGAATGATAACGATGACACAGCACTGTTATACGAGATGTTACAGAAATTTGAAGAGGATGATATCTCTACAACAGCTAAAGCCGCAGATCCATTGGATTTGAGATCTTCGAATGAAAATACTACTCATAAGGAAGTCATTCAAGAACCAAAGAAAGTCATTCAAGAACCGAAGGAAGTCATTCAAGAACCAAAGGAAGTCATTCAAGATCCAAAGGAAGTCATTCAAGATCCAAAGAAAGTCATTCAAGATCCAAAGAAAGTCATTCAAGATCCAAAGGAAGTCATTCAAGAACCAAAGGAAGTCACTCAAGATCCAAAGGAAGTCACTCAAGATCCAAAGAAAGTCATTCAAGATCCAAAGGAAGTCATTCAAGATCCAAAGGAAGTCATTCAAGATCCAAAGGAAGTCATTCAAGATCCAAAGAAAGTCATTCAAGATCCAAAGGAAGTCATTCAAGAACCAAAGGAAGTCATTCAAGAACCAAAGGAAGTCATTCAAGATCCAAAGGAAGTCATTCAAAATCCAGAGATAGATACACACCTAGATCCAAAAATAGGTCAGCAAGATGTGGATTTGGACGATAAGGAAGCAATAGTTGTTGCTAACAAGGCTTCTAAACCCAATACTCACTTCGACATCACTGATTACATAACTTCTGAAGATCAAAAGTCAAATGATTTTGTAAGTGGAACCACAAAGCTCACTAAGTTTCCCAATCATATCTTGAACACCAATCAGAATACTAACTTATGTCATATGGAATATGCTACACCAAATACCGATGTACATATGGAATCACCAATGACCACTATTCTAACTGGTCCACTTTATAATACGGATACACAATTTAATTACGAAAATACAACACTTATAATTGCAACACCGCAGATTATACCAACCATCCCAAACTTTCATAACCTATATCACAGCTCATCTGGGTGTCAAATCATGGCGGTATCACCTCCGAGAATATACAAAGTAAATACAATTGCTGCCATCTCACCCCCACAAGTCTATCACAACGGGGACAGCATTGTTGCCATCTCACCGCCAACTATCCATGATACTAAGAGTCCAACAGATGTTACTTCACCAACTCGGATGGATATTGATATTGACACGGTGATTGCCGTCAATAACAGAAGTCTATATGATATTGACATCATCCCACCACCACATGTGGATACTCTTATAAGTACCAAGAAAAAGAGTAACGACTCAATTCATAAAACTTGCCTTACCGATGTCGATAACAATAGCTACAACGAGATATCACCACCACAAACGGATGTACATATGTTGATCAATAACAATGATCTCAACGTAATTGAGCCTATTGCACCACCACATACGGGTGTTCATACGGTAATTAACAACAACAGTCTCGAGACATTCGGGTATATTTCACCACCGCAGACTGGTATTTATATGCCTATAGTTATCGACAACAACAGTATCAACGCAAACGAACTTGCTTCACCACCACAAACTAATGTTCATATGGAGGTCAGAAACAATAGTCTCATTGCGACTGAGGCTATATCACCACCGTGTTTAGAAACACCTGAACATCGACATGTGTTTGAAACACCGGTAAAACAAAAGTCGGGAGGCAAAATCAAAACTCCGACAACCAACAAGATTGTCCCACAAGAACCACTAACTTGTTGGAATGGACACAATCGGGAGCTTATTTATGATTTAGCAATGAATAGGCAACCTAACAAGATTGTTACAACATACACTGCACCATCGTTAAAAGTTACAACTCCGAAAACAGCAGCACGAAATAACACTGTTGTCATAGACACAGAAGATAGTATGAACCCCGTAACTTCAATGCCGGAAAGTTTAAGTGATGCCCTTGAACCTTGTTCAAAACGTAACAAAAAGTCCAATATACTGTCTCATAAACATGCTATGAAGCAATCCAAAAAGAAAGCTTTCAATAATGGATCTCACGAGTCAATTATCCCTAAAACTAAAGTCATTACGCAATCACATACGCAGATTAAGGATAAAACATCGGAACCTATCAATGAAGAATCTAGTAAGATACTTCCCCAACTTAAAGATGAAACCGGAAGTAAGAAAGATGAGACATCGTCGCATGTTGAACTAGAAAAGGCAACAGAAGTTAATACAATAGTTGAGAACTCAATGACTGACGTGCCAACTACAACATCCTCGTCAGAACCATCCTACAAAGATACAACGCATATCAAGAGGAAATGTAAATATTGCTTCAAGACTAAAAAATCAATTATTGATCATGTCCACATATGCGCAATATTCAGAGCCTCAAAGGACTTTCCATATTACATGGATCATGATAATACAACGTATGAAGTTAACAACAGTGATGGCTCCAACAAGATCACAATGGTCATCAAGGAGAAGAAGAAATTAAACATGCGGTCTATCAAAAGAGGTACAAAACTAGTAACACAAATTCTTGAGAAAGAGGATAGTACACTAACTACACCAAAAAGAGATACCCGCAAAAGATTAAATTCTGAAAGTCCGATTCCAATAATCGAATTTAATGGATACATGGACAAGGACAAGAGAAAAAAGTTAGAGAATAAGAACGGATCTAAAAGTAAACGCAAGATCAAAGTTGAGGTTAATAAGATGCTAGTCGCTTCAACAAAAAAGAAGGAGAAGTCGAAATATACAAAGAGATTAAATTCTGAAAGTCCTATGCAGCCGCTACTAAGAAAAGATGTACGAAAGAAACGAGCCAAACAAGAAGATATCAACACACCTAAAAGTGAAGATAAAGAGAACGTTACGAACATCTTAGATACTCCTTCGACTCCTGCTTTACATGATTTTGAAGATGTATCAGAGTATGCATCAGAGCTTGATAATTAATCATCTTATACTTTCTACATTTATTGTAGAAGAGTGCTCCACTAGTAGTGCGCTACGAACTAGTAATAACAAGAAGAATGTTTTTTTTTTTTATAAACATTATAACAAAGTAACTACATCCTAGTCTTGCTAACTAAGATGCTTCAGTCACAACAGATGATTGACTTACTTCTACACCATACTGATGATGAGAGAATAGAGGTAAGAGGTATATGGATTACTCTCGAAACCTAATAGTTACTTTAAAAGGCTAAGTTAAGCATCACACCTAGTCACTGTATCTCAGAACTAATGTTAAATTATCGTTATGTTTTTTATGATACAAAACATTTGTATTTTACGTACAAAATCAAACAGTTAATCCCCCTCAAGTAATTTTTTTTTTTTTTTTTTTACATTCTGAGAGAATAAATTTTTTTTCAAAAATTCAAAAAAAATGCTTTCAAACTCCACAGTGCCAGTTTCACAATTTTCCACTACTTTATTTTCAACAACTTTCCATTTTTTTTCTAAAAAAATTCCAAAAAAATACCAAAAATGTCCAAAAATGAGGTATTTTTTGTTTGAATTTTTCTTTTTCAAAAAAGCTAAAAAAAAAAGCTAAAAGCTTAGCTTTAGCTTTTTGCACAAGTATGGTGTAAATAAACTAGTGCGCTGAGAGCCATTTAATTGATATGCTACTCCTGATCCAAAATCCTAGGTTCAGAGTGCATTTTAGTAGAGGGGTTAGAATTAGAAGACGAGGACATATTTCATTTTCCGTTCCGCTAGTGAAATGTATTGATGCATTAAATAATTTTCAGGAATACCGACTTTCAAAATTCCATTTAGGTAATTTGCCACCAAAACCGCATCACTGTCAGCGTGGCGGCTGACTATCTGTTCATCAGAGGTCTACATCATCCTGCATCCTTGCCTGCTTCGGTGACTCCGCTGCTCCACAGGCCGGTAAGTCTGCTTTCTTGCCCCAATGATGAGCCCCTGTGAAAAAGGATCTTAAGTGGAAAAATCGATACTTCCATCAGATAGATCAACACTATAGACGGTATGAAAATGAACTCCGAGGAAGAGTTTGAATGTTATTCAACAGACAAAGAAAGAAAGAAAGAAAGAAAGAAAGAAAGAAAGAAAGAAAGAAAGAAAGAAAGAAAGAAAGAAAGAAAGAAAGAAAGAAAGAAAGAAAGAAAGAAAGAAAATGCAAAGAAGAATAACAGGAAGAGACCCTAAGAGCTTACAAATGAGAGAAACGATTTCGATGTTTTGTATTATTATTCTTATTAGGTAGCATTTAGATTCTGTGAACTGTGTTGTTTATTTATTTTTTTTTTTTTGTAGAAGGAAAAAAAAAAAAAAAAAAAAAAATAATGTTTTTCTCTGTAATACCCAAGCGGTTCTCATCAATATTGATATCCCGTTCAGCAGCTCACGGTGGTAAGAAGGCCATAATCGATCGCAACGGAGGTGGTGAATGGAGTTATTCCGACCTCTTAATGAAGAGCAAGGCATTATCTAATAAAATATCAAATGAAAACGGACGAGTATTAATAATGACAGAAGCAAGTTCAAATTACGTTACTAGTTCTTTTGCTGCCTGGATGGCTAACAAGTGCACAGTTCCGCTGTGTAATAGCCACACGGTTAATGAAATGATTTTTTATGCCGAAGATTCAGCTAGCTGTATGTTGCTTCATGATGAAGCTAACATCGAGAAGGCGATTACCTTACAAGGTCATTTTCCACACTTGAAACTTCTCAACGTTGATCATGTTTCTATTCCTGAAATGTCTAACACGTCGGTACCAAAACTCCCTCCTCAATCTGATCCCGCTGTCATTATATACACGTCAGGTACTACCGGGAAACCCAAAGGAGTTGTACACACACATTCATCGATACAAAATCAAATTGAAATTTTAATTAAAAGTTGGAAATGGACCAAAGATGATAAAATAATAAGCTGTCTACCGCTCCATCATGTACACGGAATGGTAAATGTTGTTTTTTGTGCACTTTACGCTGGGGCTAAAATTCAGTTTAGCTCGGCTGCGAACGATGAATTACTGCCACTGCTGGCTGGAGGGTGTGACGCAAATGTTTTTATGGCTGTCCCCAGCATATATGCGAAACTACTGTCTCATATCGAAAATAATAATTCAATTAAAGTAAGTGTTGAAAATTTTAATAATTATCGGTTAATGGTGTCTGGGTCAATGTCTCTTCCACCCCCAATACACCACTCTTGGAAAATGTTGACTGGTAAAGTTCTGCTAGAGAGATATGGCATGACTGAGACTGGCATGGTTTTGTCTCAGAGTTTGCCTAAAGAAGATACCGATGTGGTTATTACTTCTGGTAATGTTGGATCACCACTACCAACTGTTGATGTTAAAATTGAAATCCATCCCCACGATGAAGTCTCTGGTTTTATTCAAGTCGGTGAATTACTTGTAAAATCACCATCTGTTTTTAAGAAGTATTGGAAACGTGATGAAGCTACTCGTGAAGCTTTTAATCCAGAGGGTTACTTCAAAACTGGAGACTATGTTGGAGTTACTAAAGAAGGTGTTTGGAGTATTCTTGGTAGGATGTCTGTCGACATCTTGAAATCATCAGGTTACAAATTATCTGCTTTGGAGATAGAGTCTGTTCTTTTATCTTCTCCTTTAGTACTGGAAGTTGCTGTAGTCGGTATACCTGATCTCACCTACGGTCAAGTAGTTGGGGCTGTTGTCTCTCTGAAGAACGGATCTACCCTCGAGGACCTCAAATTGTACTGCAGTGAAAATCTCGCAAAATACAAAACTCCCAGGAAATTCCACGTGGTGGAATCCATACCTAGAAATGCTATGGGAAAGATAAATAAAAAAGAACTGGTTAAAGTGTTTACCGATTCTTCGTAGGACTGGATGATTCAGTGCAATGCAATTTTCGGAATTTTTTTAAAAAAAGTAGAAAGCAATTAACAACCCAACGACTTAACACAAATTTTATTTTTTTATTTTGTGAGTTGTAGTTGGTTTCTCCTTGATAAGTGATGTTAAAAAAAAAAAAAAATTAAAAATGAAAAAGTGAAATAATTTTACCTGAACTGATAAAGATATTCCGAAAGTGTGACTGTATTTACTGTTAAGTATTTCACATTATTTCCTTAACAGGAATATGAAATCATCTTGTGGGTGGGACATACAACAATTCTCAGCTCAAAATGGGATTGGATTTTCAAAATTCGATGAAGAACCCAACCAAACTAACACACCAAAAAGAGGTATTATTCCAAGACTCAGAAAGGCATCAAATAAACCAATAGAAACAGAGATTGTGAGGGAGGTACCTTTACAGAACTGTTTTAATACTTTTGAGGGAATGCATGTGGAGGATGACATCATTCCAACACTGACTTCATCAGAATTATTACCAAAAGATGGATGGGATGTTTATAATCAGAACCAGTATATGTTATGGAATGATGGATTTATTCCTTCTCCTCCACCATCACCACCACCACCGCCACCACCTTTACCCCCACAGGGAGAGTTTGAACCGTCCTATCCGAGTAATTATTTAGTGCAGGATACTACATCCGGCTATGATGTGGCATTTCAGCCTTTGGAATTTACGCAACAATTACCCACGCAAAGTTCTATTTTGAATGACTCTCAGCAAGGAGTGTTCGAAGCGGATAGTTACCTGGTGCAGGATGTCCCAGCGGAAGGACTTGTCGCTGAGCTGGCAGCAAAGTTAAAAATGTCAAAAAAACCGATACCAGAAAACACATTATCAGATCGACCAACTGGAGTGGTGTTGTCGGAGATTGCTGCACAACTACAACCGTCGACGGGACGGAATTTCAAGGAAGAGGAGTTTGAATTCCCGGAATACTTTTGGGACGCTAACCTTGATGACTATCAACAGGTAACTCCTAAAGAAGATCCTTATCTAAAGGTTGTTGTGCAAACCTCAAAATCTAATAAACTGGCTACTGACAGTAAACAAATAATTAAATCCACTCCTATCAATGCAACAGAAGTTAAAATAAAAGTAAAAAACAATCCATCAGCAAACGTGTTATTTTGGTATACTCAATTCTTATGGAAGCAGTGTTCGACTCCGAGTGGGTTGAGTCATGTGAAATTTATTGAAAAACAGTTTTATAGTTTGCTGCATTCAAAACAAGACTGTGGTGTGATGCTCCCAGCGATGAATTCACTAAAAAGGAGAATTGTTCATGAATTGGGATTGTTCTACCGAATCCATATAAAGTCATACGACAAAGAACCGAATAGATCTTGTTTCATAAAAAGAAATAAAAATTCAAAGATTCCCTTCGTAGTATTGTCATCCTCTACAAACGAACCAGAAACCACGGCTTTAAACCATCTGAAAACCAATAATAATAGTGAACGTGTTATTCTTATTAGGGATGTGTTGAATGCCATGCCGCTTTCAAAATATAATTTAATATTACATCCGGTTATTGGTTCTTTCATTCTGCTGAAGAGACAGTCATCAAGTGGTGGTGGTGGTGGTGGTGGTAATCACGTTGATGTCGTTGCTGTTTTCACAAGTGTTGCGAAGATGCTTGTGGCTGAACGACTATTAAAAAAACGAATTGACAATATGATTGTGAGGCTTTCTGATTGGGAACAAAATAGTCTTCAGGCAACAACTTCTGTCAGTGATGACGACGATGTACATTCTTGTTATAGTGAACCTGATTTTGAGTCTTTCCCACCTCAACAATTTCAAGAAGGATGGTCTCAACTACCTATGAAATCAGGACAGTTACAATCAGTACCAGTAGTTCAGAAAGAAGAGAAGTATGCCGACATGGGATGGATGAGAAATACTTTTGCCGGATTGAAGCAAACACGATAACTTAACTCAGACTACCTTATTACATTATAAACTGTTAAAAGAGAGCAACAAGTCGTATTACTCTTCTCTACTATTCAACGCATCATTAATGAGAGTCATTCTAACCTGTAACTGCTTGCGTTTTTGCGTAATTTTCAATTTGTTGCTTTCTTTGTTTGTTACTTTTATTTTTAAACTTTCACAGACAACATAAATACGTATAAAACAACGAAGGACATAAACGATGCTGTCGCTTGTTTCAATGGCAGCAACAGCAATTGCTGTAAAACCCAATATGTTGTTCATCCTTGCTGATGACTTGGGATACAACGAAATGGGATTTATGAATGAAACCAGAGGACTAAGGACCCCGAATCTTGATGCATTAGCGCACGGAGGTGTTATTTTAAAAAACTACTACGTGCAACCGATCTGTAGTCCGACCAGAAGTGCCTTTATGACGGGCAGGTTTGTATTATTGTATCGGTGGGTATCTTTGTGTGTTTAGCATGGTATAAAAACAAAAAATAAAAATAAACAGATACACGATTCGACTTGGAACTCAATCAAATGTTATTTACTGGGATACCCCTTGGGGTATTAGTCTTGATGAAAAATTCATTCCACAATATCTCAAGGAAGAAGGATATGACACGGCTATGTTTGGAAAGTGGCATCTTGGAATGTTCAAAGAAGATTACTTACCTGTAAATAGAGGATTCGATGAATACGAAGGGTACTTACAAGGCTGTCAATCTGCTTATACTCACGTGTCAGGTTGCTGTAGTGCTGGTTCTCCTGATCATGATGTTAATTATACATGTATGGATACGCAAAGTCATTTTCTTGGATATGATTGGTTTTCTCAAGCTCTTCCAATGCCGTCAACCAATCACACGAATTCTGCTGATTTAATAAAAAATAGAGCAGTAAAGTTCATCACTGAACACTATGAATCTGAGAATCCGTTTTTTTTGTACTTACCATTTCAGAATATACACGGACCGTATACTTGTGATCCGAAGTATAGAAATCTTTTTTCAAACACAACCCTGACACCTGAAGAGCAAACAATGTTTGGTTATATCACCGAACTCGATGACGCTGTTGGTCATGTTGTTAAGGCTTTGGAAGATGCACCTCCATCGGTATCTCAAAACACGATAATATTCTTCTCAAGTGACAATGGTGCTCCTTCAGTTAATGGAGTGAGTCATACTACAGGTACTGATCCTGGATGGGGATTGAGAAACTTTCCTTTTAGGGGACACAAAGCAGAAATTTGGGAAGGAGGAACCAGAGTTGCTGGTTTCATCAGCAGTCCATTGTTATCGAATGAAGTTAAAGGAACAGTCAGCAACGGTCACTTTCATATAACTGATTGGTTGCCGACGATTGTTTCGTTGTCTGGAGGAGTCGTCCCTCAGCATGTTGATGGATTTGATATTTGGGAAACAATCTCTCAAGGGAGGAAAAGTCCTAGAACAGAGCACCTCTACAACATAAACCCTCTCTGTCATGGTGGACAAGCTGGTGCTCCGAAAGCAGGTCTTAGAATTGGAGACATGAAAATCTTAACTTTCTGTTATTCTATTTCAGGTATCGATGGATCTAACTTTACTGGACCTGTGAATGCACCAATCGGTACGAAGGGTATCGATCCAGAATTTACAAAGGGACCAGTTCTTTATAATGTAACATCGGATCCGAGTGAAACAATTAACCTGGCCCATCAAGATGAATTCAAGAGTATACTTAACAACCTTCTTAACAGACTAAAAGAATTAGCTGTTCAGTCAGTGATACCTATGCAGTGGGATGCTCCTTTTCAAGGTGAAAACTATTCTTGTGCAAATTGCCCAAAACACCCTCCGATGCACTCTGCGAATGTTCCATGGACTTATTGGTTGTAGGGGAAATTGAAAAAAAAAGAAAGATTCTACGGTGAGACTCTGACACCGTTTTTCTTTACTGCGAGTCAAAAACGTTGATACAATTCATTTTTTTTTTTTTTTTTTTTGGTGCGTGATCTCTCTCCATTATGTACAAACGACTCTCCAAGATAAAATATAGGGATGAGCTGGTTATTTCCTCCCTTTTGCGTTCTTATTTTATTTTTTGATGACGCGTACTTGCTTTACACGTACGTGATCCGCTTTATAAAACTTTGGCGCACATTCTAACCCCTGAAACTGATCTCAACATGGTAATATTTCTTTTTTTTTTTTTTTTTTTTTTTTTTGCATCTGCACCTTTGACCAGATACCGAATTACAGTTCACACTTCCATTTTGTGCCCTTCCGTGTTTTTCTCCCTTTTCCCTTTCTCTCGTTGCATCGCTGAAACCAAACATTTTTGTGTGAGCATAAATTTTGTTGATTTCTGACTGTTGCAGCAACGCCAAAGCAATGCAAGTGATTCTTTATCCCCCAATTATATGACTCACTCTTCGTAACTTATAGTTATTTTAGTATGCTGAGTTGCGCATCACCCTTAGTCACTGTATTTAAAACTAATGTTAAATTATCTTTATGTTTTTATGATACAACACAGTTGTAATTTTTACAAAATCGAACATACATCCTCCGTTATATGTTTCACTCTTCAGGAATTGTTAAAGAAACAAAAAAAAAAAAAAAAACTCCATTTCGGATTAGCCTTATATTTCGTTGCAGACAGAATCCTGTCGCAGGAAAATAAATCATGACCCATAAGAAATAACGGCTTTTTCAATCTGAATAGTTTCTTCTCTGACTACGTCGGGTACGGGAAAAAAAAAAAAAAAAAAAAAAAAAAGTGGAAACTTTTAATTTAAACTATACAGTAATGGCAATATGGTACTTGTTGATGTTTTGTTTGTACAAAACTCGTGAACCTCTTCAAGTTGACTTGAAGTGATAACAGTTAAAGGAAGTTTACGTAAATTGTCTGCATTCATTTTTTCGTTCTTACAATACTTCGTTAAAATGCAAAACAGCAAAAAAAAAAAAAAAAAAAAGTAAGCAAATCCGTGTCAAATCTTTTTCTTCTTCATCCCTCTTAAACGTTTCCTTAATTGGAATCCTTCCATGGTGAGCTCTCTTTTATTCACTTTGTTGGAACAATTTTATCTTTTTAATTTTTTTAATTTTTTTTTTTGATAAAATGGTAATTCAGTTGCATGTTATGTCCTTCTTCTCAATCAGGTACTACAGTTCAAGAGCAATGGCAGGCAGGTTTGGAGCGATCCACGCTGCGGCAAACACAAGAAGACTAATTGAGGTATCACAGCAACGAAAGGAAGCAGCGAGGTTAAGGGAATTCCGACGTGAACAACTGTGTCGGGAAAAAGAAGACAATTTAAAATTATTAATGAGAGTTTACGATACTAATAATTCAGGAAAACTTGAATCCGACCAACTAAAAGTTGTAATGCAGAAATTAAACAACGATAATGATGAAGTTACAGACGAAGAAGTCAATTGGTTGATGGACACTTGCGACGTCTCCAACGATGGTGGCATTCGTAAAGAAGAACTCTACGCAGCAATAGCATGGTGGGAACACTACAGGATATCTAGACCCAAATTAGAATCAATTGTTAAGAAGTATGACACTTCTAAGACTGGTACTCTTGGAAAGGGTGAGATTCAAAAAGTACTCGAGCACTTGAATGATAACCATCCCGTCGCAAAGGAAGAAGCCACCGCCATTCTAGAGCTCTGCGACAGCTCAAAGGATGGCTGCCTTAACACTCAAGAACTGTTGTACGCAATTGCTATTTGGTATTCGTCTCATCCGACAGTGTCGAAGGCAGAGTTGCCGTCGGTTCCTCCTCCACCAAAGAGACACGCAGCGAAAAAAGTAAAACAGGCAAACCCTGGCTGTGGTTGCGATGGTTGTTCTATTTCGTAGTAATCGGGAGACTCATTGTACTTTAGTCAGATAGTCAGATCAATGTAATAGCGACTACTGTTAATTACCGTAGGGAGAAGGCGGTAGTTTGTTTTTTTATCACGAGTTTCTGTATAGTTTTCTTTTTTTTCCTCTTTTTTTTTTGAAGGGGGCTCCTCCTCCCCCCCCTCTTTTTTCCTTGCGCATTATTATTAAATTGTTATTCTTAACTATGTTTGTGATATGTCGATCACCCCCTTGACCTTGTGAATAATAAAGGAAGCACAAGCTTCCGAATAGTTGTCGAGACAAGCAGTTATTCCGTTTGTGTGGTTCCACCTTTTACAGATACTGTTAAGTAAAACGGATCCTATTGTTTGTTGGCATCGGTGATTGTCTATTTCCCCCCCCCGTTCTTTCTTTAATGCGACCTTTCATTTAGAAACGGTTTTATTACCGCAAGTCGATTTTTTGGGTCAAGTTAGAATCCCGGTGGACGACTATTTTTTGTGTTGGCGATTTCGCAAAACTATTTTTGGTGGAATTAGAGGATTTCTCAAAAAAAAAAAAAAAAAAACTCTGCAAAACTCCGCGGATTTTTTGAAATCCTGCGCTGAGTTTTTGTTTTGAGTGATTAAATATTTTTTTGTAGTGAAGTTGGCGATTTCGCAAACTATTTTTGTGGAGTTGGGAGTAATCCCTTTTTTTAATGCTGTAATTGGAAATATTATTGTGTGGAAAAAAAAAAAAAAAAAAAAAAAAAAAAAGAAAGAACTGCTCTGGTATTTCTCTTCTTGCAGTCAAAAACCTGTCCGGAAGCTGTGACAGAAAATCCTGAAAGAATAAATGATTGGAACACTTCTCTGACGATCTTTTCCAGTAACAGTGTGACCTTCAGCATCCTTCTGATAGACCAACCATAAGCTCCTTGGACAGGATATGTTATTGCTTGGGGAAAAAAAAAAAAAAAAAAAAAAAAAAACCCGCGTTGGATACTAAAAACCTTTTTCATCTGCGCTATTATTTCTAATTACAGTTTTTTTTTTTTTTTTTTTTTTTTTTTTTAGTTTTAGCAATTTAGTTATTTATTTATTATTGTTTATTTTTTCTTTTTTTTTTTGTACCCGACGAAGTCGGAGAAGAAACGTAACCCTGTTTGCGATCAACGAGTTCCCTTCTTTTGAGATGATTAAAGCTGAGGGAGAGTCAACAGTGATGTGGGCTTTCACTTGGTCTATAACAGACTGAGGACTTCTCAAGAAAAAAAGAAAAAAAAAAAAAAAATTTATGTTTTGTTCTTATTAGTGTGTTGTATAACATTATTGCTTCCGTTACATTAGCTGTGTATTGTTATTAGTCGCTGTGTCTCATAGAATAGTAATATTTGTGTAGTATAATCAAACACCTTTTTGTGCTGTCTTGTTCGTTTTTAAAAAGGTTCTCCAATCCTGATAGCTGCGCTGTGTGGACGATTGCGATAACGATTGTGAATTCAGCAAGGCTGTCTGTATTGTTTCGTTTTTTTTTTTTTTTTTTTTTAAATTTTATCTAACAGCGCCCATGTAGACATTCGGCAATGACGATGACGATTTGTTGTGGAAATTGAGGAATCGACGCAGATTAGTAAAAACTGAAACACCTCTTTCCTGAATGGAGAGAGTGTGGTACTAGTGTGTGCTGAACATTTCCCAACCATTTTTTTTTCTCTCCTCTTTTTTTTTAAAAAAAAAAAAAAAAAAACAGTCACTTAGAATAATTACCCAAAGGGTAATTCATATTGTGAAAAAATTACTCAAACATGAGTGAACAGGTTTTAAAAAAGAAATTGTTAATAATTGAAAAACAGTGGAAACTTTGTCAAACTGATAATTCTCTCTTCTTAGGATAATTATTTGTTTGTATTTCTCTGACTTTATCTGTCTTGGTGACTTGCACACCCAATTCAAAAATACTGCATCATTATTTTATTTATTGCTATATATCATAGATGGAAGTGCCCTCCAAATTTGGAGGGCGCCTGGTGAAAATCAGCCACAAAAATTTGTAGGGCCAAAATAGGGCCATTGTAGGGCCAAAATAGGGCCAAAATAGGGCGCTGGAGGGCGCGTAGGGCGCTTTTTTAATTAAATTTAATATAATGCCGAGCTCATTTTGACACACCCCTGCCCTCAGCGAGGTCGAATCGCATCTTATTTGACTTTTCTCCGGTTCCCGATCAAATGCGTCTCTGGGATATCAGTTTACTTGCCACCAGTAAACTTCTTTTTTTTCTCACAAGGTACCGTGAAGACCGGCCTATTAACAGGTTAGCAAGAACGCACTCTCCCTCCTCGAATCCCTCTATATTCGACTTGGTGCATTCTGCGGGCTAATCAGCTCCTTGTAGATCTGGGATGCATCGTCCACTGAAATGAGTTTCAGCTTCAGGGATTGCAGCTCTCAAGGAGTGGTCCATTGTTTTTGCCATTGTTGACCGTCGAACCATGACCTGGAGGTCTCGGGTTCGAACCCCGTGACACCCTTTTTTCTCTTTTTCGAAAGACTGCCAAGCATGTCAAAAAAAATTTTTTTGGCTTCTGCGTCAAAATACTTGTGCGTCAGTGTAAGTCCCTGTCAATTTAGCTGTCTTATAGTAATAAAAAAGGAAAAAAAAAGCGCCCTCCAAAATAATATTTATATTAAAAGCGCCCTACAAGCGCCCTACACGCCCTCCAAATTGTAGGGCACTTCCATCTATGATATATTATAATATAAAAGAACGGGGGAAAGATAGTATTGTTGTTTGTTAGTTTTTTTTTTTTTGTCTTCGATTCAAAAAAAAATTCAAATTTTTTTCTTTACAGCAGCATTCATCTATTCAAAGCTTAATACCTAAACAATGTGCGATCTTTACTACTACGATGCCGCACGTGTCAACACTGGCAGTAATGATGGGATCTATGCCTTAAATGATGAAGAGCTCGATAAGATGATGGTTGAAATGGAAATTGAAGAAACCAGTACGGACTCCCACCCAACGTCACCACCTGACAGCGTTGACGGTTCATGTAGAGGAGATTGCAGGGAATGTGGCGATCACGATTGTGGATCTGTTTGTCCACAGACTGAATTTTTCGCTATTCCCCCATATCTATGTGAACACAACTGTTGGGATAATCTTCGTACAAAGAAGGACTTAGTTACAATGAGATGCAGAGATTGTTCTATGCAATGGAAGGCAATGAAAGACTTCGTTGAGTCAAAAAAATGTGAAGACTTTGCCAAAAACTGCTGTGAGAATGAGAATTGTGATAAACTACACATCTTTAGATTTAAGCTTCCTGCTAAGAAGAGAGGAAAGCTTTTGAAAAAAAAAGCTGAAGCCCTTGCCGCGTACCATTTTACCCAGCAACAAAACCAACAAGTTGCACTTCCCTACTACTACTATTAGTGAGTGATTTTTCGTATTAATTTTTTTTGACCTATTTATTCACTTCGATTTTTTTTCAAAAAAAAAAAAAAAAAAAAAAAAAAGTCTCATTGCTGATGAAATCCTCAAGCCACAATGAGAGTAACGTAACTCAACGTTTCGTAGTCATGTGTTACTGAACAGACATTAAAAAAAAGATTGAAGAAGGTCTTGGCTAGGAGTTGAAGTTCTTATATGTTGTTTTTTTATTTTATTTATTTCACAAATTGACAAGCGCTTGTCCTACATTTTTATTATTATTATTTTTCTGATTCTTCCCTTCCTCTCTCTCCCCTTTGAGAATTTTTTTTAAAAAAAAAAAGTTAAAAAAACAAAGATTCCGTGACGCCGAAGTGCACACCTGCCGACCTCGCATTACATTAGTTAGTTGAATGCTTCGAGGGTCGGCAGTTGTGCTTTTCAAAAAAAAAAAAAAAAAAAAAAAAAAAAAAAATTCTGATCCGTCCTACAAAAAAAATATTTTTGTTTTTTTCTCCCCCTCCTATAAGTGTTGTAAAAGACTGTTCCAACAACCTGCTATACTCGACGACAACAGTCGAAGCTCCGCTGTTGGGTCTGGATTTTGCTTTTTTACACTAACTAGGAGAGAAAAAAATGTTACTCGGTTCACGTTATCCGCTACATCGAAATTTGTTCTCTCTTTGAAATTAAATTTGGCGATCTGTTCTTGCCCAGTTAATTTCTCTATTATTCTATTGGGAGAAAAAAAAAAGGAATAAAAAAAAAGAAGAAAAAATTGCGCAATTCTTTTTTTTTTATTATTCTTCCCCCCTTCATTTATTTAAAAAAAAAAAAAAAAAAAAGTTGGCAGATGAAAGTCTTAGCCAAGAAGAAAGAAAAAATAAATAAAATTTACGGCAATTAATAGTTTTTGTGTTGGTTGCAGAAATCAATACGCAGAGGGTCCCTTTTTTTATAAAGGACGAATTAATTGCTTTTGTTTGCTTTTTATTGAAATCTTGGGAACTGACTAAACTTGTAGAGGCGCCGCGCTAAACCTGATTCCTACGTCTTCGGGAAATGAGAGTCTTAAGAAATAGACAACGTCGTTCGATTTTGCTTGCGATAGGTCGGGATACTGATATTTTTTTTTATCTTTTTCACCCCCCTCCCGGTTACTTGATGCGTTTATTTTTAAAATTTGTTGTTTCAATTTTTCTTGCACGGCTCTAAAAACAATTGAAAAAAAAAAAAAATTGATACCCTGTGCACAAGAGTACTTTGCTTTTTTCATTGTGACAGAGTGTGCTAAAAATTGGACTTCTGTTTTAAAATTTGGTTCACCAATTAACTATTTTTCAGTTATTCCCCTCTCGTAAGAACAAATAGCCATTTTTCTTAGTAACTCGTATTTGCTTCCCGGTAACACTTGGAGGGCATGCGTGTGAATTTTCTGCCTTTTCTGAGTTGCTGCGAAGAGACTTGCGATCTGTTGCATGGTATTTTTTTTTTTTTTTTAAATATAATTTTTTTTCTATTATATTTTTTTTTTCGATATTTCTGGGATTACCGCCTCTCGGTACCTGTTTACATGAGTTTTTTTTTTTTTTTTTTTCCTTCCTTCGTCTGCTCTCTCGTTTATTTTGTTAATATGTGTTGTTTTTTTTTAAATTTTTTTTTTTTTTTTTTTTTTCCCCAACCATATCGACTGTTAGAAAAAGTGAGAAGATGTTTTGTAACTCGAGAACTTTTTTCTCGAAAAAAAAAAAAAAAAACCTCTTCGGTTAGTTTCTAATTGCCTGCTTTTCGCTACAGTGAATCGCATGCTTTATTAAGGCTTTAGTCGCGAATGTAGTTAAAATAACTGAAAACCAAATCCTGTTTACATTTTTTATTAATTTTTTAAAAAAAAACTTTCTTTCCGAATCATTCCCAAAAAAAAAAAAAAAAACCTAATTACTGCAGATATCTTTTTTTGCACATACAAAAGGGAAGAAAAAAAAAAAAGCAAAAAAAAAACAAAACAGAAAAAACAAAAAAGCAAACGGGAGAAGAAGGAAATTTAGACGACAAAGTGAGAGTAAAAAACACGCGGCAAAACTCCCAACGAGATGCATACATGTTTTGCAGGACTCTCGTGGTGGTGGATCGGCATCTTTCTCTTGCTTCAGCAGCCTAATCATTTTCAATCAGGTGTAATCTTTTTGAGCATCATCTACAACCTTGTTGTATATTTTTTTTTCATTTTTTTTTTTTTTTTTTTTTTTTTCCCAATTTTTTTTCAATGAACCAGAAAAAAAAAAAAAAAAAAAAAAAAAAAATACTTTTAAAAAAGTAAAAAGTAAAAAAAAAAAGTTTGTGTTTCTAGTAAACACATATGAACAACAACTGCAAAAAAAAAAAAAAACACAAAACGAGTTGCTTTTTATAGCTTGTTTATGTTATCTCTGTGTGTATCCTTTTACAAAAATGGCCCCGTACTTGGAAAATGATGCAATCTCCAGCACAGTTGTTTTAAGGGACACCCAGAGATAAAAAAAAAAAAAAAAAAGAAAAAAAAGAAAGAAGAAAGAAACAATCCTTTCTCCCTTTCATTCCTCTCCTTTTGTTTCTTCTCCATTATGGTGAACACCTGCTGCCATTACAAGTATGAAAAAAAAGAAAAAAAAGAAAAAAAAAGAAAAAAAACGGCATTCTTACT
Organism: Flectonema sp. DT1601; assembly: GCA_964019425.1. Taxonomy (NCBI): domain Eukaryota; phylum Euglenozoa; class Diplonemea; order Diplonemida; family Diplonemidae; genus Flectonema; species Flectonema sp. DT1601. The sequence goes on along the minus strand of OZ025852.1, from coordinate 199,792 downwards.
CAACACGTTACAACACAAAAGTCTGCCGGGGGTGGATCAACTACGGGGGTTGCTTCTCATCCCTTTTTCAGTACGACATTTGAAAACTTGTAGTCTTCACGTCCTATTAATGAGTTATGGGTACGGTGAGCTACTTCGTTTCACCTTCCCTCATGCGAGTGAAGTTCCCACGGGAATACGAATAGATAATAGGTACGTCAGTTTAAGGTATTTTGAAAATCCTATTTTTCTACAACAGGTTTCTCCGCCCTTTTAAGAAAAAAAACAGAACATTCTTATCCCCCCCTCGAAACCTATAGTTCCCCCCCCACAAGTCTATCACAACGGGGACAGCATTGTTGCCATCTCACCGCCAACTATCCATGATACTAAGAGTCCAACAGATGTTACTTCACCAACTCGGATGGATATTGATATTGACACGGTGATTGCCGTCAATAACAGAAGTCTATATGATATTGACATCATCCCACCACCACATGTGGATACTCTTATAAGTACCAAGAAAAAGAGTAACGACTCAATTCATAAAACTTGCCTTACCGATGTCGATAACAATAGCTACAACGAGATATCACCACCACAAACGGATGTACATATGTTGATCAATAACAATGATCTCAACGTAATTGAGCCTATTGCACCACCACATACGGGTGTTCATACGGTAATTAACAACAACAGTCTCGAGACATTCGGGTATATTTCACCACCGCAGACTGGTATTCATATGCCTATAGTTATCGACAACAACAGTATCAACGCAAACGAACTTGCTTCACCACCACAAACTAATGTTCATATGGAGGTCAGAAACAATAGTCTCATTGCGACTGAGGCTATATCACCACCGTGTTTAGAAACACCTGAACATCGACATGTGTTTGAAACACCGGTAAAACAAAAGTCGGGAGGCAAAATCAAAACTCCGACAACCAACAAGATTGTCCCACAAGAACCACTAACTTGTTGGAATGGACACAATCGGGAGCTTATTTATGATTTAGCAATGAATAGGCAACCTAACAAGATTGTTACAACATACACTGCACCATCGTTAAAAGTTACAACTCCGAAAACAGCAGCACGAAATAACACTGTTGTCATAGACACAGAAGATAGTATGAACCCCGTAACTTCAATGCCGGAAAGTTTAAGTGATGCCCTTGAACCTTGTTCAAAACGTAACAAAAAGTCCAATATACTGTCTCATAAACATGCTATGAAGCAATCCAAAAAGAAAGCTTTCAATAATGGATCTCACGAGTCAATTATCCCTAAAACTAAAGTCATTACGCAATCACATACGCAGATTAAGGATAAAACATCGGAACCTATCAATGAAGAATCTAGTAAGATACTTCCCCAACTTAAAGATGAAACCGGAAGTAAGAAAGATGAGACATCGTCGCATGTTGAACTAGAAAAGGCAACAGAAGTTAATACAATAGTTGAGAACTCAATGACTGACGTGCCAACTACAACATCCTCGTCAGAACCATCCTACAAAGATACAACGCATATCAAGAGGAAATGTAAATATTGCTTCAAGACTAAAAAATCAATTATTGATCATGTCCACATATGCGCAATATTCAGAGCCTCAAAGGACTTTCCATATTACATGGATCATGATAATACAACGTATGAAGTTAACAACAGTGATGGCTCCAACAAGATCACAATGGTCATCAAGGAGAAGAAGAAATTAAACATGCGGTCTATCAAAAGAGGTACAAAACTAGTAACACAAATTCTTGAGAAAGAGGATAGTACACTAACTACACCAAAAAGAGATACCCGCAAAAGATTAAATTCTGAAAGTCCGATTCCAATAATCGAATTTAATGGATACATGGACAAGGACAAGAGAAAAAAGTTAGAGAATAAGAACGGATCTAAAAGTAAACGCAAGATCAAAGTTGAGGTTAATAAGATGCTAGTCGCTTCAACAAAAAAGAAGGAGAAGTCGAAATATACAAAGAGATTAAATTCTGAAAGTCCTATGCAGCCGCTACTAAGAAAAGATGTACGAAAGAAACGAGCCAAACAAGAAGATATCAACACACCTAAAAGTGAAGATAAAGAGAACGTTACGAACATCTTAGATACTCCTTCGACTCCTGCTTTACATGATTTTGAAGATGTATCAGAGTATGCATCAGAGCTTGATAATTAATCATCTTATACTTTCTACATTTATTGTAGAAGAGTGCTCCACTAGTAGTGCGCTACGAACTAGTAATAACAAGAAGAATGTTTTTTTTTTTTTTTTTTTTATAAACATTATAACAAAGTAACTACATCCTAGTCTTGCTAACTAAGATGCTTCAGTCACAACAGATGATTGACTTACTTCTACACCATACTGATGATGAGAGAATAGAGGTAAGAGGTATATGGATTACTCTCGAAACCTAATAGTTACTTTAAAAGGCTAAGTTAAGCATCACACCTAGTCACTGTATCTCAGAACTAATGTTAAATTATCGTTATGTTTTTTATGATACAAAACATTTGTATTTTACGTACAAAATCAAACAGTTAACCCCCCCTCGAAACCTATAGTTACTTTAATATGCTAAGTTGCGCATCACCCTTAGTCACTGTATTTAAAACTAATGTTAAATTATCTTTATGTTTTTATGATACAACACAGTTGTAATTTTTACAAAATCGAACATACAACCCCCCCTTTAAAATAGGCAACGTGTTCTGTTTGTGTTAAGGAAGTGTTTTTATATATAAATTAGTACTTCTCTCGCGAACAGGTTAATTTATTACCCTAAAAAAAAAACAAAAAACAAAAAAAAAAGTCTTTCTTCATGTCTTTTGATATGGAAAGCTACTTCGCAGCGGCCAATCGGGTCAACACCGGCAGCAACGAAGGGATATATGCATTGACTGAGGCAGAGGTTGACAAAATGCTATTAGAAGCGGTCCTTGACGGGAGTGCAGTTGCGGGAGTTGCGAAAGTCAGCTACGAAATTCCGGTATTATGTAGTCATAACTGTTGGGACAATTTACGTACGAAGAAAGACTTGGTCACAATGAGGTGTCGAGAATGCTCAATGCAATGGAAGGCGACGAAGGATTTCGTTGAAGGAAAAAAGTGCGAACAATTCTCAAACAACAGCTGCGGTAATTCGTTTTGTGAGAAGTTGCACATATTTAGATTTAAACTTCCGGCAAAGAAGAGGAGCAAACTTCTAAAAAAGAAAGCAGAACAACTGACAGCAGCAACCACTGGACCGACTATTTGAGGGAAGTCTTTGTAAGTAGTTCGCAGGGCAGGCTACCTTCAAACAGAACCTGTATTGACTGGACTACAGAAGACTACTTAGAACTCCGCAGTTGTCAACTACCACCTGACACCCTCACAGGCTGTGGCATTTCCTCGTTTTTTGGGTTACAATCTTTTATTGACCCTCTGACAGCTTTGGGAGATGATTCCCCATTGCAGGAATTAAACGACATTTTAATTTTTTTATTTTATCTTATTTTGTTTTATTCTTTTTTTTTTTTGAAGAACAGGAAGGGCTCTTGTTGCTAGATTAACCGATTTTTCCACGGAGGCAGATAATCTTACCCCATGGGATGGTTCATCTTAAAGCGGTTTCTGTTTGGCACTCGGTGGGAGTACACGAGTGGTCAAGAAACTCACAAGGACCTTATTTATTTCTTGCTTCAAAAAAAAAAAAAAAACTACTATTTTTTTTTTTTGCACCGAAGAAGTCGGAAAAGAAACTATTCAGATTAAGAGGCCGTTTATTTATTTATGGTCAAATGTTATCTATTTCCCCAGTGCGCCAGTAATACTGTCTGGCTGCGATCAACTAAATCTAAGAATGGTTTCAGTTAGAAGGGAATAATTTTTGTGTGAGGGGAAAAAAAAAAAAAAAAATCCACAAATGAGAATATTTCTTCTCAGGAGTGTTCCTTCATCGAGGTAAGTTTTCCCTTCCTTTGCCAAGAAGCATACCTTTGTGAGGAAAAAAAAATCCCATGAAATCTTTTTTTTCTTCTTCCTTCACTAGAATTATTCCTTTGTAGTATTTATTATGTTTTTTTTTACTACCATTTTTCACCATTTCATATCAACGGAGATCTCCCTCATTCTGATAAGGTGTGATTACTGGGTTTAAGTTTTTTTCTTTTTTTTTCATTCTCCTCTCTCTATATTGCAAGCCTCGCATGCTATGAGTTGAAAATACAATGAAACGGAAACGAAACTACACACCGACGTAATCGGAGAAAAAAAAAACTATTCAGATTGAAAGCCGATGTTTCTTATGGTCGTGATTTATTTCCCTCGTGCAACAGGAGTCTGTCTGCGTTCGACGAAGTATAAGGCTAATCTGAATGGTTTTTGTTTGTTGGGGTTTTTGAAAAACCTTGTGCGGAATTAGGGGTTTTCCCCACCTTTTTTTTTTTTTTTTCCTTCTTTTGATGTAGTTTCCCCGTTGTATTTCTGTTTGTGGTAATCGGGAAAAAAAAAAAAAAAAAAAAAAAAAAAAAAAAAAGATTTTCGTTAATGTTTTCTATCGCACACTGCTTTATTGAAATTTATTGTGAATAATATTTTTCTTCCTTTTTTTTTTTTAAAGTTGTGCAAGGCGCTTAAGGTTTTCTCGTCTGATTAATTACACGTTAGACTACTATATTTACTTAACTTTAAGGTGGAAACTGGGAGTCTATCACTTCCAGCCGAAGCTATAAAACTACAATCTTCGCGCGATTGGGTCCTTACTGCCCAGTGCCCTGAATGTCAACGCTGAGAGATCAGGTCAAGCGCGGGTAAACGGCGGGAGTAACTATGACTCTCTTAAGGTAGCCAAATGCTGATGTGAGCGTAGACATTAGTTCTGTATTTTTGATAACTAACTAATATTTTTTTTTCCCCCTTCTTTTTTTTCTTCAATTTTTTCATTCCTGTTTGTGATCATCAGGTCAAGGTAGGTTACAGATCTCTTAGTACTGAAATTTATAACTTCTGACAACGATCGGACAAATCCTAATGAGATTCTGTCTAATTACATTGCGATACTACCTCGTTGCTTTATGGTGCTTCACCCGATGCTCTCCTTAGGTTGGTGTATCAGTGACGAGCAATACGCAATGTGAATTCCTTGTCTACAAAATAATTATTTTGGGAAACAATTCCCTTCTGAAACATAAAAAAAAAAGGGGGAACTGTATTTTTGGAGATTCGGATTACATCGACTGTTATCATCCTTAACTCAGTATTGGGGACCCTCAGAAGAGCCACCCGGTACTCTTTGAGTGTCAGCCTAACCGATACTCGGTGGTCTGATGGACTTGCCAACTAACTAACTTAACTGATGTCGTAGATCGTTCGTTAATTGTTGTATTTGTGTTACACTCATGCATCAATATCCCCCTGGACGTGTGCACTCTCCTCACGGGACTCCTGCCCATGGCAGTGATTTGTGGCAGACGCGTTCCAGCACCTTTTAAATTGTTCTTGTTTTTTATTTCTGCATACAGAGAGGAAAAAAAAAAAAAAAAAAAAAAAAAAGGGAGTCTTCATTTTTTTTTTTTTTTTTTTTTGATTTTATTGTTTTTTTTTCCACTGCAAAATCCTTTCATTATTGTAAAGGGGTGCTGACGGTTATTTAACTAAGGACCTGCTGTCAGACAGTCAACAGCTGCTGTAGTAGTATTTCTAGGTACATCCTCTGCAGCCCTTTTATCCTTCCTCTCATTGTCCTTGTTTGTTTTATTGTTAAAAAAAAAAAAAAAAAAAAAAAAAAACAACAACAACCAGTTCGTTTTTTTTTTTTTTTTCTTATTTTTATTTTTAACAGAACGAATGATCTGAGGGCTTCGTAAAATAATAAATCGTCTCTTCGAATGATTTCTTTTTTTTCTTTATTTTTTTAAAAATTAATTTAATTCTCATCAGCCATTACTCTACTCCCAAAACCAAAACCAAACTACAAAATGTGTGAACTTCTTTCATGGGAAACCGATCTGCTTAACATTGACGAGAACGATGGCGTCTATGCTCTGAACGAGTGCGAAGTCGACGTGCTATTAAGCACGTCGAACAGTTTAGATGCCAGCAGCACTGTTGGAAGTAGTACGGGTGAATGTAACTCAAGCGACGGTGACGAACAGGTAGCAAGTTTAAAGTCTGAAAGTGCGTCTGTCAAGAAAGAAGAGAAGAAACTCGCAACACCACCATGCGAACACAATTCATGGGATAACATTAGAGCAAAGAGAGGATGTATGACTCTTCGATGCAGAGTGTGTCAACACAAATGGAAGGCGGAAGCAGCTGCTCTTCGCAGATGCCGAACCTTTGCAATGGGAAGCTGCCGTTCTCGTGACTGTCAAAAAACACACATCCACAGATTCAAGCAGTCGGTTGAGACTCGTATTGCGGCATCTTCTCAGGAGTAGTTTACTTAAGATCTCGTATTGCATGCGTATGATCACTCTATTAGTGCCAGGGCTGAGACTGGCCACCTCATACTTGACTGCAGGTGTTGGTTTTGAGTGATCTGTTGGTCACATATGATCGAAAAAAAAAAAATGAAAAAATTAAGGTTTGTTTTAACAAAAAAAATAAATTTTTCAAAAAAAAAAAAATGATGAGGAAGGAGAAAAAAAAAGGGGAAAAAAAAAAAAAAAGATCCATATTTTTCTGTTCTTTTCTCCTGTTATGATGCCTGCAGAATTGCCATCATCCCTTTGTTTTTTTTTATTATTTATTTATTTTTTTTGTTGGTTTTCCAACATGTCTGGTGCTTAGTAGTCTTATTCTTGCAGGCTGTTTTTTTTTTTTTTTTTTTTTTTTCCCATGTTTTTATTATGAAAAAAAAAAAAAAAAAAAAAGTAACTTTTTACTTTTGTATGCCGCAGGTTGAGGCTTTTGTGCTTTGATATGTTTTACCCCGACTGCCTTTCTACTTTGGGGAAGGTTTTTCATGTCATTGTGAGGATGAGGGAGGAAGAGGGGGCATATGCTGAAAAAGTGTGAAAATTCCTTTACCGCAATACTAACCTTGCGAACGGTTTTTATCGGTCGAAAAAACAAAAAAAAAAAACGAAAAAAAAAAAAAAAAAAAAACAATAGCCACAACACACACACTCTTTGATACTCAAGCCTTGCTGAAAGCGGTGGGCGTTTGGTTTAGTTTTATAGCGACGACTACTACTACTACAACTACTCTATTATTTTGATTATTTATTGGATCCTTTCCTGTTGACAGTGGCTACGGGCACGTTAGTGTACTTTCTATTTACGTGTTTATCTTCCCTCTTTT